>JAPXFQ010001335.1:0-105071 GCA_028564705.1 Apricaphanius iberus | reverse complement strand
ATAAAAAGTGGCGAGCTAGCCAGGAGGGAGTACAGAGCTGAGTATATAACAGTAAACATTTCAAATATGGACATTTTGGAGAATAAAGGCATGAAGATTCCAAACGCCGTTTTAATTAAATATGCAACCCAAGACGTCATAGACGATGAGGTGGTTGCATTCGTGATGCAGTATGGCAAAGCCTCTAATATTGCGGTTATAACTGAGCCTGGGGTTTTCCAGGACACAATTGTTATTGAGTTTGAGTCTGGAGATGCTTTAGTTGAACTGCGGAAGCTTTTGCCATACACGTATACGTGTGAGACCCAAGGGGTTACTTATGAAATTTTAGAACTCGCCCCCATTTGCACAGATTCTTTCGGGGAGTTAAAAACAAGGAAATACCTGGGTTAATTAAAAGAATTGGCTACGCTCACTGGACGGGACTATGCTGAAGTCCTGAAGGGGTTAATGTCTCTACTGGGTCAGTCCATCACCGAGGAAAGACTTGACCCAAAAGTGGAGACTCACCCAGATTCGAGGGAGGAGGTGATGCAAGGTGCCCCCAGTAACGCTGTACCGTTGCCCAACACTGCTATCTCCAGTCCGCTTCATGGTACTATGGCTAAGATACACAAGTTCAGTGATGAGTTGCCACACATTCCTTCAACCTCCAGTTCCCAGGGAGCTGCAAGGCCGTCATTCCCCACAATGTCTCTCCCTGACCTTAATCCACCGGGAATACAGTGTTACGTAGTTGAACACATTGTTAAAAGCGATGACAGTGCAGCCCACCTGTCCACTCCGAGACTCCGGTCATTCTCAGGCCGTGTTCCAAGACCACAGAATGAATCCGACTACGAAGCCTGGCGATCGGGGGTGGAGTTTCTGTTAAAAGATTCTGCCGTCTCCGACCTGCAACGCTCCAGGAGAATACTTGAGAGCTTACTTTTACCAGCAGCGGATATGGTAAGGCATCTCATGCCGGACACGCCACCCATGGTTTTCCTCCAGATTCTTGATTCAGCATATGGAACAGTCCAGGATGGAGACGAGTTGTATGCCAAATTCCTGGAGCTGTTTCAGGATGCTGGGGAAAACCCATCGGCATACTTGCAACGGTTGCAGGTTGCATTAAGTTTGACGGCGAAGAGGGGAGGAGTCCCAGCTGCTGAACTGGATCGGCATCTATTGAACCAATTTTGCCGTGGCTGCTGGGACAACACGCTCATATCGGAGCTCCAGCTCAAGCAGCGCAAATCACGTCCTCCATCGTTTGCGGAGCTGCTGCTGCTGCTGAGGACGGAAGAGGACCGTGGGGCAGCAAAGGTTCAGCGTATGAAGCAGCACCTTGGCACAAAAACCAGAGCCGGAGCACATGCCCAATACGCCTCTGCAGCCCCAGAAGAGGACAAAATGAATGCGCTAACTGCTATCACCCAGCAGCTCACCCAGCAGCTTGCCGACATTCAAAAGCAGCTGGCGGCCCTCACTGCTCAGTCCAATCGAAAGCAGCCCACCTCCTCCAGTTCCACTCGTGTCAGCCGGCCCAGTGAGAGTATGAGATCCAGCAAGGCTCCACCCCGTTCCTCTCACAAGACCCCACCCCCATGGCCAAAACCAGGTTATTGCTACAATTGCGGCGAGGATGGACACATAAGACCTAATTGTGATAATGATCCAAACCCGGCACTTTTGGCAATGAAGAAAAAAGAGTTTGCTGAGAGGCAGAAGAAGTGGTCACGTTCCAACCCTCATGGTGCCTCATCTTTAAACTAGACCAGGTTCCTGTTGAGGGGCAAACAGGAACTGAGGAGGACCAACAATGTCCCATCATGCAGAAGCCAGTGAGGTGTAAGGATTATGCACATTTCACGTCCCCTGAAGCTATTCCTCTGCCACAAGGCTTGATCGGGTCCAGATGCACTGGCCAGGTGAACATAGCTGGTCAAGAATTTGCATGCTTGCTGGATACCGGATCACAAGTGACAACAATGCCCATCTCAATTTACAATCGATACTTCTCACATCAACCTGTCAAGCCATTGTGTGATTTGCTACAAGTGGAGGGTGCTGCTGGGCAAGAAGTACCGTATCTGGGCTACATCGAGGTGACCATTACCTTCCCGAAGGAGTTCATTGGTGCTGATATAGATGTTTGTACCCTAGCACTGGTGGTCCCAGATGTTAAGCCAGGATTCCATGCACAAGTCTTGATTGGAATGAACACATTGGACCCGCTTTATGAGCAGCATCTGGAAAGTGAGTGTGCCAGCCACAAACCATCTCGGCATGGCTATAAAGCTGTCCTCCATTTGCTGCAACTGAGACATCAACAGACCCAAGCCCCCCTTGGGTCTGTTGATGTCTCAGTTGCAGCAAATGGAGGACGTACTGACATAGTGAGATTGGCGGGTGCATCTCCACTTGAGGTCCCAGCAGGCTGCACCATGGTCATCAAGGGCTCTGTTCGTGCAGGTCTACCATCAGCCGGCAGGTGTGTTCTTGTAGAGCAGCCATCCACCCCACTGCCTGGAGGGTTGTGTGTAAGGAACTGTCTTGTTTCGCTATCCAGCCATGCACCTCACCGGATCCCTGTTGTGATAACCAATGAGTCCGACCAGAACATTACACTCCAGCCATTGGGCATCATTGCTGAACTCTCACGATCACCCCAAATCCTGAATCAAGGTGTCTCCACCACCCCAGCGCAGAGCCCGGGAGAAGGCAACTTGGAGTTCGATTTTGGAGACTCCTATTCCCCCGGATTGGAGGGAACGAGTCGTAGCCAAACTCAAGCAGATGCCAGAGGTGTTCTCTCACCACGAGCTTGACTTTGGTCGCACAGATCATGTGAAGCATCACATTCATCTCCACGATGGAACCCCATTCAAGCATCGAGCTCGACCCATTCATCCTCGTGATATTGAGGCGGTTCGTGACCATCTGCGGGACCTGTTGGAAACAGGAGTGATAAGAGCATCTGAATCTCCTTTCTCTTCTCCCATCGTGGTTGTACGCAAGAAGAATGGATATGTAAGGCTGTGCATTGACTACCGCAAACTTAATCTCCACACTGTGAAGGACAACTACGCACTCCCAAATTTGGAGGAGTCATTTGCGGCACTGACCGGTTCACGTTGGTTCAGTGTTCTTGACCTCAAATCCGGGTATTACCAAATTGAAATGGCAGAAGCTGACAAACCCAAGACTGCGTTTGTAACTCCACTGGGCTTTTGGGAGTTCAATCGAATGCCGCAAGGCGTAACCAATGCCCCCAGTACATTCCAGCGGCTTATGGAGCGATGCATGGGGGACTTGCACCTCAAAGAGGTTTTGGTCTTCCTGGATGATTTGATCATCTTTGCGAACACCCTTGAAGAACATGAGAGTCGACTGTTGAGAGTGCTTCACCGGCTCAAAGACTTTGGCCTCAAATTATCCCATGAAAAGTGCAAGTTCTTTCAAGCATCGGTGCGGTACCTTGGACATATTGTTTCGGAGCAGGGTGTGTCGATGGATCCTGAGAAAATCAGTGCTCTGAAATCCTGGCCGGTCCCCCAAAAACTGAAAGAGTTGAGATCCTTTTTAGGATTTGCAGGGTACTATCGCCGTTTCATCAAGGGATATGCTGAAATCGCCAAACCATTGAATGACCTGACGAGGGGGTATTCTCCCGTCCGGCCCAATGGCCGCAAGGAATCAACCAGCCAGTATTACGATGCTAACCAGCGTTTCAATCAGAGATGGACATCAAACTGCCAGCTTGCGTTTGAAACGCTGATCAATAGACTGACAACAGCTCCCGTGCTTGGCTTTGCAAATCCAAAACAGCCCTACATTTTGCATACTGACGCCAGCACTATAGGACTGGGAGCAGCACTCTATCAGGAACAGGAGGGACACTTACGTGTCATCGCGTACGCCAGTCGAGGATTGTCTGCCAGTGAGTTCCGATATCCAGCACATAAGCTGGAATTTCTGGCCCTGAAGTGGAGTGTCACAGAAAAATTCCACGACTATCTGTATGGCACGAGTTTTGTGGTCGTAACGGACAATAATCCTCTGACGTACATTCTGTCATCTGCTAAGCTTGATGCTGCTGGTCATAGGTGGCTTGCCGCACTTTCCACCTTTGATTTTAAACTCCAGTATAGAGCTGGCAGCCAGAACAGAGACGCTGACGCCCTTTCTCGAAGGTCCCATGACCTGCCGGATGAAGACCCCTGTCAAAAAGAATGGGACATGGTCCAGCAGTTCACCCGTGACCATGTGGATGAGAAGGCGGTTGAGCTTGATCCAGATGTTGTGGCCGCCATTTGTCACAGCTGTCTGGTGAGAGTTTCACGTCCCTCCGAGAGCAGCACTTCCTTGGTGGAGTCGTTCAGCATGTCAGTCTCTGTCATCCCTGACTGTTATGCCAGCGAGTCTCCTCAAGGGTTGCCAGTTGTGCCTTCACTGTCCCCGTCTGGCCTTCAGGAGGAGCAGAGAGCGGACCCCAGTCTTAAGGAAGTGATCTCTCACATTGAAACTGGTGAAAGTGTGCCTCCCACTGCACGACAACACCTTCCGGATCTGGGCCTGCTGTTGAGAGAGAGGAATCGCCTTGAACTCCAAGACGGTGTTCTGTACAGGAGGAGGCAAGATGGAGAACACATATTGTTTCAGCTTGTGTTGCCAGAGGGATTGCGTCAAGGAGTTCTTACCAGCCTCCATGACGATATGGGGCATATGGGGGTCGAGAGGACGCTCGACCTAGTGAGATCTCGGTTCTTCTGGCCACGTATGGCTGTAGATGTGGAAAAGAAAATTAAGACTTGTGACAGCTGCATTAGAAGGAAAGCCCTTCCAGAGCGAGCTGCACCTCTAGTGAACATCAGGAGCAGCCGGCCGCTTGAACTGCTGTGCATGGACTATCTGACGCTCAAGGCAGATAAGAGTAACACCAAAGACATCTTGGTCCTCACAGATCATTTTACCAAGTATGCCCTTGCTTTTCCAACTGCTAATCAAAAAGCAAAGACTGTTGCCAAATGTCTCTGGGAGAATTTCATCGTTCATTATGGCATCCCAGAGCGTCTGCACACAGATCAAGGGCCCGACTTTGAGTCCCATTTAATTAAAGAGCTCTGTGACATCGCTGGTATTCAGAAGACCCGTACCACGCCATATCATCCTCGTGGCAACCCGGTCGAGAGATTTAATCGGACGCTGCTGAGTATGTTGGGTACGTTGGGGCCGGAGCAGAAGCAGAGATGGAAAGAGTATGTGAAACCCCTGGTACATGCTTATAACTGCACCAGAAACGAGGTCACAGGTTACACCCCATATGAACTCATGTTTGGTCGCTCTCCGAGATTACCTGTGGACCTCGCTTTTGGCTTACCAGTGGGGGACAAAGCTGCCCCATCACACTCAAAATATGTGCAGGCTCTTCGCTCTCGACTGGAGGAAAGCTATCAAGTTGCCTCCAAGAATGCAGCCAAGTCAGCGGATCGGAACAAGTCTCGTTTTGATCAGAGGATAAGACCCTCCGCCTTGGAGGAAGGAGACCGAGTGCTGGTCCGGAATGTGAGGCTCCGGGGCAAACATAAACTGGAAGACAAGTGGGAGCGGGACATTTATGTTGTTGTTAAACGTGCTGGTGATCTCCCTGTCTACACTGTAAGGCCTGAGAAAGATTCATCTGGGAAAACGCGAACATTGCACAGAGACCTCCTGCTCCCGTGTGGTTTCCTACCTGGGAGTCCAGAGCCAGAACTTCCATCCATTGCACCTGGTCGCAGACCTCAAACTCGGAGTCTGAATATGCCGGTGGAGGACCTGGAGGAGTGCCTGAGTGAGGAGGAGGAGGAAGGAAGAATTCTTCAGGTTTCAATTCCGGCGACTGCAACGTTGAGGGTAGAGGGGAGTTTTCCTGCCCAGGTTTCGCCCGCCAATCCCATTGTGTCTACACCAGTGTCCTCACCTGCAAGGCGCCAGCAGGTTGATGAGGAGCCCTCTCGGGTAACCACTGCTGGGGATTCCCCCGTGCTTCAGGAGGAGGACAATGAGGAGTACTTACCGGATGAAGAAGAAGCCAGTTTCCCTCCTGAGACGCCACCACCGGAGCAGGTGGTGGAGCACCGAGACCCAGTAGAGACATTCCCCACATCGTCTAATGCATCACAGCATGTTTCTGAACCGGCGGTTGTAGTTGCCGGTTATGGGGATGGAGATTGTTCGGGTGTAGCTGAGCCAGTCCAGGCTATTCGGCGGTCTTCACGGCAACGACAATCACCTAAACGCCTGCAGTACCCTAGGTTAGGCAATCCATTGATCTCTGTCATACAAACACTTTTCCATAGTCTAGCTGATGCGTACGGTGAGGCTTGTACCAGTCCTGCATCTAGCGCTGTAGTTCCACGGGTCCATGTGGTTTAGCATGCCCGGGGTGCATGGTTCTAGGGGGGGAGTGTGTAACCCAGGTGACTTCCTGTTCCTGTTCGTAATCTCGCGGTGTTAGGCTCTGTTCTCACGTGATTTCTCTGGGCCAATCGCAGTGACGCTAGTCGGTGACGTCACGTGGTCACGTGGGGTGGAGCGACCAATCACGTTCAAATATAGGACCACAGTGTTCAGTCTCTGTAAGAGCTCCAGGGAAGTTGCAGTTGAGAAGAGCTACAGGAGCCTCTTGCCGTGCCATAATTTGCTGCCAGGAAATCTGCATCTAACGAGCAGTAACTTGCCGAAAGACTGGTTCTGGATTTGATGGCGAGCTAAGGAGCAGGTCTAGAGCCTACAGCGGGACAATACCACGACTGAACGCCCCACCTTCTGCCAGGCCGGTAGGGGGCTCCCTGTAGCCCACAACAAACTTTCACCCCATTTGCTGTCCATTGCCCACCACACACACACACACACCCTTCCCCTACACGTTCGCTTATACGTATCTTCCCCTGGACTTAACTTTAACCCAGACGTGGGTTCTGCTTGAATTGTGGGTGGGCAGCTGGGTTGTGAATTGTTTGAGCTAACCATCTGGGGTCTGATGTCTGTACTGAAATGTTTAAAAGAGTAGCTACATGATTCATTCGGACTGGCCATCCGAAATAGATTTCATTGTATATATTTTGCACTTTACTTTTGTTTGGTTGTTTGTTTGTTTATTTGTTTGTTTGTTTGGTGTTTTGTGGTAAATACATATTTTTCTAAACAAACCTCAGTCTCTTGTTTACTCCCTCCCATTTCGTAGCTTGGTCTTCTGATCATGGGTCAGCGTATGGTCCTAAGTTCTAGCCTAAAATAAATGTTATGTGATTGCTTAGGGTGCAATACATTGAGCAGATTGAAAAAAAATACATGGAAATAATACAGTTATTTGGTTTAGGTACATTTTTAAATTTTTGTAAAAACCTCTGTGCAGAGGCAATGATTGGACTATTTCTTTATCATTTATTTTTATAGCTGATGTTCTTCAGTGGTCTGTTATACATAGTTTTGTTTTTGCACTATTACTTATTCTGTCACCCTTGTCACATTGCTTTACTGATTTACTGCAGGGTGATGTATCAACAGAAGAATTTGCTAGGTAACAGGTAAACTTTGCCAGCAGAAACACATTCTGATTAGTCCATAATAAAGTGTTGTTATGGTAAATATTGTTTACTGTCATCATTTCTCATGATATTTTAGTTATTAGTCAAATAGTTATGGGTTAGTTTTGTCCTGCTTCACACTATCAAGATGAGCAGCAACCATGTTTTATCCTCGTGTGTGTGTGTGTGTTGCAGTGTATGTATTTAAGCTTGTATTTGAACCTGATGCATTACTAATAGGAGCAAGCACTGGTGCAGCAGTGAGCAATTGTTTTGCTTGGCAGAGATTAGCGGCCCCCAGGGGCCTGTGCCACAAAGAAGGCTCTGTTACCAACTAGAGGGCCTCATTGTTCCCTAAATTATCCCCATTGACAGAGTAGAAAACAGCATGGCAGATATTGAGCATGCATAATGTGAGTGAAGAAACTGACAGCTGCTTAGACCAGGAAATGTAGGCTGCTGGCTTCAACAACACTGCTCATCTTTTATACACCGACAGGAGGTATATTGACCCAACCTTAAAGTTATCTCAAGGTAATGCCTCTGGGGACTTGAATGCAGTATATGTTATTTAAATGGCTGAATATCTTCATTCTTCTTACATTACACAATTGTGTTTCCAATGTAATTTTCGCAGCCCTAATTATTCTGGCAGACGCTGGAACTGATATTATGTTTTGTAGTTTTCCTGTCTTAATGAAAGCTTGTTTTCTTGTTTCTTAAACTTGAGAAGAGGTCCATATCCCCAAATTCCTCTAAAAGGCCTCAAGCCAACAGGGTTACATCTACGTACAAGGAGCAATAAGTCTCTGTTATCCGCAGCTTGGTTTTCAACATCCTATGGGACTAGTTTTTAGAAATTCACACTTTATTATAGCAGAGGCAAATCCTATCCTTTTGAAGTTTTAATTTACAGTATTTGAGGACAGACTGTAAAGGCCTTGTATGCTGGCAGCACCTTTGAGGAATTAGCCAAAAATCAAAATAACAAGCCCATACTGTAGGTCAGATAAAGATGCATGTATGTAAATACAAGATCTTTCCATTTGTAAAAATGTTGCCTATAGAGTCTTTACATTCCAGACAGTGCCAATCTGTTTAACAGTGTCTTATTTGTGGAATGACAGAGGTTCGGAAAAAAGGATGATATGAAATCTGACAGGACATGAAATGGAATTCATAACAGGAAAATAGTTTCATAAATAGAAAGCAATGCTCACCTGTATTTCAGAAAAATTATTTCATATCATTAAAAGGGTAGTTTACTTTTACTGTACTAAATAAGAATTTAGAGAAGAGGAAAATATTTGAAATGAATAATGTGTTGCAGAGTGTTGGTGCCTATCTCCAGTTGCCATTGGGACTTAGCCTGAATGGGTTATTAGTCTATCACATTACAACTCAAAAAAGATGAATAACCATGGACATACTCGTACCTAAGGGTAAATTTAGAGGGACGAATTAACCTAACACAAGGTTTTTTGGCTCTGGAAGGAAAACAGATTGCCTGGACAAAGCCCCCAGATGCACAGGGAGAACATGACCAGTTCATGCAGAGAAACACTAGACCAGGATTCAAACCCAGGACCTTCTTGTGGCAAGGCAAAAGTGTTACCAACGAGACTGTCATGCTGCCCTAATCACCCACTCTCCTCATCATCAATTGCACCTGTGTCGTACCTATGTGTATCGTCTCGCCTTATGTTGCTGCACCTCAATAAAACATAACCTCACCTGGAACTCTGCTTCTGCGCCTGGGTCCTTCGTCCTTCCTGCAGCATAAGCTCTCACAGAGACCTCTGTGCCCCCCAGGATTGGAAGTTACCGGCATCTAACAATGTGTCAAAGTTAGAATATCAAATTTTGCTCTTTATCTTGACATTCATCTTTAAATAGGCCAGTATAAAACATTCAGCAGGCAAGAATACCTTTAAATCAATAACACTGTAAAATAAATCATTGCATTGTCTCTCTGTTTAAAAAGATAAATATAAAAAGATGGATAAAGTTCAAAGTTAATCTGGGATCAAGTGCATGTCAGACTTGCTGGTCATATATGAATCGTGTAGACCCTTCTGGTCATCAGCAACCTCTACACTCTCTTTCAGGTATTTAGTGTTAACTAAACAAGGTGAGGCAGCTTTTAGTTTCTATGCTCCTCAGCTCTGGAACACACATATTGAAAACCTGAGATGTTTAGAAGCTTTAGAGTCATTTATTTTAGGTTTGATGGAGGACTAAAACAGACATAATTAAAAATAAAAGCAGAACTATATACATTTATGTTGTTTTTCCTTTTCCTTTTCTTTCCAAGTTTATTTGAACAGGTACCATATAGAATATTAAACATAAATGTTGCCATTTGATGTACTAGATTTAGCTGTAAACTAGATTACACCTAAAGTCTCTTAGCAAGACACATCACAGCATAAAATAAACATAAGAAATATATAAAATTAAGATCATCAAAATCCAAAGTACATGCCCACCAATATGAACAATGTTTTAAAAAGACTTGGTGCTTACAAGCAGCAGCCAAAACAGCAGCCTTCACAGAAAAAAAAAGATTGTCCAAATGCAGAGCTATGGAAATGTATGTAACAGTCTGACGGTGATGAAATCCTTGTGGGTTTTATGGATTCCTTAGAGCCAAAGTTAATATTCTGGTGCAATGAGAGAGGAGCCAAGCCATTCTTTAATCTTTAAAACAACACAGAGGTTGGAAAAAAATGTAAAATGTTCAATGCTAAGAAGATGGTATTTCTCCAGGATCCTACAGTGATGTCATTGTATTGACTTTTTGTCCAAGATTTTTAGTTTTTTTATAAACCGACTATTCTCCCTCCTCCCCTCAGGCAGGAGGCTACGGTCCATCCAGACCCACACCTCCCGCCACCTGAACAGTTTCTTCCCCTCCGCCATCAGACTCATGAACAATAACAAGACTCGATAGTTCAGTTAAAGACCCATGTAGGATAGAACCATCTGCACTATGTAACTTTATTTTACTGCACTGTGTGGTCTGATCACACTTAGATCTGCTGCTGTCATTCACCTGCACATCTGTGAATGGAACCCTGCTGCTGTTCTCATGTTAAAAAGGATGTTTATCTTTTCATAGTTCTTTTATATACATGCAGATTATAATATTTATAAAGACTTTAGCCTTATAGCTCATTCTTTTTTTTATTATTTATTTTATTTTTATTTATGTTAAATGTTTTATGTGCACAATTGTACCGAAAAAAATTCCTAGTTTGTGAACTTGTTCTCAAACAATGGCAATAAAACCGATTCCGATTCTGATTCTGATTCTGATAAAGTGATTCCAATGGTCTTATGACTGTTTGGCCAGCTCGATGGGAAAGAATCATGGATTGCAGGTAGATTTTGACAGTATCTGCTGACAGGCAAACTCCAATATACTTAAAATATTTATACAGTGAGGGAAATAATTATTTGACCCCTCACTGATTTTGTAAGTTGTAAGAAATGAAAAGTCTCAGAACATAATAATTTAATGGTAGGTTTATTTTAACAATGACAGATAGCACATCAAAAGGAAAATTGAAAAAATAACTTTAAATAAAATATATTTACATTTATTTACATTTCATTGAGTGAAAAAAGTATTTGAATCCCTACCAACCATTAAGAGCTCTGGCTCCCACAGAGTGGCTAGACACTCCTACTCAATTAATCATCCTCATTAAAGACACCTGTCTTAACTAGTCACCTGTATAAAAGACACCTGTCCACAGAATCAATCAATCAAGCAGACTACAAACTCTCCGACAGGGGAAAGACCAAAGAGCTGTCTAAGGATGTCAGAGACAAGATTGTAGACCTGCACAGGGCTGGAATGGGCTACAAAAAAAGCGTTAGCAAAAAGGTGGAAGAGAAAGTGACAACTGTTGGAGCAATTACTCGAAATTGGAAGGAGCACAAAATGACCATCAATCAACCTCGTCTGGGGCTACATGCAAGATCTTACCTGGCGGGGTGTCAATGATTCTAATAAAGGTGAGAAATCCTCCTAGAACTAAACAGGAGGAGTCAGTTAATGACCTCAAAGTAGCTGGGACCACAGTCACCAAGAAAAGCATTGGAAACACATTACACCGTAATGGATTCAAATCCTGCAGAACTCGGAAGGTCCCCCTCCTCAAGCAGGCACATGTGCAGGCCCGTCTGAAGTTTGCCAATGAACACCTGAATGATTCAGAAGTGACTGGGAGAAAGTGCATTAACTCAACTGGCTGTGTTTGGAGAAAGAAACATGCTGCCTATGACCCCAAAACACCATCCCCACCGTCAAACATGGAGGTGGAAACATTTTGCTTCGGGGGTGTTTTTCTGCTAAGGGCAAAGGATAACTTCAACACATCAATGGGAAAATGGACGGAGCCATGTATCGGAAAATCCTGAGTGAAAACCTCCTTCCTTCTGCCAGGAAACTGAAAATGGGTCGTAGATGGGTGTTCCAGCACGACAATGACCGAAAACATACAGAAAAGGTAACAAAGGAGAGGCTCAAGAAGAAGCACTTTAAGGTCATGGAGTGCCCTAGTCAGTCTGCGGACCTTAATCCAATAGAAAACCTGTGGAGAGAGCTGAAGCTCAAAGTTACACAGAGACAGCCTGGAAACCTTAATGATTTAGAGATGATCTGCAGAGAGGAGTGGGCCAAAATTCTTCCTAAAATGTGCAAAAACTTGGTCATCAATAATAAGAAATGTTTGATCTCTGTGCTGCAAATAAGGGTTTTGCCACTAAGTATGAAGTCTTTGTTTGTTAGAAGGTTCAAATACTTATTTCACTCAATGATTATATATGTATGTATATTTAAAATATATTAAAATATTTAAAATTTGTCAAATGAAATCTTAAAGTTTTCGTTAAGGCTTTTATGGGTGACTTGAAGTTGAGATTTGTGTGAAGCATCATGCCAAGATATTTCAATTCTGAAACAATTGTAATCTTTTTGGACTTGATAAAAATGTAAGAACTGAAAAACTTTTCCAAAACAACATACCTTTACTTTTATTAGCAGTTAGGCTAAGACATGACAGTTTCAGCCATTCTTTCCATTGCAAGGGGTTTGCTGTTTTGGTACAATCTCATTAGTTTTTGCATGTTTGTATATAACACTGTTATACATTTGCTTATTAATATCAGGACACACCTGCAGAAGGTTAAAGAAGGTTAAAGAAAAGTGGACCTAAAACTGAGCCTTGTGGAATACCCATGGTGCATTTGGCAGAAAATACATCAATACATGACAAATCTTTACATTCCCTCGTCTCCTTTTTTTAAATTCAATTCAATTCACTTTTATTTATATATCACCAATTCACACCAATTGTCATCTCAAGGCACTTTCCAACAAAAGTAATATCAATAGAATTATACAAACATTCCAATCAGTTAAAAGTTTTCTATGTAACGAATCCCAGCAGATTGTGCTGAGTCATTGATGTGAGGTTGTACCCGGATCATGCAGACTCCAACCACAGCAATTCCTCAACAATGCCTCATACTGAGCAAGCATGTAGCGACAGTGGAGAGGAAAAACTCCCCTTTAACAGGAAGAAGCCTCCAGCAAAACCAGAACAAGAACCTGGCTCAGTTCAGAATCAGAATCAGAATCAGAATCAGTTTATTGGCCAAGTATGTCACATACAAGGAATTTGACTCCGGCAAACTTTTCAAGCGGTCATCTGCCACGACCGTCTGTGGGTCTGAGAAGACAGAGAAGAGACAGCATGGAGGATGCTCTGTCATTTTGAACATCATCTGGACCGATGTTCCCCATCCATCAGGGGGAGTTGTAGCTGAGCAGGGTAACAGACCATGTGGAGTTTCTACGGGGGAGAAAAATACTCAGAGAAAAATGGGTTAACAATCAGAATAACAGCAGAAAAAAATATCTGTAGAGTAGTAGAAGAGAAAAGTAGAAGAGTGAAGAAAAGTGGTCAGTCTGTCCTCCAACAGTCTAAACCTATAGCAGCATAACTACAAAAATAGCTCAGGATAACCTAAGCCATTCTAACTATAAGCTTTATCAAAAAGGAAGGTTTTAAGCCTAGTCTTAAAAGTAGACAGAGTATCTGCCTCATGGACTAAAACGGTAACTATAATCAGATCTCTGATGTACAATGGAGCTGATTATTAAGGGCTTTATTAGTAAGGAGGAGGATCTTACATTTTATTCTGGATTTAACGGGGAGCCGATGGAGAGAAGCCAAAACAGGAGAAATGTAATCTCTCTTTTTAATATTCATCATTACATTACCTTATCAATTTCTGCCTCATGATGCAAATGAGGTGGGCTGTCCCTCTTGGTCCAACTGCTCTACTATTGGTCAATAAACAGGAAGTAGTAGAATCTATGTGATCCATCTTTCCCTTACATGGATCAGTCGTCCTGGTCCCTTTGTAGAAAAACAGCCCAAAAGTATGATGCCTCCACCCCAATGGTTTGCAGTAGGTATGTCATTCTTTGACGTGAGTTTTTATCAAACACTTCCACTTTGGTTTCATCTGACCACCTGACATTCTCCCAATCCTCTTCTGGATCATCCAGATGCTCTCTAGCAAACTTCAGACAGGCCTTGACAAGTACTGGCTTAAGCAGGGGGACACGTCTGGCGCTGCAGGCGGCGTAGTGTGTTACTGATGGTAGCCTTTGTTACTTTGGTCCCAGCTCTCTGCAGGTCATTCACTAGGTCCCCCCGTGTGGTTCTGGGATTGTTCCTCACCGTTCACAGGGTCATTTTGACCCCACAGGGTGAGATCTTGGTGGAGCCCCAGATGGAGGGAGATTATCAGCAGTCTTGGATGTCTTCCATTTTCTAATAATTTGTTTCTTCACTCCAAGCTGCTTACCTATTGCAGATTCAGTCTTCCTACCCTGGTGCAGCTCGAAAATCTGGTTTCTGGTGTCCTTTGACAGCTCTTTGGTCTCGGAGTTGAATCTGTGAAGCACCGGCACAGATTTGTCTATGTGTGGGAAACACTGCACTTTTTTTAAGTGGCTAGAGAACCATCTATATCAGTGTTCCCAGGCTCCTGTGAAGAAGGTGAGAAACAAACACACAGAAACCAACAGCCACAGAAATCTAACAGCTGCTGAGTGTTTAATTTTGGAAAATAGTCAATTGTGACATTAGGTTAGTCTATATTACATTTGATTTATCTGATATGTAGTACAGTCTGATATCCAAATGTAAAGTTTATTTATATATTTTGCTTAGTTCTACCTCAATTTTACATCAAATCAAACTCAAATCAAACTTTATTTATAAAGCGCTTTTCAAACAAAGAAAGTTACTCAAAGTGCTTTACAGATTTAAAATAACCCCACAACCCCCCCTTCAAAAATAAAATACATAATTTTTATATGAGACAACACATAAATTGTGAATTTGATTGTGAAGTTCAAAACAAAAACTGAATTGATTTCCCAAGATTTATTTAGGGCCGATGAGCAACTGCATCTAGCTTTGTCTTTTATTTACACTGAAAATTGTAGTTTTTTTGGACATATTTAGGAATGGTGATTAATTTACAGCTACCCTGTGATTAATAGATCAACATTTTTTATTGTTTGATAATCCTACTAAAAATAACTAAATAAGAGGGTTTTTGGACGAAGTTTGTATGTTTTCTGGTGGAGGCTGACGTTTAATTTCTTCAGTTAAAGTGGCTGTTAATGCTTCTTTAAGAACATCCAACTGGTCTTTCATCTCCTTCATAAGTTCAGCTCTCATCGTTTCTTTCCACTCATCAGGACCGGATCCCACAGAGGTCAGACCGGAGGGCTGCACAGACACACGGTATGCACAGGGAAACTCCGTCTTCAGTTCTGCCTCTAATGCTCTAGCTTCGCTGGAAACCTCGCTGAAAGACATTGTCGGGTTTCTACGCACCTTCGGCTGGAGGTCCTGTTGCATTAAACCAGGTGTCAATCCCAGGACAAGCTGGTCCCGAACTGTCATTTAATCTTGAGCAGAGCCATCTGGTTCATGTTCCCGCCATGTAGAAAAGAGCTCGTGGAGCGTAAGAATATGAGAACCAGTCGTCTCATCTTCTTGTTGGTGACACTTAAAAAATTGTGCCCAGAGCTGGGCTACTGGAACTACTTGTCCATAAATGTTCTGTAGCTCCTGTATTATGGCTGTGCTAGTTGCATGCTTAGTTGTATCTAGTAGATGCATTTCTCTTTTTGCTTCACCCTCAAGTGCTCCAAAAATAAAATCATAAAACTTCATTTTACTCTGGTTACCACTGAATCTTGGGATCCATGAGAATCCCATAAACCAGGGCATCATCATTGCATTTATCACTAGCAGACCTGGGGTATGTGATGTGCTAGGCCCTGCATCCCCGGACTGCGCTTCATTTTCCTCTGCCATTCTGTGCCGTGTGGTGTAGAGAGGGAATCCTGCCAGCAACGCCAAAAATGTAACAGTTCTTTATTTGTTTTGTATTCCCTTTTTTATATGTTTTTCGCCTATAAGGCTTGATTCCCGGGCCATACCAACACAGCGAGAAGCACAGATGATATATCACAAACCGTTTAACTTCTTAAAAAAAACACGCTTAAAAAGGTAGCAAAAAATGAGTTAAAAGAAGTCCAATGCAATGAAGCATTAATGCCTGCCCCTGCGGTTCCTTCAACAACCAGGTTTGTAGAGTCCGGAACAGCAAAGTCCAATCCAGTCCAGATCTCCTGCTCTCCCTTGGTGTTGTGACTGTAGAGAAAGAGCTCAGCATCTGTTCTGGGCATCAGAAAATGCAGATACATAGGCCACACACACTCAAAGAGAATGACTACTTCCCTTCCTGTACAGATTAGCAACCCACTACCATTTTCATTCCCATGTAAAAAATAATGCACATAAAATGTCTGATTTCAAAAAACTAACTCTTGATGAAATTATTAAACAGCTAAACTCCTTCTCCTGCTGCCTCGATATCTTACCGACACTTTTTTTAAAGAAAGTTCTCCCTGTCATTAATTCCGATCTGATGCAAATAGTTAACGCATCCCTCCAGTCAGGTGTCTTCGCCACAGGCCCTCAAAACAGCAGTTATCAAACTTCTATTAAAGAAAAACAACCTAGATAATACATTGATGCAGAATTATATGCCAATCTCTAATCTCCCATTCATCAGAAAGATAATTGAAAAAGCTGTCAATCTCAACAGTTGAATACATTCCTGACAATAAACGACTCCTTAGATAATTTTCAGTCTGGTTTCTGTGCCCATCACATCACTGAGACTGTCCTAGTCAAAGTTTTCAATGACATCCGCATAAATACAGACAGCGGCAAAACCACGGTGCTGGTCCGGTTGGACCTCACTGCAGCGTTTGACACTGTTGATTATAAAATGTTACCGGAATGATTGGAGAGATGGATCGGACTCACTCGTACAGCACTCCAATGGTTTGAATCTTACCTCAAAAATAGGAAGTTCTTTGTGTCCATCGGAAACTTCTCATCAGAACAAACAGAAATCACATGTGGGGTCCCCCAGGGCTCTATCCTGGGACCCCTCCTGTTCAATATTTATATGCTCCACTAACCAAGATTATAGCAGTGAATCAGATTAGTTACCATAACTATGCAGACGACACACAGCTATACATTACATTGTCACCAGGTGACTGATTCTATCCAGACCTTAAATGAATGCATTGGAGCATTCAGTCCTCCTGCCGGTTCCAGGACTTCAGCTGGCTGGTCTGTTTGCCTGGTGGGGCTGTCCGGCATTGGCTGGGCCCCTGATCTTGGCGCCCCACGTGGGGCGGGATCTGGACCCTGGAGCTGGAAGATCTGGATGTCCAGGTGCCGGCTGGGCGCGGCCTGGGGAGGGCGTACATCCGCTGTGGCTCTTGCTGTGGCTCCCTGGCGTGTGGATGTGTGGAGGCGGGCCGGGTTGTTGGCGGTGGGTACTGGTCCGGGGTGGCGGCGGCGTGTGTTGTCCGTCGGTTGGCTGCGGGTCCTCCTTGCCTGCGGCGGCGGCGGGGGACCCTTGTCGGCTGGTCACTGGTTGGGGCCCCGCTGGGGGGTGGGGTGCCCCTGGTCCCCGTGGCCTCCGGTTCCTGGTCCGGGCCCGCCCTGGCGTAGCCGGTTACCGGCGGAGCCCGTGGGCTCGTCACTGCGATCTCTCGGGCCCCAGCATCGCGGCTGGTGGGTGCTCCCCTGGGGCTTCCATCTGTTCCCCTCTTGGCGGGTGATCGACCCTGCGCTGATCCGCCTGTGGACTCTGTACTCTGTGGGACGCTGGATGCATACATCTCTTGCCTCCTCCATGTCTGTGCCGATTCCTGTAGGACGGATTGACGGTTCCTTACACCAGCTATCAATCACTTGCATGGGGAAACCTTATTCCGACCTGCATGCTCGCACACACATAGGTGTGGGGACATAGGTGAGGACGGACATATCTTAAGCTGAGGTTATCATCATTAGTTAGTTGTTCACAGGAGCTTACCAGAAACATTTGTATTATGTTCATTAATCAATGCTTGTGTGTAGTGAATGTGTAATTCTTTGTTTATTCTACCAGATCCGAACTATTGGTTTGGTTCTGTACACTTTGTTGTTTTTGTTTTGTATTACTGTTTCTCTGCCGTCCGGCAGAGGTGGAGGACTGGGATGTTTTCTTGTGTTCTTTATTTGCCTCCCTGTCTTGTGTCGTCGGTTCGCCCCTCTGTTGGTCCGGTTTCTTTTCTTCACCTTCTTCCTTTCTCCCTTCTTGTCTCAGTTTAATGTCCATGACGTCAGGAAATTGAACCCACAGTAATCACTAATAAAGATTTTTCATACACTACTGTTCAAAAGTTTGGGGTCACATTGAAATGTCCTTATTTTTGAAGGAAAAGCACTGTACTTTTCAATGAAGATAACTTTAAACTAGTCTTAACTTTAAAGAAACAAACGCTATACATTGCTAATGTGGTAAATGACTATTCTAGCTGCAAATGTCTGGTTTTTGGTGCAATATCTACATAGGTGTATAGAGGCCCATTTCCAGCAACTATCACTCCAGTGTTCTAATGGTACAATGTGTTTGCTCATTGGCTCAGAAGGCTAATTGATGATTAGAAAACCCTTGTGCAATCATGTTCACACATCTGAAAACAGTTTAGCTCGGTACAGAAGCTACAAAACTGACCTTCCTTTGAGCAGATTGAGTTTCTGGAGCATCACATTTGTGGGGTCAATTAAACGCTCAAAATGGCCAGAAAAAGAGAACTTTCATCTGAAACTCGACAGTCTATTCTTGTTCTTAGAAATGAAGGCTATTCCATGCGAGAAATTGCTAAGAAATTGAAGATTTCCTACAACGGTGTGTACTACTCCCTTCAGAGGACAGCACAAACAGGCTCTAACCAGAGTAGAAAAAGAAGTGGGAGGCCGCGTTGCACAACTGAGCAAGAAGATAAGTACATTAGAGTCTCTAGTTTGAGAAACAGACGCCTCACAGGTCCCCAACTGGCATCTTCATTAAATAGTACCCGCAAAACACCAGTGTCAACATCTACAGTGAAGAGGCGGCTGCGGGATTCTGGGCTTCAGGGCAGAGTGGCAAAGAAAAAGCCATATCTGAGACTGGCCAATAAAAGAAAAAGATTAAGATGGGCAAAAGAACACAGACATTGGACAGAGGAAGACTGGAAAAAAGTGCTGTGGACGGATGAATCCAAGTTTGAGGTGTTTGGATCACAAAGAAGAACGTTTGTGAGACGCAGAACAACTGAAAAGATGCTGGAAGAATGCCTGACGCCATCTGTTAAGCATGGTGGAGGTAATGTGATGGTCTGGGGTTGCTTTGGTGCTGGTAAGGTGGGAGATTTGTACAGGGTAAAAGGGATTCTGAATAAGGAAGGCTATCACTCCATTTTGCAACGCCATGCCATACCCAGTGGACAGCGCTTGATTGGAGCCAATTTCATCCTACAACAGGACAATGACCCAAAACACACCTCGAAATTGTGCAAGAACTATTTAGAGAAGAAGCAGGCAGCTGGTATTCTATCGGTAATGGAGTGGCCAGCGCAGTCACCAGATTTGAACCCCGTTGAGCTGTTGTGGGAGCAGCTTGACCGTATGGTACGCAAGAAGTGCCCATCCAACCAATCCAAATTGTGGGAGCTGCTTCTAGAAGCGTGGGGTGCAATTTCTCCAGATTACCTCAACAAATTAACAGCTAGAATGCCAAAGGTCTGCAATGCTGTAATTGCTGCAAATGGAGGATTCTTTGATGAAAGCAAAGTTTGATGTAAAAACAATCTTATTTCAAATAAAAATCATTATTTCTAACCTTGTCAATGTCTTGACTCTATTTTTTATTCATTTCACAACGTATGTTGGTCAATAAGTGTGACTTTTCATGGAAAACACAAAATTGTTTGGGTGACCCCAAACTTTTGAACGGTAGTGTACATATACATCAAGTGGCGTACTACAGCGAAGCTGTAATACTCTGCTTGGGAAAGTAAAACTGTTGGGCTTGTACTTGGTACTCAGACACCAATTCTGAGTAACATACTGCTAGACAGGACACGTTAGAAAAAAAAAAAAAAAAAAAAAAAAAAAAAAATACATGATTCAGTGATAATGATACCAAATACATGATTACAAAAACAAAAACTTTTGTGTTAAACTAAATGCTTATATTACCTGTCAAGTTACTGCTGTTAGAGGGGAATTTCTCTTTTGTGGGACAATAAACAATTATTCTATCCTATTATTCTAGTGTAGTTTCATTTGAAACTGTTGCTACCATCGTTCTACAGGGTGCGATGAAATCAGAGCTGTCAGGCTTTAGACGATCCAGTTAAGAGAAAAGAGTACACTTTTGTCTTCAGTTAGGAATGTATTAGATATGACTAATTTGTTCCTCATAAACAACACTTCTTTTATAGTCTCCTCAAGATGAAACACAAGGGCTACATTAACCAGAGCCCATATAAGTTGTTAAAATGTGTCATTTGTCAGCTTGGAGTTTCCATTTTCTCCCAGTCTGTGTGTGGGCATTTGTGTTGCAGAACCTGTCACAAGCGGCTGCTTTCATGAAGCATCTCTGACTTAGTCATTATGAGCTTCAACACAACATCCACATTTATACGACTGGGAGACATTTTAGAGTGTTTTCTTCCCTCAGCCATGTCTCCCCTCAAAATTGTTAAAGTAGGTTTAATTTTAATTTGGGTATGTGGTTTTAAAACATTCAGTGCGGGAATTGCAAGAAGCTGAAGGGGTTGAAAACTGATAAGGTAATTATATCAGGGGATTTCAAAATGTATGATTCCACTGAAAGTGATAGCTTAACTCCAGCCTTTAATATTTTCTTAAACTTATTTGGCTTTACTCAGAAGGTGAAAGGACCCACACAATTGGGTCAGCATACTTTAGACATTGTACTGACATACGGCATTGAGTGTAAGGAATTAACAATCCTCCCACACTTTTGAATTTTCTTTACCTAATTTTCCTAATTCCCAACTTTCCCATTTTCCTGAAAGGAAATTTCATTAGAGTAGTAGGTTGACTCCTGTTTTAATGCAGAGTTGTGTACTTTAAAGCAGAATACTAGGAAACTGGAGAGTAAATGGCGGTTTACACACCTCAAGGATTCCTATTCAACCTGGAAAAATAGTCTACTGCTGTATAAAAAGACATTTTGACAACTAGAATAGCCTATTTTTAATCGGTAATAGAGGTAAATAAAAACAATCCTAGGTTGATTTTAAGTACAGTTGCCAAACGTACACAGAGTCATAGATGTGATGAGCAAATTTTCCCCCTTCTCGAAGTATTGATGACTGTATGGGATGTTTCATAAGTAAAATAAATTCTATTAACGGTTGTCTATGGAGGATTTTAATAAAAAGCTACATTTAAAATATATATATATATATCTAAGGGGCTTTGAGAGGGATGAAGAATGAAAGTACAACATTTTCTTTAAAAAAATATATCTTAATGAAAATAAAATAAAATGTACATTTAAAAGAGCACAACAATGACAATATGCTTATATCTACCAGCCAGTAGTGGCCGTGTGTTACGGGTTGACGGATACAGTCTCGATGATCAAACAATATGGCCGGCACAGCTCGGCTTACACTGGAAAAAATGATGGAGTGAGTAGTCTATTGTTATCCGTCTCAGGAAAGGAGAGACCGCAGAAAAGCAAAAATTAAAGTGATTTTAGGTGAAGCCTACACTAGACGCAGAAACTACAACTTTCCTCCTGGATCAGTAAGCTATCTCACAAGCTAATTTGGCTAATGTTAGCTGTCAGTTAAACTCTTCTAGGATACTTTCCTCACTGGACACAGTTGAGGATGGTCACTGGGCGTATCGACAGCGAAACAGGCAACCCAACGGCTGGAATGATGTTTTTATATTTGTTACTACAACATAGATAAAATAGATGTCCCTATCATGCTCATGTTACATGTCCAACCTTTAAAAATAAAATCATTGGCACTTTCCTGATACTGGCTCATTTACTGATTACTGCTATTTCAATTTCAATTAAATTCAATTTTCAATTAAATTCAATTCAGTTTATTTATATAGCGCCGTTTGACAACAAATGTTATCTCAAGGCACTTTGCAAGAAAAGTTATTACAATACAATGTTTAATTAAGGAATCAGAGAACCACAGAAGATTGCGTCATGTAATTATCAGCAATCCCTCACACTGAGCAAGCATGAAGAGACAGTGGAGAGGAAAAAACTCCCTTTTAACAGGAAGAAACCTCCAGCAGAACCAGGCTCAGCACAAACGGTCATCTGCAGAGACCGTCTGTGGTTTGGAGAATACAGCATAAAGCATAAAGTAGCATAGCTACTAACATTAACCTGTCTCCTAGCTACTAGGAGACCTAGCTACTAACAATCTCTACCTGGCTTACATTAACCTATCTCTACCTAGCTACTCTACCTGACTACTAACATTAACCTGTCTCTTCCTAGCTACCTGTCTAACCTGTCTCTAACTATAAGCTTTGTCAAAGAGGAACGTTTTAAGCCTAGTTTTAAAGATAGACAAATTGTCTGCTTCACGAACCAACCGTGGGAGCTGGTTCCATAGTAGGGGAGCCTGATAGCTGAAAGATCTGCCACCCATTCTACTTTTAGAAATCCTAGCAACTACCAGTAAACCTGCAGTCTGAGAGCGAAGGGCCCTGTTAGGACCATATCGAACAATCAGGTCTTTTATGTATGATGGACCTAGATTATTATTTTATATGTCAGAAGGAGGATCTTGAATTTATTCTAGATTTCACTGGGAGCCAGTGAAGAGAAGCTAAAACAGGTGAAATGTGATCTCTTCTTCTTTTATTCATTAGAACCCCAGCAGCAGCATTTTGGACTAACTGAAGACTTTTAATTGTTTTCTGTGGAATACCTGATAATAAAGAGTTACAGTAATCCAGCCTTGAAGTAACAAAGGCATGGACTAGTTTTTCAGTCTCACTCCAGGACAGGATGGTTCTAATTTTTGCAATATTCCTAAGGTGAAAAAAGGAAATCCGACTGATTGAATTCATCAGGATTTATGTATAGATATAGCTACTGTATGTATCATCTGCGTAACTATGGAAATTGCCTAAAGATTTTACCAATAGGAAGCATATATATAGTAAAAAGAATCTCTTTCAGTAAGTGAGGCAGTATTGGAGAGAAGTGTAGAATTCTGTTTATGTCTGTACCATTTTGAATCAGTTTAACTTTCGGAATTATCACAAATCCCAAACAAATTATTTAAGGAAGTGTTCCCTCTGGTTACTGGCCCCATTTTAGATATGATGAATCTGTCTTTAATAAATGGATATGTACCATAGTAATTTAAGGTTGCTGTAATTAAACCTTTACTTAAGAAACCCTCCCTAGATCAAGAGGACTTAGTACACTACAAACCTATATCTAACCTTCCTTTCTTATCCAAAATTCTTGAGAAAATAGTTGCTAATCAAGTACGTGAGCATCTAAACAGCAACAACCTGAAAAAGTTCATTCAGGTTTTAGAGCTGATCATAGTACTGAAACAGCACTGGTGAACGTTACTAATGATATTCTAATGTCCTCAGATAGTGGACTTGTGACTTCTGGTCTTGTTGGATCACAGTGCCATATCCGTTGGTCGGTGCTCACACCTCACCCCCAAGAATACAGCAGTAGTAAATTTCACCCCTAGTTTTTATATACTAAGTAGAGTAACCTAAATACCTAAAAACAGTTTACCTCTTACCGCTTTTTTTCATGGTACAGTTTTACATGCTTTCTTTACAGCTTGCTAACACATAATGGGTTCTTTGTTAAGATTGATTGGCTGCAATTGACTATGCATTATTATTTGATTATACATTATTACATTGATTTGAGGGGGATAATGTAATGCACAGTCAGCTTTTGTTTAGAGCACCAGTTTCATAATCATGCATGCTCATGCAATGAAGACATCGCTTGCTGACTAATATACATTTAAAATGGTCTCCTCAAAGGTTCTTTCACACTTAGAATTAGAATAAATTATATCCTGAAGTGGTTGAGTTAGATAATAGCTTTGAGGCATAATATGACATTGTTTTTCAATGGTACTGTTTTTTTCCCCCTAGGGCAAGAGGGGAATAGTCAAAAATTGAGAATGTGGCCACATCTTATGTACTGCAACAGATAAGTTTCCATCTAATGGGGTCAAATGTGAGAATATGCAGATATGTTGTTTTCCTTTTGTCAGTTTTTGTTTTGTTTTCCTTTAGTCAGTTTTCCTTTTGCTCAAAGGTTGTACAGTAGGAGTAACAGATGCTGCAGCTGGGGATTGTTTAGGAAACATTTGGATTGATGATCTTTTACCTACATACCAGGGCATGACCTAACTCTGAAGCTTTAGAAAAGAAAAAAACTGAATTGGTTAATTTGATTTGGTGGAAGAAAATAAATGACTGAATGGAGGGGACCATGAATAACTATTGTTGAACTGTGTGATGTGTGCGTCTGTATCATTTCTATGTGATATGTGTCTTGAATGTAAATTGAATCTTACCAACAGGGCTGGAGTAACGGATAAATCAGTTATTTTTATGTGTCATAATAATACATATACTAACTGGAAAATGAGTTTAGTTGTAGTATCAGCCGGCCTGAGGTAACAGAGATCATGTCGGTCTGGCTTTCAGAGGCAATAACAAGGAAATGTAATACTTTTGGGCTTTCAATTTAATGACAAATAACAGTGTAGCATCTAAAAGCTACTTTTCGACAAAATCGGCCTCTTAAGATAATTTCTAAAGGATTAGAGGAATAAAACAAAGCAATAACAACAAGATAAGACCTGAAACTTATGCATTCTACCTAGGCTGTTTAAAAAAGGAAAGAGAAACTGGTATTAAATTGTTTGGTGTGGTTGCAGTGCTTGCTTGGGGGGAATGAGACATTACCATGTTAATCTAAGAGGATTTTAGAGGTGATTTTGTTATGTGTCATGTTAGAAAAGCAGGGCCAATATTCAATGACCTTCAGAATAATTAATATTCTAGGATGTTGGAGGGATCAAAGGAACTGTTTTAGGCTAGTTTAAATAAAATATGTCAGAAAGATTCCAGTTTGTTCATGTTAATGATAAATCTTCATCACACTCAAGGATTTGTGACTGTTCTGGTCTTGTTAGATCTCAGTGCTGCTTTTGACACAGTTGATCATAATATTCTCTTAGAAAGGCTTGAACATGTTGTAGGGATAAAGGGAACAGCACTAGGTTGGTTTAAATCATATCTGTCCAACAGATTCCAGTTTGTTCATGTTAATGATAAATCATCTTCACTCTCAATGGTTACTTGTGGAGTACAACAGGATTCTCTGCTTGGACCGATTCTCTTTACTATATATATATGCTTCCAATTGGTAAAATAAATAGACAAAATGGAATTAATTTCCATAGTTATGCTGATGATACACAATTATATTTATCGGTAAAACCTGATTAAATTGATAATTGTATATTATTAAATTAAAATTGATAGACCAAGGTTGCTAGAAATAATATAAGCTTGTTGTTGTTAGATTGAGACAGGTCACTATTCCGGCGTTACTGTGGAATGATACTGTCCTCTTGTATGATCAATTCTAATCGCATTTAAACCTCCAAAAAACTTAAAGGAATCTCTCTAATTTAATTAAGAGTCTAGAATCTGATCACATTACAAAACATCCTGACCAGGAATGATACAGAGAAACTAGTACATGCATTTGTTACTTCAAGGCTGGACTAGTGTAATTCCTTATTATCAGGAAGTCCACAAAATGCAATTAAAGCCTTCAGTTGATCCAAAATGCTGCAGCAAGAGTTCTGATGAATATTAAAAAGAGAGATCACATTTCTCCTGTTTTGGCTTCTCTCCATTGGCTCCCTGTTAAATCCAGAATAGAGTTTAAGATCCTCCTCCTTACGTATAAAGCCCTTAATAATCAGCTCCATCGTACATCAGAGATCTGATTGTTCCAGATGTTCCTAACAGAGCACTTTGTTCTCAGAATGCAGGTCTACTGGTAGTTCCTAGGATTTCTAAAAGTAGAATAGGAGGCAGATCTTTTAGTTATCAGGCTCCTCTCCTGTGGAACCAGCGCCCAGTTTTAGTGCATGAGGCAGAAACTCTGTCTGTTTTTAAGACTAGGCTTAAAACCTTCCTTTTTGATAAAGCTTATAGTTAGAATGGCTTAGGTTATCCTGAGCTAATTTTGTAGTTATGCTGCTATAGGTCAAGACTGTTGGAGGAAAGACTAACCACTTTTCTTCTTACTTTTCTCTCCTACTACTTTCCAGATGTATTTTCTGCTGTTATTGCGATTGTTAACCCAGTTTTCTCTCAGGGTTTTCCTCCCCATAGAAGCTCCACATGGTCTGGTATCCTGCTCAGCTACAACACCCCCTGTTGGATTGGGAGCATTGGTTCAGATTATGCTCCCAGTAACCGAACATGCTCCATGTCCTGTTAGCAACTTTTTACTTTCATTAATATAGAAAGTACTCTTCCATCAGTTCTTTCGTTCTTTCTTTGTCTCTTCTATGTCTTCTCAGACCCCCAGACGGTCGTGGCAGATGACCGCTGGCACTGAGCCAGGTTCTGATTCTGGTTCTGCTGGAGGCTTCTTCCTGATAAAGGGGAGTATTTCCTTTCCACTGTGGCTACATGCTCGTTCAGCATAAGGAATTGCTGTGGTTGGACTCTGCATGTTCATGACTTGAAACAATCTGCTGGGATTCCTTACATAGAAAACTTTTAACTCATTGTTTTTTTTGTATTATTGTATTGAAATGACATTTGTTGTAAAGTGCCTTGATATGATATTTGTTGCGAATTGGCGCTATAGAAATAAACTGAATTGAATTTTCTGCAATATTTCTCAGGAAACAAGGACAACAACCAACCAGCATGATCAAATTCATCCATCCATTATCTATGTTACTTTTTCCTCAAAGTGCCGTGGGGGGCTGGTGCCTATCTCCAGTGTTCAATAGGATAGCGGCCGGGTCCACCCTGTACATGTCGCCAGTCCATCGCAGGGCAACACAGAGACATACTGGACACACATCCTTGTACACTCACACCTAAGGACAATTTAGAGAGAACAAATAACCTACCAGTCATGTTTTCTGACTATGGGAGTACCCAATGGGAACCCACACATGCAAACTGTATGCAGAAAAACCCTGGGCCAGGATTCGAACCCACGACCTTTGTGCTGCATGGCAAAGTGCAACCCACTGCTCCACTGTCCAGCCACTAATTCAGACTTTCACTCTTGAGAGTTCTATCTCTATCTAAGATCCGCTTCATTGTTCTTTGCCATCTCACGCACCAGACCCATTCTTATCAGGTCCATTTGGTCAACTGGTTACTCAGCCACTCCCCCTTACATCAGCTGATACGCATGTGATCAAGAGAAGGATGTGAGATAACCTGATGTTTTGACAGGCAGACATGCATGAGGTAAGACAAAAGGAATCTCTGATGGGGAATAATATCTGCCTGCAGTGCCAACCCCTGAGTGACAGTCTGTACACAATCTAGAATACACACCCAGCAAAGAGATGATAACTATTTTAGGAAGTATTGGTAGATTCACCGTTATGGTTGTGCTAGGTGGAAACACAGACTAATTATAACATGTATCATTTGTGTCTTGATATTATATAAATGTAGAAATCATGCATGCAGATGTTTTTTAATATAAATATAATAGATATCCCATATATCTGTAATAATTTTTGTTTGTTTTGAGTTTAGCTGTAGCTACAGTGCTTGCCTAAACTCATCAAAGACCATAATCATTTTCTTCTTTGACAGTAACTTGTGTGGCTTTTTGGCAGAGCTGTAAGGATTATCAAAGAATTCACCTGAAGGAGTGAACAACAAAAGCGCTGATGAAACATTAAATTACACACAATGACAGCTGAGTACAACAGATGCCTTTGTCTGTGTACTCTCTGCATGGAAAAAAGGTACAGCACTGGCCAGCGATTCTATTCATTGCTGTAATCTGAGATGAAAAAAAAATAAAAGACTTTAGAGGGTGGGTAACTGCAGATAACATCTGTTCTCCTTCAGCATCTGAGAATTTAGAGCTGATCAGAGACTGTGTGTGGCATACTAAACCCTGATCTTGAGCCAAAGCACTGCAAACTGTATTTTGATCTTGGTGATTTCCACAGACACAAGGCATGGGTACACGCCTAGTAAAGGCCTCACACTTACACTTAAAGCCTGACAATATGTCAAAAAAATATGTTCATCACTCTTAAATGTGCAAGATGTGTTGTTCTTATGCTCTTGATTGCCTTTTATCTGGCAGCACATGTTTAGAAGACTGTGTAATGTTTGACTTCTGGCTGTAGACAAGCTGTTTAAACTTCAGACTGTTCAGCATTTCATATAGAGGTGGTTCCATACTTTCATCTCTGCTCCACAGTCAAACTTAAATGTAAATGTTGTGCAGATATAAAGAGCAACCCCACTCTCACTTTCTAGACTTGTTGCCAAAACATTTTTTTATTAAATAATTGCCTATTATAAAGTTGTTAAAATTTAACACATTTTCCATAAGACTTCATACTTCTTCTGAACTCAAAGCATTAATTTATTGTAAATTTACTTTAATGTTTCTACAGTAATTTGACTTTGTTTTAAATATAAAACGCTGTTGGCTTGTTTGTGTGATGTATTATTAGAAATGCTAATTCTGATCTTTTAAAAGAGGGAACAACATGAACATAGAATTATTTTTAATCTTTATCCCAACCTGGAAAATACACACACAATTTAGACATTTTCAAAGGTGTCAAGGCAAGTCGTTCAAATGGTGAGATTTAAAAAGGTCTTACAAAATATATTGTATCCAAACAATATGTCAATAATTAAACTAATCACCAGTGCTGTAATAACTGAGCAGATGTAACATGAGAGCTACTGAAACAAGACTCTACCTCCACACCAGGACTTAGGCTACGTCCACACTAAGCCGATAAGGTTATACGGGGAGTTAGACGCCTAATGTTATGCACTCAACACGAGCATTTACGCCCCGTTTAAGGTCCGTTTAAGTTCCAATGATTGCGCAATCCCATACCGACCTGTGCAAATACTGGGCATGCGCGAAAAGACGCGTATAATCTATGTGACGCCATCGCCTACATAATATATACAAGAAGCTCTACAGCACAGTACATATCTGCCTGTCCCGTTAACCGAAGAGAACAATAGCTGCTCAGAAGAAGAGAGAGTTTTTGGTGTGGACAGACGACAAGATCGATTTATTACTCTTCGCTGTTGTCTTTGTCTGTAGTGTCGTATTGTTATTGACGCAGCATTCATTGACGCCACTTCCTTTCATTATCCGTGGAAGCTGTCCACACTAGCTCGTTTAGCCGTTGAATTAAGATTTACACGGCTCTCTTACCCGGCTAATAGTTATCCGGCAACAGACCTTAAACGACGCCGGGTTAGTGTGGACGATAGGGGGGTGTAGACTAAATACTTATACGTTTAAGGCATTATCCGGCTTAGTGTGGACGTGGCCTTAGATAATGAATGAATGGTTTTGTGGAGATGCATCAGATAACTCTTTATAAATCGAGTGACTCTGATGGTCCTAGCAAACCAGCTTTTTAACAGAGAAAGACCTAAAATGATTTTTAGCATTGTAGCAAACTTCAGTCCTAAATTAAAAAAAGTTACATTGAAGACAATGATAGCATGCACCCATTAAGAGCTTTATTATAATTTTCATATTTTCATTGTATTTCAGTGATGTAGGAAAACATGCTTCTTTAAGTGATTAATGCTGCAACTCTAAGATGCCATATATCATGGACTTATTCAACAATGCTCCAAAGGTCATCCAGGTCCTAAAATGTTGCAGTAGGAAGCTGAAAAAGACTTGACACAGATGACTTGTGTAATGGCATTTAAGACTCTTAATAAAGATGAGAGAGATTCCTTTAAGCGTTTGGAGGTTTTAATAAAAGTTGAATTGATCATACAGGAGAACAGCACAGATCACAGTGAATGCCGAATGCTGCCCCCCTCCTAACTTCCTCACAAGCTCATATGAAAATAAGTATTTATAAAGTTCAGCAACCTTGCCTCTATAACTTTGAAGACAAAACTATTAATCTCAGGGTGGGAATATCTTCGGATGAAGACATCTGGCTCTTTGCTGTGAATGAGTGACTTTTGACATATACAAAACAATGGCAATAGCTTGGGTTATATGTAGCAATCATTTTCTATGATTGAACGACAAACGGATCCTTTTGTTAAATGACTCCAGTCTGACAGGTCTTTCCTATGATGTCACATAAAGACAGACAATCAGTCTTTGGAACCAACTGATGTTGGTGCACATACTCGCCCTCAACCCACTCATATAGTCTGGTAACAATAATTAGAACTGACTAAGCGATTGAAAAAAACTGTTCAATTGAGGCTAAGGAAGGGGTTTCATCATTATGTGTAAGAAACTCCACTTTTATCTTTTCTTATACAAAAATGACTCTGAAGTGCTCAATAAGCAGTGTACTAGAGATGGATTCTCTACCAGCATTGTCTTGTCTTTTGTAGTTTTCCATTTTGACTGGTGCTAACATCACCTTCCTCCTCCATCTCCCCGGCATATTTTGGTGTTGTGTTTTAGGTATGCTCTTGAAAAGGCCTGAAATAAAAGATGTGACAATAGAGCACCTGCCAGAATAATAAGCCCATAGAGAGTAATGCAGCTGGGGCTGAGAACTCTACAGGAGCACTGATGATGGTCCAGTTTGTGGTCAGAGATGATCTGTGTACACACCTCATATCAGCCTAACTGGAATTTCCCTTGAAGACACACGCACACACACACACTCATTATACGTTTAGAGTTTGTGAAATGTCAGTTTCAGCATCAGAGTGTGGCTTTGTGCAGCATTAGTGCCAGCCTATCAGTTCCCTGATTACCATGTGCTCTTTACCTCATTACAACTGTTAAGGAAACTATGCACCTTGGAAACAAAAGCCAGGCTGTTTACACACTGATTCTGCTGTTGTGTCCCCTAATGGGACATTACTAACTTGGATTCGTTTTCCTTTTAAAGGGCACAAAAATTCCACCATCTTTCCAAAATACCAGTGGGGAGCTAAATTTAGTTTGACAACTCCCAGAAGCTAAATAAAAGCAGGATTTTGAAAGGGACAGACATGGAGCATAGGGTGTTCAGTATGGGGGATTCAGGACAGCATAGTCATATGTAGACAGGTTTCAAAAATGGGGTTTGCACTAAAGCTTTGACTAAATTACAGTTCTACAGTGAAAGATTGTATTTAACTTACACAAGTCCTGCAGCTTCTCTTAGCTTTTAGATCATCTCCTGTCATTGTGTGTCTTCAGAGTTCTTAAAAATCTTTGAGCTCTGGGTGTGAATGGTAGGAATGTTGACATAGCAGTACAATGGTAAATCTACAATTCCTTTCCTATTCACACCATTAAAAGTTTAAACGTTTGGGCACATTCAGTGAATTTACATATTTATTAAGTGGGAAATGATTGATATTAATTTACAAATATGTAAATTCACCTCTGGTATTACAGTAAGAAAAAAGACTCTAAAACATCTAAATCGATTCAGTACAGACATCTGTCCGTTAACATTCATATAAACCATAACCAGAGTCCATCTGTGTGTAAAATAATCTAATATAATATGCGATATAATCTAATAATCTCTAGAGTCTAACGGCAGGTGTTCTGTTTATGATGTTCTTTAAGGAACATGAGAGAACAACCAGCATCAAGGAAATCAGCAGACAGGTCAGGGAGAACGCTGGGAAAATGTTTAAAGCAGGTTTAGTTTCTACATTTAAGCTTTGACCATCATGTGGAACCCAGTTTAATCTATCATCTGAGCATGAAGAGAGGATGGACCACCTGCAGACCTACCATGGTCTGCAGACATGGACATGGATAGACCCCATTAATTAGAGAAGCCGCTGGGAGCCCCCTGGTAGCTCTGAATGAGTATACCTTTGAACAATGTGGAACATGGTGGTGGCAGTATCACGATTTGGAGAAACTTTTCTACAACTAGGAAGCTGCTTTTTCATGTCTTAGAAAGGCCTGGGTTTTTAACTGATTATTGATTGATTGATAGTAAAAGTCCAGACCTGAATAAACTGAAATATGTGTCCACAGTTGAATTAACAAGATTTTTTCCACCAGTCCAACTAAACTTGAGGTATATTACAAAGAATGAGAAATAAAAATTGTAGTTGTTTTAGACCTGGTAGAGATGAACCTTGACAGAAGTGTAGCTCTGACAGCAGTAAAGGTTAAACTATTACTGATGAATGATGGAAAGAAAGGCATGCAACACCTCCCAGATGTTTTTGCAAACAATGTATTGTCACAAAGTGACTTCCTTTTCCATTTCTCCTTTTCTCCCTGTGTTTCTCCGTTAATTATGTTCAGCTGTTTCCTGTCTTCCTAACTAGCCCCCATTGCTGCCCTAGCCATTTAAAAGCCCCAGTATATTTCCTGTCCTCTGTCAGCTCGCCGTCATTTCCCCAGTCATCTGTTACATCAGTTCTACATTGCTTCTTCCTGTCATCAGTCTGTTGACACCGGAGACCAGGAAGCAGAGTCATAGTTTAACCCACTTCTCTGCAGCTTCTGTACTGTTACCCACTCAATACCCCATTGAGACAGTGTTTTACCCACGACCAAAATCAAATAGACTAAAAGTTAACCTAACAAAAGCAAACTCTGAAAATCTCATAAAAATAAATATGACTCTGACCAAACATAACAATAGGGAAATTATATGTGGTTTAGTTAGCTCTGTTGAGCCAACCCTTCTCTCAGTAGTTATGACTTCATGGGAATTGTCATAAGTAAAATAAAATCTATTAAAAATAAAATCATTGGCATTCTCCCAAACATGATTAACTCTCTTTCAGTAACTGAGGCAGCATCAGAGAGAACTGTAGAACCATGTTTATGTCTGTACTGTTTTGAGTCTGTTGAACTTTCAGAATTATCCCAAATATTAGCTTCATCTAAACCCTCAACTTTTATGTTAGACCCAATACCAACCAAATTATTTAAGGAAGTGTTCCCTCTCGTTACTGGCCCTATCCTAGACACGATGAATCTATCTTTAATAAATGGATATGTGCCTCAGGAATTTAAGGTTTCTGTAATTAAACTTTTACTTAAGAAACCCTCCCTGGATAAAGATGACTAAGGGCGTTTTCACATGGAACGGGAGTCCATACTCTGATACTGTATTTGGTCATAATCCACTTATTTTGTACCATGTGAACACAGCCTGGACCGTGCCAGGATACGGCCAGAGAGACCTGCCTTGGAGGTAGTATCAGAGTCCAGGTACGAGTGGATACGGATCATGTGAACACAAGCCGTACTCTGGCCGTACCTAACACAATAGACGCGCTCCACGTGGAAATGACGACACTGCCGGCCGAAATTACAGAATCAAAAATACAGAAACAACACGATTCAAGCATCCCACAGCAACACACCAGGTTACAAAACAGCGGGTTTACTACAACACTCACCCTGTAGATGGCGTCAGGTAGCAGCTGACCAGTAGACCAGTTTGTTTACATTCTAGGCTGTCGCTCATTTTATGACGTTGGTACTTCTCGCTCCCTTGTTTGTTGGATAACTACAGACTTATTTTTATACCGTCACCTGCTATTTCGGTGTAGTAAAACACTGGATTCCAGTACGGGTCAAAAACGTGCCATCTGAACAGAAGAAATTTGAATTTTCTCTGACCATATTCTGGCACGGCCACACATGTGAAAACGGCCTTAGCTAACTACAGACCTGTATCTTTCTTATCCAAAATTCTTGAGAAAATAGTTGCTAATCAAGTATCTGAGCATCTAAACAGTCACAACCTGTTTGAAGAATTTCAATCAGGTTTTAGAGCTCATCATAGCACTGAAACAGTACTGGTAAAAGTTACTAATGATATTCTAATGGCCTCAGATAATGGATTTGGGACTGTTCTGGTCCTGTTAGATCTCAGTGCTGCTTTTTACACAGTCGATCATAATATTCTCTTAGAAAGGCTTGAACATGTTGTAGGGTTAAAGGGAACAGCACTAGGCTGGTTTAAATTCTATCTGTCAGACAGATTCCAGTTTGTTAATGTCAGTCATAAATCTTCTTTTCACTCAAGGGTTACTTGTGGAGTACCACAGGGTTTTATACAGAGAAAAATGCTTGGTCATTTAATCACACAAACTGCTGGGTGATGAAATATGTAAATCATTTTGGTTTATGTTTGTGCAAACACAGTTGGGTTATATCAGTTATCAGTTGATTCAGGAATTCAGTTGTTTATGTATTTATTGTCAGGATTCAGCAGAGGGAACTGTCTCTACTTTCTCCTGCAGGTGCTGAGAGCTAATGGGACACACCTGGAGCTGATCTCATCACCTCTGGCAGTATTTAGGAGGAGCGGGTCCACCAGACGGACGTCAGAGGATTCCATTCCTGGAGTGGTAAACTATCACTATTCTGACCTCTTGCCTGCTACTCGCCCATGATTTACCTGCTTTTGTCCTCTGCTCTCCTCAGTTGTCTCCTCAACTTACCTCTGTGGTTCCGGATTACCTGGGCGTCTTCCTGTGGTATCCAGAGCTTCAATCTTCCTGCAATCAACCTGAACGTCCGTCTCCATTAGGGTTTGTGGCCGCTCCTCCATTCATTCCGTATTACTGCTCAACCCCAGCTCCCAGCTCACTCAGCTCCCTGCGGTAAAGGAGAACAATTGTCATCACTAAAGCTCTTTTTTTTTTTTCTGTCATCACTAAAGCTCTTACTTCGATGCAGGCTCAGAACTGACCTTCCTCTCCAGTCTGGATTCAAACGTCTATTGTGAGTCACAATTCTCCTCACATTGGTCATCCTTTAAAATTCTCAAATACTTACCTGTTGAACTTACCTTCTGGTATCACCATCCCTTGATCCCTCGAACTACCTGGTTCTTCAGATTCCACCTGTTGAAGAAAATAATAAACTTTATTATAAACCTCTTTCTGCTTCGCGAGTGTGGTTGTGTTCTGCTTAAGAGTCTCTTCCGTCGAAATCATGACAGAATCCTCTGACCAAAATGACTCTGCGGCACAACTACGCTTGGCGATTTCTAAACAGCAAGTTATGCTAGGTAGAAATGAAGCTTTGCTTCAAGAAATAACCTGTCAACAACATGATTACCATTAAGGCTTTGCTCAGATCACACTAGGCCCAGGTCGTCTCCACTAAGTAAACCTGACATTGGCACTTCTGCATCGCCAGTTCTGACACCCCCTCCGTCAGTCTTCAAGGAGGTCGCCCCTCCTCCTCCGGAACCCTTTTCAGGAGAGATGACAAAGAGCAGAGGTTTACTCCTGCAGTGTGCATTAGCTTTTGAACGATCACAGAGTCATTTTTCTTCCGATGCAATTAAGATCTCTTACAGTATTGCTTTGTTTCGTGAAAGTTTTAAGCAAACTGACCTCTCCACTTTGACTTACCGTGAGTTCTGCACCCAATTCGAGCTCACTTTCTGCCCCTCCATGGGTGAAGAGGAAGTAGCGAAACGCTTATCTAGCTTACAACAGGGCAATAAATCTGCGGCAGAGTTTTCTTTTTATTTCCGCATCTTGGCTGCGGAATCCGGCTGGAATCGACCATCCTTGAAGTCAGCCTTCTTTCAAGCGATTCACCCAAAAGGGGACCCCGTCCATAAGGCTGGGAGTGCTGGCAGGCGATTCTTCTCAATCTCCCAGGTTTTTATTTCAGGTTACTCTTCTTGTTGGAAAAAAAAAAAGGTTACCTGTTCAAGCTCTGATCGATTCTGGATCAGACCAAAGTCTTATTTGTCCTCAGTTTGTCCAACAACATTCAATTTCAGTTGAACCACTGCAACAATCCTTTCCAGTTTCTGTTTTAGATGGGAATCCTTTAACTACTATTTCCTTTAACTACTATTTGAGGTAATCCTCATGAAATTATCAGTCTATTTGTGTTTCCCATTACGGATTCTCAGATAGTTTTAGGTTATCTGTATTTTCAACAACACAACCCCTTTATCAATTGGTCTAACAAAACTAGTGAGTCCTAGAGTATCGCCTGTCATGCCAATTGCCTTTGTTCTGATATTCCCAGTCTTGAGTTTTTTGAATGTCCTGAGATGTAACCTGACCTCTCCTCTGTTCCACCAGATTACCACGATCTCTCCACTGTGTTCAGCAAGAAGAAGGCTCTTTCTCTTCCACCCCATCGTCCCTATGACTGTGCTGATCTCATGCCAGGTGCTCCTTTACCTGCTGGTAGACTCTTTAATATGTCTAAGAAAGAAAGAGGGTGTGGAAAAATGCATCAATGAGTCTCTTCAAGCGGGGCTTATCCGCTATCACAGTGAAGAATAAGTATTCTCTTCCCCTTATCTCTTCTGCGTTCAAGCCTATACAAAATGCAAACATTTTCACTAAGCTGGATCTCCGCAACGCCTATCATCTGATTAGAATCAGAGAGGGTGATGAATGGATAATTGCATTCAAGACCCACATTGGGCATTTTGAGTTTTTGGTTATGCCGTTTGGTTTCTCTAATGCTTGACGACCCTGACTAAGATGGCATTGCAGTGACGGAAAATTCTCCACGTCCTGCAACAAACTTGTGCATCGGTTCTGTTGCTCTTTCTGTGTCTCTGTTGTGTATTCTCCAAGCCACAGACGGTCGCGGCAGATAACCGCTTGTGCTGAGCCTGGTTCTGCCGGAGGTTTCTTCCTGTTAAAAGGGAGTTTTTCCTTCCCACTGTCGCTGCATGCTTGCTCAGTATGAGGGATTGCTGAGAATTCCACGACGCAATCTTCTGTGGTTCTGTAATTTCTACACTAAACATTGTATTGTAATAACTCTTTTTGTAAAGTGCCTTGAGATGACATCTGTTGTGAAATGGCGCTATATAAATAAACTGAATTGAATTGAAATTGAATTAATGCCCCGGCAGTTTTTCAGGCCCTAATAAACGATGTTTATGCAACTTTTTGAACATCTTCGTGTTCGTCTACCTCAACGACATCCTCATTTACTCCATGAACCTTCAGGAGCATAAGAAGCACGTCCGGCAGGTTCTGGCCAGGTTATTAGAAAACAATCTGTTCGTCAAAGCTGAAAAGTGCGACTTTCACAAACCTTCTGTTGTGTTCCTAGGTTGCATCCTTGAAGCAGGACGCATGAGGGCTAACCCGGCAACAATTCGTGCAGAGGAGTGGCCTACCCTGGGAACAAGAAAAAAAACTCCAACGCTTTCTGGGTTTCGCTAATTTTTACAGACACTTCATCCGGGGTTTCAGTGTTGTAGCTGCTCCCCCCACTGCTCTCACATCCACTAAATGTGTGTTTTCTTGAACCCCAAAGAGTGACCATACATTTTTGGAACTCAAACACCGGTTCAACCAGGCCCCTGCTCTCATTCAACCAGACCCCAACATTCAGTACATCCTTGAGGTTGATGCTTCCAACACTGGGGTTGGGGCAGTCTTCTCCCAGCGCTCCAAGACAGACGGTAAGTTCCACCCTTGTGCCTTCTTCTCAAAACCATTTTCTCCTACAGAGAGTCGGTAAGATGTGGGAGACGGAGAACTATTGGCCATCAAGCTCGCCTTGGAGGAGTGGAGGCACTGGTTGGAGGCTACAGCAATACCGATCTTAGTTCTCACAGATCATAAAAACCTGGCTTACCTCAAAAACACCAAGCGCCTCAACTCGGCAGTTTCGTTGGCCCTTACTTTTGTCGAGGTTCAATTTTGATATCACCTACCCGGTCCTCCCTGGATTCGGACCCAGAAGCCCGAATCCATCTTGCCCCCATCCTGCAGGATTGGAAGTCTTGAACGTCAGATCGACTCCGCCATCCTGCTCGAACCCAACCCTAGGGGCTTGTCCGCCAGGACAGTGGCGGGTCTACCGTGGTATTTTGAGTTCTGCCATTCCCTGGGTGCTGAACCATGCTTGTCTTCAGGTGTCCACCCAGAAACTAATGGCCAATGCAAACGACTTAATCAGGAAGTGGAGGATGCTCTGAGATGTGTGTGTTCCACAAATCCACATCTATGAAGTGTCTATTTACCCTGGTTTGAGAATGCCCATAACTCACACATTTCTGCTGCCACCGGTCGGCCCCCGTTCGAGGCCTTGGGTGGTTTCTAACCTTCTCTTCTAACCACATCTCTGTCCCTGACTCCGTCCTGCCTTCGGTCCGTACCTACATTAACTCCTGTAAAAAGATCTGGTCCCAGACCTGGGCAGCCCTCCAACGTACTTCTGCCCAGAATAAGAAGTACGCTGATCGCCACCTCACTGTGGCACCTTCCTACAGCCCCGGCCCGATGGTTTGGTTATCAGCCAAAAATATAAACTTGAAGGCCACCTCTAAGAAACTGGCTCCTCGCTGTCTTGAACCCTTTGGCTGTTCACCTCAAACTTCCCTCGTCCCTTCGACTTCATTCTGTATTCCATGTCTCCCAGATCAGACCTGTCTCACGGAGCCCATTGTGCCCAGCTTCTCGTCCTCCTCCACCCTGCATGGTTGATGGGGGGACCGAATCCTCGAGGTCCGTCATAGGGGAAGAGGTCACCAGTATCTTGTAGACTGGGAAGGCTACGGACCAGAGGAACTTTCCTGGGTTCCTCGATCCTTCATCATCGACACCTCCCTCATTGCCGACTTCGAAAGTAGTTCTGGTCGGCCGCCAGGAGGCGTCCGTTGAGGGGGAGGCAGTGTCAGGATTCAGCAGAGGGAGCTGTTTCTACTTTCTCCTGCAGGTGCTGAGAGCTAATCTGACACACCTGGAGCTGATGATCTCATCACCTCTGGCAGTATTTAGGAAGAGCGAGTCCACCAGATGGACGTCAGAGGATTCCATTCCTGGAGTGGTAAACTATCACTATTCTGACCTCTTGCCTGCTTACTCGCCCATGATTTACTTGCTTTTGTCCTCTGCTCTCCTCAGTTGTCTCCTCGACTTACCTCTGTGGTTCTGGATTACCTGGGCGTCTTCCTGTGCTATCCAGAGCTTCAATCTTCCTGCAATCAACCTGAACGTCTGTCTCCATTGGGGTTTGTGGCCGCTCCTCAATTCATTCCGTATTACTGCTCAACCCCAGCTCCCAGCTCACTCAGCTCCCTGCGATAAAGGAAAACAATTGTCATCACTAAAGCTCTTCAATGCTGGCTCAGAACTGACCTTCCTCTCCAGTCTGGATTCAAACGTCTACTGTGAGTCAAAATTCTCCTCACATTGGTCATCCTTTTAAATTCTCAAATACTTACCTGTTGAACCAGTATCACCATCCGTTGATCCCTTGACCTACCTGGTTCTTCAGATTCCACCTGTTGACAAAAATAAAAAACTTTATTATAAACCTCTATCTTTTTTTTCTATAATGTTTTTTTTAATCCCACGTTTTTTCCCATTATTATCACCCCAGTGTTCCTACCTAAGTACAGACCTGGGCATTGCCTTCCCTCTGCTTACCGCAGGAGGGCCCCGCACTGAAGCTCAAGCCTCCTTCCTGCTTGAGGAGTGAGCAGGCCCATTTTGTCACCCGAGGGGGTGGGGTTCCCCCAGCTGGACATGGCGTGTAGAAGGATCACAGTATTCCAGCCAGATCCTCTCCTACCCCTCAGGCGCCTCGGTCAGCCAGGAGGAGGCAGTATATAGCCCAGAACTGATGCATGTTTTTGTGGGAGTAGCTCACATTAACTACTACGGGGAGAACATGCAAACTCCACAAAGAAAGGCTGGCTGGACTGACACTGTAGCCTGTGGATCTTTAACTTGGGCCTTGGAGGCTGGCAGGCCTTTAACTGAGGGAGGTATAGTGGACCCTCTGCAAGGAGGCATTGACACCCTCGGGGAATACAAGAACCAGAGGGGAAAACACTCAGTGGAGGCAGGAATCGGAGTTATGTTCTCCCGAACACCATCGGTGACTACAGGAATCGGAGGAGTGTTTTCCTTATCACCCTCAGTGACGACAGGAACCGGAGGCATGTTCTCCTTAACACCCTCAGTAGAGGCAGGAACCGGAGGCTTGTTCTCCTGAACACCCTCTGAGGAAAAACCAGTAGTCCGAAATCCACTGAATAGGTTGGCAGACTGCTGCATCTGGCACCCGCTGGAGAAGTTGGCATCCTGCTGCTGCAGGCATCTGCTAGAGAGGTAGGCAGACTGCTGCTGCTTGCACCCGCTTAAGAGGACAGGGGTTGGACCTGCTGGAGGACGCTGTGGACTCAACCCCCTCAAAAAAGTCCTGAGTCTCCCACTCATGAGTTCTGGGCTCTGGAACAGTCATTATGGAATCGGTCTCTGGAAGGCAAACTTTAGTCCTTTCTTCTGGACTGCTCTCTGGAGTACCGGGTTCTGGTCCAGTAACTGGAGTCGTCACAGGAGTCGTCACAGTAACTGTCTCAGGATTAGTCTCAGGAGCAGTCACTGGAACCTTTGCAGGAACAGTCTCTAGAACAGTCTCAGAAACAGTCTTAGGAGCAGTTGCTGGAACCTCTAGAGCAGTCACAGAAACAGTCACAAGAACTTATGGAGCAGTCACAGGGAGCAGTCACAGGAACCATCACAGGAGTCACTGGAATCTTTGCAGGAGTCACTGGAGTCCTGGGTGCTGGACAGCACTCTGATGTCCCAGGTTCTGGAGAGAGCTCTGGAGTTCTGGGATGGAAACAAGCTGAAACTGGTTGTGGGCACTGGAAACAGGCTGCTGAGGAAGATTTCAGCGGCTGAAAGAGGTACCCCATAAAAAAACTCAAAAAAGTTCCTCCTTCTTAAGTAGAGGAGGATCTGAGCTTATGGTGGTGGGCGTGGTTGATGAGGCTTCAAGAGACGAAGCTGAAGTCCTAATAATAATTGCAATTTGTTTTAAGTCTGCTACAGGGTGGTCTGGAGATTGTAGGTGAGGCTGTGGCTGTCAGGATCTGGGGTCGAGGAGGAGGTGCTAGCTGCCTGCTGGTTCCACTCTGCCTTTGCTCTTAAACTGGTCAGGCCCTGCCGATTGAAAAATAATTCCCAGGGTTTTAGAAGTTTCATCAATTCTTCTGCGGCAGAAACTCTAACCCACGGTGGGCTTAAGGCGGCAACTCTGTCCAATGTATGTCTGACAGCGCTGTGAAGGGTTGGAAGGCAGAGAGCAGGTGATCCCATCGGTTTAGCAGGAGTTAGTGCCATAGTTTGGTTGTTCTGAGGTGTGAGAGGAAGAGGACCCAAGACTGGCTGCTGACAATGGAAGTGGCCGCAGATTCCTCACAGCTGGCATCAGCCTCGAGCGAAGCGGCGAGGGCGGTGGCTGTCCCGAGCCAGTGATTACTCAACCCGGAAGGGTAGAGCACCTCTCTGGATCCACAGAAAGGTGAGCCTTCCTGCCTATCTGCTGAGTCTTGTTGGCCAGTTTGTACTGTCAGGTTGTGCAGGTTAGACTGAGGCACAGACAGACAGGTTTTAAGTGAAGACATATTTTAATAAGGTAAAGCAAGAGCAATTACAAAATGGAGCAAAGGCAGGACGACAGGAGATTGACTAGGGGTGGCGATGAGACAAACTGGCAGCAAGCTGCTGAGACGCAGAGGTATTCAAAGGGCAGGGCAACAATAGGAAGACTAAACAGGACACAGTTGACGAGGATTAGACAAACGGGGACACAGACACCGCCTGGGATGAGGAGGATTAATAAAACACAAACAGGGTGGAAGGGGTGACGCAGGCAGAGATAAAGTCACATCATGATAGATAGATAGATAGATAGATAGGATTAACGGGATAAATAAAAGACCAAGTAGTAAAGCACTGATCAATAAAAGCAATTAAAGAATGAAAAGCAAATAAACAAGCAATAAATAACAATCAATTAAAAGCTAAAAAGGTAAGTCTTGAGCCTGCTCTTAAAAACATTCTCTGCGGCCCTGAGGTCCTCCGGATCTATCCTTCATTTTTCATGGTTCTTTTCAAAGGAAATAAACCAAAACTTCTGTTTGTGTTGCTATATAAGCTCCATCAATATCTATTTGGGTTCTGCCATAGAGGAGTATCTAATGCTGACATCAAAGGCTACAGTGACTGTAGTGTCAGTGAGGACCAGAAGAGCTTTTTTACTCAAACTTTACAGACAACTTTGACAATGATGCAAGATCAGAGTTTTAGCGCTTCTATCTGCAGCCCCTCATTGCACTTGCCTTGCTAAGACTGGTGAGGTATTCAGATGGTTGAAATTTAATTTACATAGCTGCTGTTCTCTGTCTTGGGGTGCACGGATTGCTGAATGCTACGCCGGGCACTCCAACCAACACATTGGCACTGGGCGGGAGTGAAGGCAACACTGAAAACAGTCGGGTCCTTTTTTCAAAGGTTAAAATTTGCGTTTGAGTCATGGAAAAAGACACATTTTTGAATAATTCTCTTGTTTTAAGGGGCTCACAGCATAAAGATTAAAAATAACAATGGCTACAATCTGTTGAAGCAGGAAAAGAAGGATTGACTTTAATCTCAGGTAAAATAAATTATGAGGTGTTTCAGCTGAAAGAAAAGCAGTCATAGAATAAGCTATTTTTTTTTATCTCAGATAAGTTTAATAATACAAAGTTAAAAAGTAGATACAGGTGATGGAGCCAAGGGATGGTGCGTTCCTTGACACAGAGTCAATTTGGAGTAATGCGGAGAAAAGGAATGCTTGGCCTCAGGTATCAAATAGTCATAAATTCATTAGTGAATGCAAGCTGATTTGGGAGAATAAACAACACTCCAGAGATAAAGCATCTGACCTACTCAACTGCAGCTGTCATGACCTCCACCTTTGACAGTATTAAATGTGTGTGGGCTGAAAGACAAAATTTGTTTAAAGAGATAAAAAAAGGTTGTAGGAGGTGCGCTTTCTGAGTTGGTTGTGCATTTGGGAGGTGCTCATGATTATGCAAGCATATACACATGAGAGGGTTCTAAATGATTGATTTGTTTCTACATTTATATGGATACAAAGCATTTGAGGTTAAGAAAGTATGTAATGTGATTTTTGAAGGAGCAAGTGCATGGCTTGTGGAGCAGCCATCAGCAGCAGCATACTTAATGGCCTGCAGCTCAAGCTAAGCATCATTAACATTCCAGCTGGGGAGATCTTGGCACGCTTTGGAGAGCATGACAAGACAGCTACAGCCCCGTCTGCGCAACCGGCAAAGAATGACATTTATTGAAGAAAGTACAGGCGCCAAAACAACCTCAACTGTTTTAGACCCTTTCTCTTGTCTACCTGCTTGGCAATAATACTGACATGTTTTGAGCAAGAGAAAGAGAGAGTGCTCTGTTGATGCTGACCCCACTGTCTTATAGGACCTCCTTCAGGTAAAAAAATAAATAAAAATTGAAAAATCATCCCAAATGTGACATTTCCCTTGCAGGAGAAGAAATCACACCGAGCCAAACATTTACTGACAAATCAGCTGGGCAAGCCTTATGCTATTCCATAAATTGTTTCTGAAGTTATGGCAACTTCAAATTTATCTTGTTAAAACAGAAATATGATCCCAAGTGAGGCAGCTAGGAATGTACAAGTATGCAAACTCAAACCATTATCTGCATCCATATGCAAACCAACTGCAGCAGATGTTGGACACAGGGAGAAACCTCCAGGTCTGGGCGCTGGTATCCTTGATGGATGTTCTTAAAGCTAGTCTGTTATTAGCTCTACAGCTTATAAGAAACCCCCTGGTAAGGTTAGAAAACTAAAAGCTTGTGACAATACAAACCATGAAATTCTCATGAAAAAGTATCCAGAGATTTGGTATTAGAGGATTGTTCTAGTTTTATATTTAAAAAAATCCATCACTGTAGATAGAAATGAATAATGTGGACTCTGATTTAATTAGGATTAGCACCTTGGCCATGTTGGAGCCCCTCCTGGAGCAGCTTCCAGCAATCTCAGTGGCTATTCTAGCACCTGAAATTCACAGGTCTCATTATATTTTGATTGGTATAAGGCACAAAATGATAAAGCACGGGATGGGACTAGAACTCAGAGGAGGACCTTTGTTTTCTAAGCACCTGCACTAACCACTTTGCTGCACATTAACTCAGAAGTTTTGTATATAATAACAATTATGACTCCATTTCCAGTGTTAACTTAAATTATTATAATATTATAAAGATATGCCAATTCCCTTTTTTCATGAAAGAATAGAAGGAATTGTATCACTGAAATATTATAATTATGTTTAGTTAACATAATACTTGACGAATTTAATGCTGTTGCTACATACAGCTTGTCCTTCAGGGTCAAATACCTTAAAGGTTTTTTTTGAGCGCAGCTGAAGTTGCACAGGAAGAAGTGAGCAGGTATAGGGAGGTAAAACCTATCCCACTTTCTGAAAATCCACTCACCTGATGGGGAGTAGGCTACATGCATGAGAGTTTCCTCTTTTGGCTAATCAGGGGAGAAGGTATCTCTGTGTACCAGGAACCAGTATCCCTTCAGAGCGGGTTTTTTCAACGGCTGGGGACATTGTTACGGCAACAAGTAGACCAGCTCCTTTTCTTGCATTAAAATCTCACAATCAAAGAAAATCATATATAAGTATGTTTTGAATGAAAAAGAAATGTCTGAGAGAAATTTATTGGGGAGTCTTTAGTTTAATAGACTTTACAGTTTAATATTTTGTCTTAATAGAATTCCCATCCCAAGCAGATAAAATTTTGTTTTTTGCACTTTTCTAAAGCCAGTTTGCAGGCTTTCCAGTTATTTTTGCACATATGATTTTTATACTACGTTATGTTCTTTAAAAAATACAAACAAAAACTTGTGCAGGGAGCTGGCAGCTTTTCATATAAGATTTGTTTACAATAAGTAACCTGTACAGTCAATTATGTCAAGTCAAGATGGCGCCAGCATGTTGGGCACGCCGTCTGTCGCTCTCTGTTTATTTGTTGTTTTTGGCCGTCTCCTGCCTAGTTCCCACACCTGGATCTGGGCTCCTCTCCTACGATCATTCCTCTCTTCTGGAGCTCCGTTTCCCGACGCACAACACCGTGGGCTGTCATCTGAACCAGAGGGAGTCACTGTATTGGCGTTTCCCCTGTGTTCCATGGGAGTTATGGAGGAGCTCCTGTCATCTGCGTCCAGGAAGTCGGCGGTACCGTCGGCATGGATGCCGTAGTGGCCGCCTGGTCCGCCTTCGGGCGGCCTTGGCTTCTCTGGAGGGGAGTGACCGGGGAGCCCAATGCCGTTCCACCCGGTGCTTCGTGGCTGCTGCTGATGGCGCTCACGGGCCCTGCGCCCGCTGTCACCGTGGTGTTTCTTTGGATAATCTGGTATCTCTAAGACATTGCTCTGCCGCACCTGAGCTCACTGGACCCGACGGTGGATCGCCTGGATGTTACCGGTGGGCTATGATTAATGCACGCTCAATCCGTAACAAAACTTTTGTTCTTAAGGATTATTTTAATGTGCATGAGCTGGACGTACTTTGTATTACGGAATCCTGGGTGAGTCCGGATGAACTGTCAGCTATTGCTGAACTTCTGCCAGCTGACTGTGCTTATTTAAACACCCCGAGACCTGTGGGCCGCGGTGGGGGTTTATTGACCTTATTTAATTAATCTATCTCTTACAAACCCCTTACCGGATCGTGGGATTTTTCCAGTTTTGAACTTTCAGCATTTGAACTTGGTCACTTGCCCCTGACATTGTGTGCAGTTGTGTACCGTTCCCCGACTCCGAATAAGGATTTTATTTCTCAGTTTTCAGACATTTTATCAGATATTTTTCTGAAATATGATAAGGTCCCCTTTTTAGGTGATTTTAATGTTCATGTGTGTTGTCCTGGGAAGCCTCTAGTGTCTGAGTTTTCTAATTTACTGGACTCCTTTGGTTTAACTCAGCTTGTGGACGCTCCTACGCATGGATAGAATCATACACTGGACCTCGTTTTAGCTCATGATGTGGAAATAATGGAACTATCTGTGGACGATGCTGCTTGTTTATCAGACCACCAGCCGGTCCTGTTTGTCACTATTCTGCCTCATTCTGGTCCGCTTAAGCATGAGTTGATGCGTCACTCACGGCTTATTAGTACAGCTACGGCCTCAGCTTTTTCCTCTCGCTTCTCTCACCTTTCCTCCTCCCCTGTGGACTCCGATGAACCCGATGTGCTTTTACATTCCTTCCAGTCTCTCTGTCTCTCAGTTCTGGAGCATGTAGCGCCGTTGAGGATACGGCGCTGTGTAAAGAGAACTGATTCATGGCTTAATCCTGCGACTCTTTCGGCTAGACGGGTGTGTAGGAGAATTGAGCGGAGATGGAGGAAGGACAGGAACCCGGCCACCCTAATCTTATTAAAAGTGTCCTGGAAACACTTCTAGCGAGTGGTTAAATCAGCTCGAAAAAAATATTTTTCTGACATGATCAATACCCACTCTGGTAATCAGCGAGTATTATTTTCTACATTAAATTCATTTCTATCCGTTGAGCCTTCTCTTGCGGATGTTTCTGATGATCTTTTTTCTAGATTCCTAAAGTTTTTTTGTTCAAAAATTGTTAACATCAGAGCCTTGATCTCACCTTCACTGGCTACTCCTCCTGATCGTGCTTGCCCTCACTTTTCATTTAATTGTTTTGAGCCCATCTCACTTACATTGCTCACTGATCTGATGGCAGAGCTGAACCCTTCTGGTTCACCGTTGGATGTGATGCCCCCACGTCTTCTGAAAGAGGTTTTCCCCGTGGTGTGCCATCACATCCTTAAAATCTTGAACGGGAGCTTAGCCTTGGGAGTTGTTCCCAAGGTTTTTAAGCAGGCAGTGGTCCAGACAATTTTGAAGAAGCCCGGCCTGGACTCCAACTCCCTGGGAAACTTTCGGCCTATCTCAAAGCTACCTTTTTTATCAAAGCTTTTAGAGAAGGCTGCTTTTATTCAGCTGTCCAACTATCTGCAGTCTTTTGACATTTTAGATCCCTTGCAATCTTGGTTTCGGGCTGGTCATAGTACTGAGACTGCCCTTCTTAAAGTTTTTAATGATGTTTTGCGGTCAACAGATTCGGGGTCTTTTGTCCTCTTGGTCTTGTTGGACCTTACAGCGGCGTTTGACACTGTTGACCACTCCATTCTTCTGTCCCGACTGAATCAGGTAGTGGGCATTCAAGGATCTGCCCTCAACTGGTTCAGATCATACCTTAGCGACAGAAGTTTTTCTGTGAGTTTGGGAGATTACTCATCTGGAGCTTCCTCTCTGCCCTGCGGGGTCCCCCAGGGCTCTATTCTAGGACCTCTGCTTTTTAACCTTTATATTCTCCCCTTGGCAGCCATTTTTAGACAATATGGCCTGTTTTATCACTTGTATGCTGACGACTGCCAATTTTATGTTACTTTTAAACCACAAGAGTCAGTGCAATCTGCTGTGGATTGCCTGAACGATGTGAAGGGCTGGTTTTCTAATAATTTTTTACATCCCAACTCGTCCAAGTTGGAGGCGATTTTGTTTGTTCCTCCCTCTTCCACTGCAGGTAGCCCCGTTCTGCCGCCCTGTTTTTGTACTTTATTGAAGCCGACTGTTACAAACCTTTGTGTTATTTTGGACCCTGAATTGCGGATGGACTCCCACATCAGTCAGGTGGTTCGTTCTTGTTTTTTTTAGCTGCGCCGGCTGTCTAAAATTAAGTCCATCCTGACTAGGCGGGACTTCCATACAGTGGTCCACGCATTTGTAATTTCGCGTCTGGACTACGCAAACTCCCTCTTGTATGGATCTACCTCTGCTGCAGTGGCGCGCCTTCAGCTGGTGCAAAATGCAGCCGCCCACCTCTTAACTGGCACTAGACGAAGAGAGCATATTACTCCCGTCCTGTCCCACCTGCACTGGCTCCCAGTGTCTTACCGGATACAATTTAAGATTTTACTTTTCATTTTTAAATCACTTTACTTGTATGTGCCCCCTTAGTTGTCTGACATGGTTTAGCCCTACATACCGGGTCGGAATCTTCGGTCAGCAGGTTCTAACTAACTAGAGCTTAATGATAATGGGGAGGTGATGTCACTAATACTGTGCGATGCTTTAAAAGCTCTAATTACAAGGCAGAATAATAGCCTTGACTTCTCATGATAAAAAAACAAAATCTTGTCAAAATAGGCTAAATAAATTGGAGAAAGAGTTGAAAAATGTACAAAATGACTTTCAGAAAAGACTTTAAGAGTAAAATCTCAGATAGGAAGAAAGAAATAGATAAAATAAACAATGTTGAAATACAGAAAAAGCAAATTTTTACCTAAAAACTTTCTTATGAAACAGGCGGGAAACTGTGTGCTGTTGTGTGGGTGTGTCCTGTTTCCTTCTCCAATCTTCTCTCTAGGGCGCAGCAGTGCGCAGTTACCCTCATCAAGCATCCAGTTTAAAAGGAGAGCAGATCCTGCAAGCTGACACCAGATGGTTCTCGTTATGAGTGTGGTACATGGCCGAACTTCGCCAAGTTTTCTCTTTGAAACATTTTACTCTTCTTAGTGTTACTTTCGACTAACCTCTTCTGTGCTCTTCAGAATTCTACTTGAAGGAACCTGGATGATCTTTTGGCCCTCTCCAAGCCTAATTGTCCCTTGCTCTGGTTAACCCTTTAGGCGCCAGAGTTTTTCATACAAAATATTCCATTTTGATATCCCTAGTTCAAAAAGTTGTAGCTTTAATATGATTATAGATAAAGGTATGCTGTAAATTAGAAAAATCTTCAGTATGATCCAAAGTTTGTGATAGGAGCAAAATCACTCATCTAATTTGCATATTATGAAGTCATCAGGCATTGGCAATATTGGATTGCATGACTTTTACAAATTTTTGATTTTTAAAATTGTCTGGCTTTTTTTCAAGAACATGTGGTAATATCTGTTTATGTCCTTTTTATGAGGCTCCGTTACTCTGTATACTATATAAAATCAACAGAAAGAAAATCATTGGGCACAGAATTTTACGGATTCATTCCAAAAATAACAAACAGGCTTATCAAATTGTCTGATCCACTGGTGATCCTACTCTTCCTCATCTATTCAATTCAATTCACTTTTATTTATATAGCGCCAATTCACAAAAATGTCATCAAGGCATTTTACAACAAAACTTGTTTCAATAAAACTTTCACAGGAAGAAACCTCCAACAGAACCAGAACCAGAACCTGGATCAGTACAAGCGGTCATCTGCCACGACCGTCTGGGGGTCTGAGAAGACAGAGAAGAGACAGAATGGAGGATGCTCGGTGACTTTTAGCATCTCTATTAATATTCATCATAACTCTTGCTGCAGCATTTTGGATCAACTGATTGCTTTTAATTGCATTTTTTGGACTTCCTGATAATAAGGAATTACAGGAGTCCAGCCTAATTAAATTAGTGGCCCTGTCTCCAGCTTTGGCTCATCAGCAATGCTGCTTTTCACAGTATTGCGACTTTGGCGCCAAGAGGGTTAACTCCCTTGTCAGCCTCTGCAATGCTCTCCACTGGAAAAACCACTCCAGATCTACCTGCTCCGCCGCTGCCGTTTTGCTGCTCACCTGTCCGCCCTCCATCAAGTCAACCACCTACAAGAGAAGGATAGGACCTCACTTTCACCATCACCCAACCTCAGACATCAGAATTCGGCTCACCTCCTCCCAAACTACTACCTTTGGACTTCAAAGTAAGACGGACCCCAGACTCTGCTTCCAAACAGGAAGGTGTGCTGGTGGGATTGAGGAGGTCTTTGAAGTGTTCCATCTATCAGCCCAAAACGTACTGTGTTAAGGTCAGCAGCACACACACCATCCCCATTGTAAACAGTGTTGATGGCTGTCCTCCGCCCCACTCCACTTGGCCTGACGGTACCTATCAGATGCTTCCGGGGTCCCACAGGCCAGTAAGGCCTGATAGGATTCCTTCTTCAGCCTGACAGCATCACTCACTGCCGGTGTCCACCAGCGGGTTCGAGGGTTGCCGCCGTGACATACACTGACCTACTTGCGGCCACAGCTACGGTCAGCCAACTTGACAATGGAGGCCTTCCCCGGTCTCTCCGGCGTCCTCCGCCACCATCAGAGCCGACTCACCACCAGGTAGTGGTAGGCGGATAGCTCCAACCTTCTTTCACCCAAGTGTCCAAAACATGTGGCCACAGATTTGATGACACAGCAACCTAGTTGATCATCGAGCAACGCCCTGGGGTGTCCTGATGCAAAGTGCACACAGGAACACACTTATGATTGAACAAGGTGTTCATTGTGGACAATCCATGACGAGCACAGAAGTCCAACAACAAAACACCACTTGGGTTCAGATTGGATGGGGGCAACCACGCCTTTCCACATCACACTGTCATTGCCCACGTGAGCGCTGAAGTCCCCCAGTAGAGTAGATGGAAGGAGCACTCTCCAGCACCCCCTCCAAGGACTCCAAGAAGGGTGGGCAAAGGGACAATCAATAGTCAGGGCCCATCCCCCCCACCCGTAGGCAGAGGGAGGCTACCCCTTTTATTGGCTAAACCCCAACGTACAGGCACCAAGACGGGGGATAACAAGTATGTCCTCTCTAGCTCTGCGCCTCTCAATGGGAGCAACTCCAGAGTGAATTCTTAAAAATCTTTTTTGTAAAATAAATATTTGGTTTAGGAGTTTTAAAGGTAGATCCCTCAAAAATATTACTATAAGTAAGGTAAGGATAAATCAAACTATTTTATAATACTACAAGACATAAATTATGAACAGTCTTTCTTCTTTTACTTAAAATTCCAATTGGTTTTGTAATCTTTTTGCAGACAGTTTTTCATCAATCATGCCTCCTAAAAAGACCTGTTGACCAAACTTGCAGGATTTCTTCATTATTAATATGAATTTTAAGTTGATCACTGTTATGTTTTATTTCCATCAAATACCATATAGTTAGATTTTTGGACATGTAGTGAACATTTGTTTGCTTTAAACCATTTAGAATAACACAAAGGTAATTTATTTAATTTAAAAGAGTGGTCATATTTCTATTTGGAATAAAAAAGATTTGTCACTTTAAAAAAATATACTGTAGCAAAATGATTTATATAAGAAACAATAATGGTCCCAATATTGAATCATCTCAAAAGTCTGTTAGATCCACATATATGATCGCATTTGTCAACCGATTTTTTTACTTTTAAGATTTGCCTTTATTGTCACAATTGACCAGATTGTGTAGTGTTTCTTGGTGACTTCCTGCCAGAATTGATGCGAATCACTCACAGATCATGCAAAAAACAATAGACCAGATGCCGAAACGATCGCTTCACAGCACGAGCTGGCTGCGCAAGACGGCGGCGCTCCATGTCTTGTGTGAACTACAATATAGGTTAATAAGGGCACCAAACGGAAGCGGTCTTTGTTCTGCGCTGCTTCCATTGGCTGAAATTACAAACTGACTGATTGAGCTCTAGTTAAGGCTTATACTGTTGTGTGTGTTTGTGTGCGTGCATGTGTGTCTATCATCTCATTGGGAATAAGGTATTTAATTTTTAAGTAAGCCTCTGTTCTATGCCCTCTTATGCTTCTTTTTTTTAAATGATATATTCTTTGGTTGTTATGGGTTAAAGCCCGTGTATACTTTTGAGTTATCCCAATGTTTGCAAAATATTTTTTTTATAAATAAATAAAAAAGTTACATAACCTCAGACATATCTAATTGGGAACAGATTATTTTGCATTATTAAAAAAATTGTTAAAAACAAAGGCCGTGATTTTTGAAGGTTTAATAAAGGTCATTTTTAGTTTTCTAGATGCACAAAAAGAAATAAACTTAAATCTGTCTTGGTAATGTTATTCTTATGTTTTATTTTGAAAAAAAAAAATTCTGTCATTTTTGTTATTTTGTAATTATGCTATTTATTTCTCTAATATCAGATATGTTTTTTTTTCATAATTCAGATATATAATTTATTCTTAGCTATGTGCTATTAGCTTAGCTGTTTGGGCCTTGTGTATTCAATTCTAGTTCCAATTACAGTTCCAAGTAGATATTCTTGCGTAAGTAAATTTGCCAGAAGTTAAACATTATTTTATGTTTAAAAAATATACATAAAAAACTAAGACTAAAACTAGATTGACATTTTTTGTTTTGGTATTTAAAAAAACACATGAAAAGATCTGTTGTAGTTTAGAGGGGATCATGTCCCTTTAAGACAGAGTATACTGCTGTGGTTTGGTCAAGTACAGTACTGTACTACGTACAGTGCCTTCGGCCCTGTCATGTTACTATATTTAGCAAGTATTTGGAATCCTCTAGGGACAATTTTTCAGTAAATGCGACTAATGACTTGTGACTTTTTTTCAGAGGTGGGACCAAGTCATTGCTTTGCAAGTCTCAATAAGTATCAAGTCATTACCCTCAAGTCTCGAGTCAAGTTTTAAGTCAAGTCCAAAGTCTTAATTTCAATTCATTTTGAGTAATATTTAAAAACAACGTTGCGATAAAACTTTCAATGTTAATTATAAGCCATGTCTTCTTTTTAAAATCTTTCTTTATTTTAATATCAGATGAAACAACGCCAAGGCCTGCCAACTCCGGCTCTTTAACATGGTTTAAATGGTTTTGAATTCTTTTTAACTGTTTGTTTTTCATTTTTTAATCATTTCTTTTGACTAGTTTTTACTGTTTTAACTTTTAGCGACTTATCTTTTATCGGACGCGTTTTTAATCAGAGCACGGACCGCTGTTACTTTTATCATGCCTCCACTCACCTGTAGCTCACCTGTTATGGTTGTCAGGCTAACCAAGAAAATCAAGGAATTAGAGCAGAGGATCACCAATTTACACCTGATCCAGGACCACGAGCGCGACGTGGACATCATCTTCGGCCGAACTTTTGCTGCTGCCACCAGTGCCCAGCTGGCCGACACAATCCCCTGCCAGCCAGGTGAAGCTGCGGTGGGGGGAATCAATCGCTGGGTCTCCAGGTGGACTTGGACAGACGAACGCCGGCGGAGGTATAATATCTACGGCAGAGGAGGAGCGCTGGATCCAGCAGGGGGCTAAGCCAAAAGCCCCCTAGCACCATTCCGGTGCCTCAGGGTGCGTGGTTGGTCGACGGTTGGGCCAGGTCGCGGTGTGGGCGCCCGGAGCGGCTGCCACCGTTCTCCTCCACCCAGCCTTCCGTTGTCGAACCGCTTCGGTGCCCTGGGGGACGACTTCCCTCCTCTGACCGTCCCTCCGACCGCGCCGAAGACCAGCAGGTCTGCAGGACCGCCGCCCATCCCCTCCCAGCAGCCAGAGCAGCAGTCGGACTCCGGTAGCCACCCACGTCACACCAAACCCAGGACTACAGTCGGGACCCGCCGAGGAGTGCTTCACTACACCCCGAATCCACGGAACGAGCCCTCGGCGCCCACTAAACACCGCTGTAGTCCTGTGGAAGCCAAGCTGCCCAACATCCAGCAGGTCCTGGATAACGAGAGGTCTTCTGCCCAGCAGCCTGCACACCATCCACCCAGCACTCTCATCATAGGATATTCTATTATCCGGCATGTAAGGATGAGAGGAGCTGTCACCCTTTGCTTCCCTGGAGCCACAGTAAAGGATATTTCTGAACAGATTCAGGACTCCATCCAACGTCTCCCGTCTGTGAATAAAATTATAATTCATGCTGGAACCAATGACATCCGTAAACAGCAGTCTGAGCTTTGAAAGCAGGATTTTATTCATATTTTTAATCTTTTAAAAGACAAGCCCCTATCTCTTTTTATTTCTGGCCCCACTCCAACCATCAGCAGAGGAATAAATCGCTTCAGCAGGTTACTCTCTCTCAACACTTGGCTTTCCTCTGTTACAGTGATGCACAACATTGGTTTTATAGACAATTTTAACATTTTCTGGGGTAGGAGTCAATTATTCAGGGCAGATGGACTACATCTTCACAGAAAAGGTACCCGCATGCTGGCATTAAGCCTGGCATACCCTCGCCCACCGCTGTCCCCTGCACCGGCCCCAGCTGCTCCTGCCCTCTCTGCCCCATCCACCACATCCTGATGTGCAGCTAGTCCCTGTTCCTATGAACTCAATCCTGATTTTAACAGTAACTCACATATCGGACTTGGACCTTACCCCACGTCATTCATATCTGTTATTATCAGCAGAGAGCGAAGAAATGATCATAAACGAAAACAACGCAACTCAAACAATCTTAAACAGTTACTAAAAATCCCACCTACAGTAAATCATACAGTCACTCCATCACCAACCACTATTAATATGGCTCTTTTAAATGTTCGCTCTCTGCTGAATAAAACTTTTATAATAAATGATTTGATTTTAGACAATAATCTTCATTGCTTATTATTGACGGAGACATGGCTGAGTGCAGATGCCCCTGCTGTTCTTACAGAGGCCTCTCCCCCTAATTATAACTTTTCTTATTCTACGAGGATTAGGCAGAGGGGAGGCGGAACTGCTTTTATAAATTCTTCAACTTTTTCTGCCAAACCTGTTTTATTTAATAATTTTACCACCTTTGAATACACTGCCTCTGTTTTTAGCACTCAGATTTTATGTGTCACCGTTTCTAGGCCTCCGAAAAGGAATGCACTTTTTATTCCAGAGTTTTTATCAATTTTACACAACTCTTAGCCAACATGTCATGCAGCCAACTCACAACAGAAGACACACTCTGGACTTGGTCATCACGTATGGCCTGTCCACCAGTGTGTCCTCTGTTGTTGACTTGGCTGTCTCTGACCACTTCTGTGTGTTTTTTAATATCACCAGTTTTATCCAATTAGAGACCTCTGTGAGAACTGTCAGGAAGCGTCATCTAACCCCTGAAGTGGCTGCAGGTTTTCTTGAAGATTTTAAAAAGTTTCCTCCTGTACCTTTACCTGCCCCCTTTGATTTTATTGTGAATGATTTTAACAGTAGGCTTCTATCTGCTCTGGACTTGCTGGATCCACTTAAAATTGTAAAGATACATTAAAAACATACAGTACCATGGAAAAGTGAAGACCTTAAAAAATTAAAGGGGAGCTACAAGGTGGCAAGAAATGGAGGAAAATAAAGTTACAATAAATCCTCAGATATACATAGAACATCACAAAAACAAGAACATCATAAAAATATCACTAAAATAGGTTTTTTATCACCTAAAGAACATCACCAGACTCCGCCCCATTCTCTCTCTGACCAGTACAGAGACGCTAATGCAGCTTTTATCACCAGTAGAATCGATTACTGTAATGATTTCTGGTCTTCCCAAAATGAATATTTCAAGTTTCCAGCTTCTACAGAATTCAGCAGCTCGTGTCCTGATGAAGACCAGGAGGAAGGGGCACATTACACTGGTCTTAGAATCACTGCATTGGCTCCCCGTATGTTTTAGGATCCATTTTAAGGTTCTTTTAATGGTTTTTAAGTGTCTTAATGGTCTTGGGCCTTCTTATCTGTCAGAAATGCTTTTACCGTATGAACCCTCGCGGTCTCTGTGCTCCTCTAGCAGCCGTCTCCTTATCATCCCCAAAGTCAGGACACAGACTCATGGTGAGGCGTCTTTCCATTATTATGTCCCTCACCTCTGGAACAGGCTGCTGGAGGACCTCAGGGCCGCAGAGAACGTTCATGTTTTTAAGAGCAGGATCAAGACTCACCTTTTTAACCAAGCTTTTAACTAATTAATATTGATTAATATATTTTTAAAGGCTCAGCATGTTTTACCTGATTTAATTTTTAGTTTAGCTTTTAACTGTTTATTTATTAATCTGCTTTGCATTTTTATTTTGATCTATCTTATCGTTGTTTTACACTTATTGTTTTATACTTTATACACTTTATATTTTATTAACTTTATATTTTAACTTATTTTAATCTTTCTTGCCAGTGTTTCCTCTCTGGGGCCCCCTGCATCGGGGGCGGTGATTGGTTGTAGCTGCCTGGGTGCCCCCCAGGTAGCTCTCAGGTGGAGGTGGGGGTACCAGCCCTCCCTCCTCTGGGCGCCCTGGGTCGGAGCCTTGGCTGCTGCTGCTGAAAACCTATTCTGATTCTGATTCTGATCCACTGCTGCAGATGCAGACAGCTCCCATGATGGCGTTTCCTGGCTCATCTGTGCTCAGCCCGCTGTTTTTGTAGCTTGTGTGTGTGTGTGTGTGTGTGCGTGTGTGTGTGTGTGTGTGTGTGTGTGTAGTATGGCTGATGGGTTGGGAGGGGGGTGTAGCTGTGTTGATGGTTTTATTTTTGAAGGGGGGGGTTTGGGGGTTGTGGGGTTTTTTAAATCTGTAAAGCACTTTGAGAAACTGTGTTTGAAAAGCGCTTTATAAATAAAGTTTGATTTGACTCGATTTGAAGTAACATTGAACTCAGAAAATTTAGAATTTTTTTTTACTGATCTCGAAACTCCATGTTATACAGTTTATTCTAATTTACCTAATAAGAAAGTCTTCCTTTGAACTGTAATTACACAGATGCACTGCTAAGAATTAAAGACATTTTACAAAAGAGTACAGTTGATGCAATTTTTAAGATACTTAGATTTTAAAAAGTGATGGGTATTAACTTAAAGTAAAGTTGTTGTTTTTTCAACCTGGACCTTATTTTTAGCAAATATTACTTTCATTTACTCACCCAGAAAGTTTGGAGCTACTTGGAGCCAATCAGCATGAACTTATATCAAGTCGCCATCAATTTCTATCCATATAACGGGAGTCAATGGGGGCAGGAATTCGCCGCCTGTAATAGGGTATTATCTAACCCTAACCCTCTTTAATTTAACCATGTTTTTTTTAAACATTAGCACTACGCCCATCGGAGAAGTCGAAGTTAGCAATGCTAAATGTTAGCACCTGCACTGTTCTTTTCTGTGCAGGTTCTAATGAAGTAGTCTCACCATGAGGGCCAATCTTATTAATCCACTATCAAAACGGCTTTTGTTGAGAAAACAGTCCTCTGTGAAGTGATTTGTGCAAAGACAACAGATCTTTTTTGGCCTAGGATTTTCTTTTTGTTTTGTTTACCCGATTGTGTTTTATCTATTTTAATCTGTTTTAATTGCATAAATTTGATCCTTAAATAATTTTTTATTGTTGTGGTTTAATTTCTATTCTTACGTTTTTATTTCTTTTTTTAAGTGAATGTGTATTAATTACATAAATTTGTTCCTTACATTATCTTTTCTTACTGATTGATTACTGTTAAACTTAAATGTTTTTTTGTAATCATGTGGTTTCATTATCACTGAATCATGTAAAGCACCTTGAATTGCCTTGTGTTGAAAGTGTGCTATACAAATAAAATTGCCTTGCCTTGCCTAGGATTGGTTCCAGAGATGAAGTGCAAACTCTTAGCCTTAAAATGAGCCTAAGTTAACTATAGCAGCTGCTGCTGTACTGTAGAGGAGTGGGGAGGGCTGCGGAGGAGATGGGTGGAAAAGGAGGAGATAGGTGGGAGCAGGCGTTTTAGCTCCCCCAATAACAATCAGCAGAGACTCAAAGAAATTGATGAGTCAAAGCAACACTTCAGGCATGTTTTAATGAGGAAATAACATGATCAGCTTGTTACATGTCAAAAAGTCAATTTTGCATTATACCCCCCCCCCCCCAAGACAGAGTCAGTGTCTGTGGTCTTGTGTGTTGTTTCCCTCTGCCTGCTCTCATTTCTCTCTCTATTCATAAGACGCTGCGAAATACCCTGCGGACTGACTCTACGCCGCCAACAGCGCCAATTCACAACAAATGTAATCTCAAGGCACTTTACGACAAAAGTCATTTCAATACAATTATCCAAACATTTAATCAGTTAAAAGTTTTCTATGTAAGGGAATCCCAGCAGATTGTGCTGAGTCATTGATGTGAGGTTGTGCCCGGATCATGCAGACTCCAACCACAGCTATTCCTCAATAATCCCTCATACTGAGCAAGCATGTAGCGACAGTGGAGATGAAACCCCCCCCTAAACTAACTCTAACTAACTTTTCGATATTGTAAGGTCGCGCCTCTTCTGAAAAGTATAATGAAATCTATGCAGCTTAGACACAGCAGCTAAACTACCCGAGTGCTCCATTTTCTACAGTACGCCTTGTTGTCTGAGGCAGTTGCTTCAATAGTATTTAGCAACCGGCAACACCGCGCCGCTGTTGGCTGGCACATGTAAAAATAAACACAGTTCAATGGTCGGAAAAAGTTATCGTTTTTAATGATTTTAGGTTAAATATAACGTTTAAAGGAAAGGGTGCACTTTCTTCTGCACACCTCTAAACTCCCCATTGAAATACTATGTTTTTAAAGCGATAGCTTTTCAGAAAAATGTTCCATATTCAACCTTTAAAGTTTTCTATGTAAAGAATCCCAACAGATTGTGTTAATTCATTAATGTGAGGTTGTGTCCTGAACAGTAATGGACAGTAACACATTAAAAGTAATGCGTTACTGTAATCCAATGACTTTTTTCAAGTAATGGGCAAAGTGAGGGATCACACTGGCAAAAAAGTAATTAAACTGCCATTACTTCTGCGCAAGCAGGCTGTGTTACTGCGTTAGTTAGTGATGCACAGTGTGTCTCATGACAGTGACATATGCTAAGGGGTAAATGGTAAATGGTAAATGGACTGAACTTATATAGCGCTTTTCTAGTCTTACTGACCACTCAAAGCGCTTTACATTGAAGCCACATTCACCCATTCACACTCGCATTCATACACCGACACCCAACATGGCTCGGTAGGACAATGTAGAATTTGGGGGTTAAGTGCCTTGCCCAGGGGCACATTGACATGTGACTGGAGGAAGCTGGAATCGAACCTACGACCCTCCGATTGCAAGCCAACTACTCTACCACTGAGCCACAGTCACCCACAGTCACCCACTGGGTAGGGTACAGTTTCCTCATTCATGACATGAAATCCTTCACCTGTTGGCGAAATTCGCCGTTTGGAATCCAAAATAGGCCACTATGTGAATCACAGCTTATATGTCCAATAAGATACACAATCAGCTGTAATTAGTGACGCACACCGCGGCAGCGAGCCACAAAATTTTTAGGACAATCTTTATCTGACAATTACTTTCTAAATCCACCTAGTTATTAAGGATAAAAACAAATGTAACTGACCTCATGTCTTGTTTCCTTTCATTTCTGCAGCGCAGTGATAACTTTGGCAGCAGATCAAAGCATTTTTCTGCAGCTATTTGGGCCCGGGAGTGCAGCTGGTCACACTTTTCAATAAGTTACAGCCTGAAAATCAACAGACTCAATACTGCCCTGAGACCAAAGTATGGAAAATTACTTTCACACACTCTCCTGACACGACTCCTGTGAGTTTTTAGAATGATTAATAAGTGGTTATTCCTAAACATTCAGTGCAGCTGAGTAGGGGCGTAACTGGGAGGTGAATAAAGAGGGGCTAAAAGGGGCCAGGGTGGGTCTGGGACTTTAACACCAAAGTGAAAGCAAAGATGTTTTAGTGGGGACCCAGTCTGAGCTGCTCACGTTTTTAGAGTTTTCATCTGTTAAAGTGACATTTAAAGTTATTTTATTTTACAAAGGTTTATGTGAAATTGTAGCCTCTAACTGATCATGTTTCAAACTATTTAAGTTATTGGCGATTTTTTCACAAAAAAGTGTAGACAGTTTAATTTGTTAATTTATGTTCTTGCTGTATAAATACTGTAAAATGCAAGGATTAAATGTTTCTTTTTTAAAACACTGCCCCTTTTAAATGTCTCCATAGATCTGAGGTCTCAAGGTTGGCAAGTATGGATATATAAGTGTGCAACGTCAGCGATAGAATACAACAGACAGCAATGGAGCGCAGGATAGAGCGCGAGCATTTAGCGTTTGATGGTTGCAGGTATCGGCACTACTTTCAGTATGATTCTGTAAAAATGACAAAAATATTTGTGTCTGTTGCACACTGTGTGTTAGAAGGAAACTTTTATCTACAGTGAAAAACTCAACTTCCAACCTGAGCTAGCACCTAGCTAACTGAAGCTCACAGAGAGCCAGACTGACATTTCAGCTGCAGCTGCTAAAGTGAATTCTACATCAGACGGCCCTATTGCTGCTAAACAGCTGAAAATAGAATTAAAAGCCACAGGACTTGCAGATGCCGAACTGAAATAGCTGTTGCATCCATTTATTTAGTTTTTTTCTTGATGCAATGTTCCATTCAATTCAATTCAGTTTATTTATATAGCGCCGTTTCACAACAGATGTCATCTCAAGGCACTTTACAAGAAAAGTTATTACAATATAATGTTTAATCTAGGAATTAGAGAACCACCGAAGATTGGAATTTGGAATTATCAGCAATCCCTCACAGTGAGCAAGCATGAAGCGACAGTGGAGAGGAAAAACTCCCTTTTAAAAGGAAGAAACCTTCAGCAGAACCAGGCTCAGCACAAGGGGTCATCTGCAGAGACCGTCTGTGGTTTGGAGAAGGCAGCAGAGACACAGAAAGAGCAACAGAACTGATGCAGAAGCAGAAGTTGGTAGCAGGACGTGGAGAACGTTTCCGCCACTGCAATGCCATCTTAGTCAGGGTCGTCAGGCAGGGCGGGTCAGGAGCACCTACTGTAGGAAGAGTCTAAGAGAAAACAGGTTAGCGCTTGAATTGACAGCACATATTGCAGTTGGGGAGAGGTAGGAGAAAAAGTAGGAACTGACTCTAATAATGTCCTCCAACAGCCTAGCCTAAAGCAGCATAGCTACTAACATTAATCTGTCTCCTAGCTACTAGTAGACCTAGCTACTAAAACTCTCTACCCGACTTACAGTAACCTATCTCTACCTAGCTACTCTACCTCTTCCTATCTCGTCCTAGCTTTTGACACTCTACCTGACTACTAACTTTATCCTGATTCTTCCTAGCTACCTGTCTAACCTGTCTCTAACTATAATCTTTGTCAAAGAGGAAAGTTTTAACCCTAGTTTTAAAGATATACAAGTTGTCTGCTTCACGAACCAACCCTGGGAGCTGGTTCCATAGGAGGGGAGCCTGATAGCTGAAAGATCTGCCACCCATTCTACTTTTAGAAATCCTAGGAACTACCAGTAAACCTGCAGTCTGAGAGCGAAGGGCCCTGTTAGGAACATATGGAACAATCAGGTCTCTTATGTATGATGGATGTAGATTATTACGAGCTTTATATGTCAGAAGGAGGATCTTGAATTCTATTCTAGATTTTACTGGGAGCCAGTGAAGAGAAGCTAGAACAGGAGAAATGTGATATCTTCTTTTAATATTCATCAGAATCCTAGCAGCAGCATTTTGGACTAACTGAAGACTTTTGATTGTATTCTGTGGACTACCTGATAATAAAGAGTTACAGTAATCCAGTCTTGAAGTAACAAAGGCATGGACTAGTTTTCCAGCATCATTCCTGGACAGGATGGTTCTAAAGGAAAAAATTTAAACCAGTATAAAATGTTAAGAAAATAATTTCATGTGATTGAATTTTAGATGGTGGACTATACTTGTGGCATAATCAGGTTGTATTTTGTGTTTTTGAAAAGTAATTAAGTGATAAATTAACTAATTACTTTTGAAAATAAGTAATCAGTAAAGTAGTGGGATTACTTTTTGGGGAAGTAATCAGTAATTTGAAATTAATTACTATTTCGAAGTAACTTGACCAACACTGGTCCTGAACATGCAGACTCCAACCACAGCAATTCCTCAGCAATCCCTCATACTGAGCAACCATGTAGCGACGGTGGAGAGGAAAAACTCCCCTTTAACAGGAAGAAACCTCCAGCAGAACCAGAACCTGGATCAGTACAAGCAGTAATCTGCCACGGCCGTCTGGGGGTCTGAGAAGACAGAGAAGAGAAAAACAGAAACAAAAGAACTGAGTAAGAGTACTTTCTATATTAAAGAAAGTAAAAAAGTTGATAACAGGACATGGAGGATGTTTGGTCACTGGGAGCATCATCTGAACCAATGCTCGTATCCAGCAGGGGGTGCTGTAGCTGAGCAGGATACCAGACCAGGTGGAGCTTCTATGGAGAGAAAAACACTGAAAGAAAAAAAATTTAACATCGAAATAACAGCAAAAAATTAATCTGGAGAGTAGTAGAGGAGAAAGTAGGAAATCCTATAAACATGTTTAATATGGGATTTAAATGTCATGTCTTGGTCAAACATTACACCAAGGTTCTTTGCATTATTACCAGAGGCCAAATTAATGCCATCCAGATGAAGTGATTGATTCAGCAGTTTCCTTTTTAAAGGTTCTGGTCCAAAGAAAAAAACGTCTGTCTTGTCTGAATTTAAAAGTAGAAAATCCAGTCATCCAAGTTTTCATGTCTTCCAGACATGCTTATAATCTACCTAACTGATTGGTTTCATCAGGTTTTATGGATAAATATAATTGTGTATCATCAGCATAACTGTGGAAATTCATACCATGCTGTCTAATTATTTTACCAATTGGAAGCATATATATATAGTAAAGAGAATCGGTCCAAGCACAGAACCCTGTTGTACTCCACAAGTAACCATTGAGAGTGAAGATGATTTATAATTTACATGAACAAACTGGAATCTGTTGGACAGATATGATTTAAACCAACCTAGTGCTGTTCCCTTTATCCCTACAACATGTTCAAGCCTTTCTAAGAGAATATTATGATCAACTGTGTCAAAAGCAGCACTGAGATCTAACAAGACCAGAACAGTCACAAATCCATTATCTGAGGCCATTAGAATATCATTAGTAACTTTTACCAGTGTGGTTTCAGTGCTATGATGAGCACATGGGTTGCCACCGCCAATCATCTGTCTCCATTTAGTCCTATCCTCTGCATCCTCTGCCCTCACACCAAATAACTTCATGTTCTCCTTCATCCATAAATCTTCTTCCTGGTCTTCCTCTCTGCCTGGTCCATCCTAATCATCCTTCTACCAATATAATCATAATCTCTCCTCTGAACATGTCCAAACCATCTCAGTCTGACTTTATCCCCAAACATCTACCATGATCTCTCCCTCTGATGGACTCAGTCCTGATCCTATCCATCCTCATCACTCCCAGAGAGAATCTCAGCATCTCCAGTTCTGCTTCCTGTCTTTTCCTCATTGGTTCTGTCTCTAGATCGTACAACATCGCTGGTCTCACTACTGTCTTCTACACCTTTCCCTTCATTCTTGCTGAAACCCTTTTATTACACCTGACACTTTTCTCCACCCACTCCAATAGCTTCCCCACGCTTCTTCACCTCTTTTCCACTCTCTCCATTGCTTTGGACCATTCACCCAAAGTACTTAACGTCCTCTACTTTCTTCACTTCCACCCCCTGTAAATTCACTGTTCCTCTTGTCGTTCTCATTTACACATATGTATTCTGTCTTGCTGCTCCTCTCTTTTCTAGTGCAAACCCCCACCATCCCTTATTTGGGCATGATGATGTGATACAGCTTTTCCTCCACCTCCCGTCCTGCTCTCACTGCAGGTCACAATATCATCTGCAAACATCATAGTCCATGGAGACTCCTGTTTTACATCATCCATCAGCCTGTCCATCACCAAAGCAAACAAGAAGGGGCTCAGAGGGGATCCTTGTTGCAGTACCATCGCCACCTTTAACTCCTGTCACTCGTACAGCACACCTCACTGCTGTCTCACAGCTCTCATACATGTCCTGTACCACTCTAACATACTTCTCTGCAAATCCACCAAGAACTCATACATAACGAAATCTCTTCTCTTCTTACCCTGTCATACGCTTTCCCTAAATCCATGAAAACAAAATGCAGCTCCCTCTGACCCTCTCTGTACTTCTCCATCAGCATCCTTAAAGCAAAAAATAGCATAGTAGTACTCTTTCTTGACATGAAAACATACTGCTGCTCACAAATGCTCACTTCTGACCAAAGCCTACCTTCGACAATTCTTTCTCGCAGCTTCATAGTATGACTCATTAAATTTATTCTTCAAAGGCTGTTGGTGGTTCCTCCCTGAAAACCTCACAGCACTCTTCTTTTTTCCGTTTCCACCACTTGGTCCTCTGCTCTGTCTTTGTTCTCTTCACCTTCCTCACCATCAGCTTCATCCTACAGACCACTATCCTATGCTTTCTAGCAACACTCTCACCCACCACTACTTTACAGTCACTAATCTCCTTCAGATCACAACATCTATATAAGATTTAGTCCACCTGAGTGCTCCTAACTCCAGTCTTATCAGTCACCTTATGTTCCTGCCTCTTCTGGAAGAAAGTGTTTACAGCAGCCTTTTCCATCCTTTTTGCAAAGTCTACCATTATCTGTCCTTATTCGTTCCTATCCTGGATACCTAACCTGCCCATCACTTCCTCATCACCAATATATCGGTTAAAGTCTGCACCAATCACCACCCTCTCAACTCCCAGGATTCCCTGCATCAAATCATCTAGTTCACTCATGATTCTGAGGGCCCGGCACAGAGAGGGGGCCCTTTGAGGGCTATCAATATATATTGTCTTCGGTATGTTTTTTAAATGAAATATTTAATTTGATCTGTTAAAATAAGAAAATTATATATAGTTGGGATTGGATGTAGAAAAAATGATTGAATTATGTATGATATCATTTCACCCCTCTCCCTTACTGAATGGTATCGTCTGACACTGGCAGCGGCACATGCAAAATGTTTACAGCACGCTTTGCGTACGTGAACAATTCCTTCCCTTCACTGCTGTGGAAGATCTTTTCTGTCAAACTGTTGCTCAATTTAGGTCAAAGTAGGATTAGCTTCTTAAACACAGTGTTACAACTTTTCAGTTTTGTGTGTCAGCCGCTGTGAGATACAGGAGGATGTATGGATGCTGAACTAGCCACGTTGCTACTGGATTGGTAAGTAATAAATGCTTGCTCCTGGGTTATTTGGGCATGATGATACGATATAATGCCAGGAAAATTGTTTGATAGTTTACCAACTGACACACTGTCAGTTTGATGTTTTGTTCTTTTGACTGTACTTGTAAACTTGTTGAGAAACGCTGCATAGAGATTCCCTCATCTGCTTCGGCTGTCGGCTCGGTCTTGCTGATAGCCAGCAGCCCCTATGTCGAGATGCAAAGAGTATAAAAGCACTGTATTTATGGTTGTTTATGCGTTTTGGTTCAATATTTGGTTTCAGCACGTTTCCTAGTGAGTTACTGCTGCAGTAAAGTGCGCATTATTCAGTTAAAGTGATGTTTTCGGACTTAAACTAGTGCTAACTCATTAGCGGGGTAGCTCTGTAGATCTTCACGTCATAGTGATGTGATACAGTAGCTTTGCTCAAATTTTTCCACGTTAGCTCGGTTTCTTCCTGTTAAAAGGGAGTTTTTCCTTTCCACTGTCGCTTCATGCTTGCTCAGTGTGAGGGATTGCTGAGAATTACACGACGCAATCTTCTGTGGTTCTCTAATTTCTACACATTGTATTGTAATAACTCTTCTTGTAAAGTGCCTTGAAATGTCATCTGTTGTGAAACCGCGCTATATAAATAAACTGAACTGAATTTAATTGAATTAGCTCAAGAACCCCCCTTTTTTTCTTTGTTAACTTATAAATGCAGTCAGACATAAGATGTTATATTGACTATCAGTTGACCCTGCCTCTGTCAAAATGAGGTCTTGATCATTCTGAACAGTCAAATACACTTAAACATTAAAATGTCCAAGGCAGTCATTTTGACCCTTTTGAAATATGCATATCAAATAACTTTGTCAAATTAAGTAACAAAGCCTTGTTGGTCCCTGACTTTTCCTAAAACTATGTGAATTTTAATAAAACTATTTTGAATATTTATCATGAGAATAATAATATGATCATTTCTACAAATGATTTTTTCGCTGTTTCAATTTAGTTTGCAAACATTCTGGATCAGATAATATGAAAGTATTCTGTGAACGGTAGTCGGCAGAGATGGATCATACTGTATTTGACAACATAGGGGATCGTGTAGTAACACAATTCCACATCATCTTCCAGGGATGCACTGAAACCTCCCAAAAAGCTCAAAGTAGTTTTTACAGTAGCTGGCAGAGGATTTCTATCAGAGTTTCTGCCTGCAACCAGGAGTTGAGTATAGATTCACTTTTTTAATACAGGTAAAATGTTTAAGTCTTCTCTAGTTTTAGTATCTGTAGTAATAATCATTCCCAAAGATTTTACCTCATTTTAACTGGAATCCCATATAAGTTAGTTTGCTCCATATCATGTATTGACATAAGCTCACATTTTTTAAATGTAAATAGAATCCCAGTGCTTTAGAAAATATTCAAATTTTATTATTATTACCAAAGGGATCTGGACTGTTTTTTTTTAGAGATATAGCTAATAACTCAGCAGCTAAAAAAATTATTAGGGAGAAAAGGGACAGCCCTGCTGGATTCCATGACTGATAGGGAATCCTTTAGGTGTTCCTTGGGGGAGAGAAACCGAGCTATTAATATCCTCATACATTATATGTATCGCTTTAATAAACTCTGTACAGAATCCAAAATATTCTGACGTTTTTATAATACATGTATGTTCAACATAATCAAATGTTACGTAAAGGTCAAAAAATTACAATGAAACCCTTATCTTCATTGAAAGAATTATAACCTACTAAATCAAGGACTAATCTGATTTTATTATGTATAGACCTATCTTTTATAAATCCTGATTGTGTTTTACCATCTGTCCAATAGCAATTTTCAAGCAATTTGCAAAAATAAGAGTAAATCATTTGTAATCCACGTATACTGTTAGTGCAAACACAAAACAATGAATTTAAGGTGGTCTAGCAGTACAGAAGCAGTTATATATGATTCACATAAAGTCTGATTGACTTAATTATATGAGAATGATAGTAAAAATACCATAAAGTGTATGATTTTATGTAAATTAATATGAAAAAAGTCTCAGCTGTGTTGGGGACCCTGCCAAGATTCTTGTCATGGGGCCCAAAATTCTTAGCAGCGCCCCTGTGTGGAGATGTTCTATGTCAGGACCAGTGCAGATGTAGACTAAAATGTATTGCCTGTTTTTCTGGCAGTGATTTGAACCCAACCTTTGTATTTAAGTAAGTATCATCTCAAAATACCTTCAACCTGGAAGAAAAGCCATAATCAGACCAAACAGTAGGTGAAAAACACAAAAGACACAAAGATTTTTAAATTGTAAAATATTTAAGAAAACACTTATATTACATAAACTGTACAGAAGACAATTATTTGACTAAATGATTCAAAATGAACTTCAATAACTCTCATTAAATAGAAAAACAAAAAAATAAGATGAACAATAAATGGTTTATTTTACATAAAAGAGCAGAGAAATGAAAATCTGACTATCATACCCTGATATAGTGATAGGCCTTTTTAATAATTATTAAGCAATCACAAATGGCCTAATTCTCAGTACAACACTAAATTATTGGCCTCTTTGGTTTCATTTTTTGTGTAAAATACATCTGACACTTATTTCAATTTACCTATAAAAAATAAGTATTTAATGGCAGTTTCTGTATCATTAATAACGCAACTTCTCAGTGCAAACGTCACAACAATCATTCGCTTTGGAAAGAAAGCGAAAGATCACATTTCAAGTATTTTTAACCAGTTGAGGAGTTAAGATATGACTTAAGGATAAAAAGAAGACATAGAATGTTCAGTCTAATGGAGCAAAGTGATTATGGGTTTTATAGGGTTCTACACATTGCATAGCTAATGTGGCACTTGTTTAGCAATCTGAAAGGACACTCAGTACCCCTGGGAAGGCATTTATATACAAGTGCTATTCAGGGAGTGTATTTTAGTTCCTGCAGGTGCTACACTGCACTGTGGTGACCTGTTTGGCGGAAACTAGTCTGGGTTTGCAGGCGGTCTTCTGCCATGCTCCAGGAAGGGGGCTCAGGAAAAGTGCACCTCGGAGACCTTTTTCTTCGTATGGATGTCACTTCATTTGAAGTGTTGGTAAGTCGCCGCTGAGCAGAAGCTTGGCAAATAAAAAACCTGATTGGCCCCTACATCGCTGCAGAAGCTGTAATTATGTAGTGCACTAAGCGCTGCTGAGCTATTTCCACTAGAAACAACAGTCAGACTGCATCAGTCTGCATAGTGAAGAAGTGCTGGGGATTTTTACAAGGTGATGAATTGACAGTGCTTTATGAAAACAAGTTTCTTTTGTGCTTTAAGTACTTAGGAGGGTTGGCGAAAGTCTTCTCATCAGTATTTTCACTGGTTTATCCTGTCTGTCTTTAAGCGCTTTACGAAAAGAAAAGAAAACTTCATTCAGACGAGATGATGGGCCATTATTTTGCACTAAAAAAATGGCAAACTAGAGGAATATATCATTCTGTGAAAATCATTCACTTCTCACCCCATCACTGAACACGAGTTTTAATAAGTCAGATAAATACATGTTCTTTCGTTCTTACACACTCATGTGGACACAACACGCCTGGTTGTGTTCTCTAGATTAGACCAGCATGGTGTGAAGCGTACTCTCAGGAGACATGGGTATATGAAGTTGATTATCTGCACAGAGAAATAGTGCATGCAGAGAAGTTCTCTCTGAAAGTCAGACTCAAGCACAGCCACACTCCTCCACAATCATGTTGGGAACGTCTCTTTTCACAATGTTGTACTCATCATCAAAGTAGAGCATGGACATGGTGCTGAGCTTGGTCGGGATGCAGCAGGAGTTCACAGAACCTGGACTTATCCCTCTCATGCGGTACTGATTAACCACTGCTGTGTGGAATGACGAAGCTGAGCCGGGAACACCTGCCATGTAGGCGGGGCAGCTTCCCTCACAGTAGTTACCATAGTAACCAGCTGGAGCAATGATCCAGTCGTTCCAGCCAATGAGGCTGAAGTCTATGTAAAACTGCTGCCGGCAACATAACCCCCCACTGGTGCCGTCGCATTCCAGGCCCCGCTTCCGAATACGGTGCTTTCCATCCATCTGCCGTGCATGCACTACAAGGAAGGGCCGATGGGACGGGTCGCCTGGATCCACCAGTACTGGAGCCACACCTACTGTTTCACATCCCTCACAGTGCACCTCCAGGTCCTGTCTCCGGCTGCCTTTCCCAAACACAGCCCGCACCGCCTCTGAGAGCGGAAAAGTGTGCCAGCCACTGCGCTTCAGATCCACACGTTTCTCCACCAGAATCCAGTGGCCCGTTACCCCACCCTGTTTAATTTCTTGATCTCCAGCCTCCTGGTAGTGAATTTTGATGGTGACCTTTCTGCGGAGGCCTTTCTCAGGTCCAACAGGTAGCAGACGGAGGTACAGCCACAGCTTCGCCTGGGACACAAACAGGTTCTGGTGGCCCTCATTGGAGATTAGGAAGTACAGACCAGTTTTAGGGTTTCTTTCTTCATCTGTTGGGAACAGTAAACAAGAAGGAAAGTCTGATCAATCCTTTATCTAAACAAAAATACCATGGATATTCATCCATAACCTGTCAATTCTGGCAGAAATATACTTTTAATGCACTGTAAAATACGTTTTTGGACTTAACTTATGGTGAAATCTGTTTGCACTGTTTGCACTTGAAAAAGGGGATGGCGCATATAATCTTGAATTGCAGAAACTGGAGAGAAGTACCATAACTTTTGGACTATAACCCACTTCTTTTTTTCAAACACTTTAAAGCCTGTGCGGCTAATTTCTAGATTTTTACTGGATAACTGCTTCCCGTGGGCGATCATGTGAGATTTGAACCCAGTACCTTCTTCTATGAGTTAGCAGCGCAAACCACTGGTTGGATGAAGGGGAGGGGGAAACTGGATCAGGAAGACGGTTTATACGAGTGTTATGTGTCAAACGAATATCACATTTAACAGAGACTATTCTGGAGCTTCAAAGTTCCAGAAAGCTTTTCTAATGTCTTTGTCAGAATCTAGAGGCTTTTTACAGATATATCAATATGAAGCATCATTGAAAATCTTTATATGGTCCTGATTAACTGTCAGTGGTAGGATGTCCAGTCTTACAGCATCTCCCACTAACAGCATTGACTTGTGGTTTCTAACCTTTAAGTTTTTTCAGTTAAACATGATTTAAACTTAGTTTTATTCTGTGACTTCACACACACACACATGCTGACACAGAATACTTTTAAAAAGGCCACTGCTTTGTCCCTTAAGATTTGTTCTCTCTGTTCACTTTCCACCACAGCATCAGGTGACCCCTGTGGCAGCTTCTGATAGGTCAGCTCTGACAGGCCGGTTCTGGGATCAAGCCCAGTTGGCTTCAAGTCCACCACTGAAACAGACAGAACCAAAAAGGAGAGGGAGGAGATCGGAGGGAGCAAAGTGAGGGATGGTGGGTTGCTTGCTGGACATGGTCAGAGTCGGTGGGGGGTTCATTGAGTTCGCTGAAAACCCACCCATCACTGCTTCCGTCCAGTGAGAGCACTGGAGAGTGACAGCACTAAGCTCTAGGAGAGGCTCCAGGAGACAGCTACGCAGCAGCGCGGCATTTAAACGCGTGGCTATTCCAGCAGAAAACATGATGAGACCAAAAATAAGAGGCATTTACACTACACTGGCTACTTACTGTAGCAGCACAATAAAGAGTTCCAGGGTGTCATAAGGTGACACTGGACTCTCCCGGCATGGTTTTCGGTTAATTTCTTGTTCACCAACTTAATGATGTCTCCCAAATTAACCTGAAGTAGCTTGAAAGGTTTCTATTTCAGGAGTTTTTATACAATGTCCTCATGCAGCGGCTTTCAAAGCAGTTCAATGACTTTGTTTGCCGACTGATTAGTGTGTGTCAGTGTCAATAGGTGGCCACCAAAGATGCCCCCCCTGCTCCTCTTTAAACTGCCTCTTCCTCCTGTAAACCACAGCTTTACGTTCACAAAGACCTGTTCAGACCAGCTTTTCTCTCTAAAGCATGTCGGCTGAATCCTGAGGTACTTCAAACACAGATCTGCATCCATCTGTGCATGTTAATGCACACCCATCCTGGATGCAAGCAACAATATGTATTGAAGAGCCAGGACTACAGATTGTTGGGACAATATCACAAAGCAAAGTAAATACATGCATAACAAAGAAATCAGCTGAACAGCAGCTCTTGCCCGGTAACATTGTAATCACCCCTCAGGGCTACAAGTAAGGAACCATGCCTCTATCAGTGCAATGCCTCCTTACGTGCCTCAACAGCTCCAAGCTGAGAGAAACGGGCACTGCAGAGCAACAGGCGCAAAATGACAGAGTGATAAATATGAAGTGGGTGAGGACGGATGAACATATTTTCCTCTAACAGACTGAGGCCAAATGTTTAAATTCAAATAGCACAATTGTTTCATTACTCCTGCTTAAAAAAAGAATACTGCTTTTTAAATGAACATTGGCTTGAAGAGTACAGCGACAGAGTCCATTTTAAAATTAGAATTGATCAAAACAGGTTACAAAACTCCATCCCAGTTTCTTTCTGTTTTCTATATTCACATTGCATGCTACATTCCATTTTCCAGCTGTAGTCCTCGTTTCATCCAGCATTAGAAACAACAAGGTGCTGGCCCCAACACGCCTCACCTGACCTGTGCTCGAAATGAAGCTGTCAGTGACTATCAGCACATGGGAAACCTAGGTGGGCTTAGAAAGGTTTAGGAGTTGCTTCAGCATGTCTCCACCTGTACCACCTTATTTGGGGGAAGCACAGATGAAGCTCTCAGAGATCATTGCTCAAAGCTACTGTGTAGGGGAGCACATAGCAGCTACTGACCAGGCTCCAAGTGCTTTGGGCTTCAGCTCTCCAAAACCCTGAATATCCACACATAGTTCTTTGGTATCATCCGTGACGAATGTCATCTCACAACACTTTACTAGACAAACAGTTCCAACCTTTGTCCACAAATTAAACTATCCAATATCATCCAATCAGATAGAGATTTTAGATTAGAATAGAACAGAATAGTCATTGAATTGTCCCGCAAGGGGAAATTTGGTTATAACGGCAGTAAAAAAAGGCATGGCCAGTTTATTTGTAGAACAAAATTCATACACAAGGCAATTCAAAGTGCTTCACAGTCGCATAAATTAAGAAAACAGATAAACAGGAAACAAAAACAGATGTACAAACACAACAGGATCATAAACATAAACACACAATTTTTACAGAATAAAAAAAATATAAATTTTTACATCATGTACAATAGTTACAAAAAACAGTAGTTATTTGATATTTAGTTACCTATATTCCAAATAAATCCAGGAAATAAATCCAAGAAGCAGAAACCCAGTATTAATCTGCAGCAACCAGCTAGGAGCTGAGAATACAAAACAGGTACAAGTAAAACATGAAAAAACTGAACAAATCTATCAAGATCTATCAAACTGAGTTGGCAAAGCTGCAGCAAACTTTGCTGTATAAATCCCACTCTCCATAGATACGTCCTCAGGTGATTTTGGATCATATCCTCCTCCTACACTCCCAATGTTTGCCATAAACCATAAATGTACCTAGTGAATATTTTGCATAGGTGTTTATGGGGAGCCTGAGCCCCACCCTTCTACTTCCGGCCCATGGGTCCCCTAATGCCCGACATAATGAGTTAATGGAGTGATAAAAGTTGTTTTCACATTTTCATTTGGATAAAAGGCTAATTTTTGACTGGTGTCAAAAGTTACTTTAGGTTTTGTGTAAAAACACTTCTGGAACTACAAATGAAGAAGAAGGGGAAAAATGGTTGTGATTCGCGTCCTTCCTCCAGGACAAAAGAATTTGGTTCTTTACATTAAATGTGGAGAAAACCTATAAATCTGACCATGTGGAAAGTAGCAGCTATGCTGGGGGAGAAACAGATAGATATAGATATACATATAGATGAGCCAGACTAAGGGAACGCACACCATCATGGAGCCGTCTGCATCAGCAGCAGATCAACAGCAGCAGCCAAGGCACCAACCCAGGGCGCCCAAAGAGGGGAGACCAGCAGCCCCACCTCCACCCAGGATGGAGAGCACCCAGGCAGCCACAGCCGACCACCGCTCCCAATGCAGAGGGCTCCCATAGAGGAAACACTGGAAGGATGATTAAAATAACTGGTTAAAATATTAAACAGTTGATAAATATGAGATTAAAAAGTAAAACACTGATAAAATGTTAAGACTGATAACATTTAGAATTATTTAGTGCAAAACATTGATAAAATGTAATCAAGTAAAACATGCAGAGCATTTAAACCAATATTAATAAATAAAAATCAAATACAAATTTGGGTAAAATTTGTGTCTTAAGCCCCCTCTTAAAAACATGAATGTTCTCTGCAGTCCTGAGTGTGTAATAATACAAGTAAAGAGAGTCAATAAAAAATAAAAGCAGCAGCAAAAGCAACAAAACAAACCATATAAAGTTTGAATTATGATTACTTCATGTAGCAACAAAATGATTGGAATAAAAGCAAATAAATAACAACTAAATTACAGCAGAAAGTAATAAGTCTCAGAACTCCTAGATATTTAAAGCCTGACAGAAAAGGTGTGTTTTAAGGGAACTTTTAGAAAGTATCATCCAAAAGTGACAGCATAAATGTAGCAGTGTGCCTTATATTTAAAAGCTTGAGGGGACAGGATGCTAGATCCAACACCAGCCACAGTAAAACCCATAGGTCTAGTAGAACTGCTTTAGCTAAACTACGTCATTTCCCCCCGTCTAGATCTTCGATGAGCGCCAGTGCATCCATTGTGTGACATTATGCAGGTCTCACTTATTAAGGTTTCTTTGTTGTTTGTGTCTGTATCTGGAAAGTTGGAGTCACAGAGGAAAATGTTGTGGAAGTTTTGAAATTGTAGATTTTTTTTTTTTGCTTCCGGTTTGTTAATACTGAGCTCGGCAACGCTCCCTGCTGTACGGCATAGGCATTAACCAAAGTTCACATAAAGTTCTTGACATTGGAACAAATGAAGCAAAGGAGGGATGACACGGAAAAAGAAGGTGTGGCTTGTAAAGCAGTTTTTTGACTCACAATAGCGGTTTTGTGTAGTTGCATTAATTGCTTTGTGTCTGCAAGCAACAACAAAGTATAACACAGGTCATTTTTTTTACACCCAGGATGTGTTTAGCACCATCTGTTCAGGATCAATTGGGGCAAAACAGTCAATCGGAGATTGCGAACGTGACTGAAATAATCCAATTAGTGCACTGAACTTAAGAAACTAAAAAAAGAGTTTTGTATTGGTGAAAAAAATTACAAAACTGCTACAAACATTTTTATCTGTGACTTTAACTCCCCAGTTACAAGACAAACACTTTTGCACCAAAAATTCCATAGTCTTTGTAGCATTTAAATTTGCATTTCACACAATTGAAGGACCAATTGGTGCTATTGCTGTGTAGCTGAAAACATAAACAGTATATAAACATAATGTGATATAATTATTAAAATCAACATATTTTCCATCAGATTCTCATTTTAATTTCCAGTTGGGGGTGATGTTGCTTTTGTGTTTGTGTGAAGCTCTACACATCTGAAAGTATGGCTTAAGTTCACAATTTTGCCATATCACTGGCTGCACTGGCAGTGTCCTTCATGTCCTAAATTAGTGGAATCAAGGTGCTTTGTGTGCTAAATGTTGCAAATGTTTTTTCCCACTACTTCTTTTTTATAAATCCCAGACTCAGGGCCTGAAATTGCATAAGTCAAATTCTACACCAAAGAAAGGCTAAGAAAAGGACTTGACAAAACACATGATCCTGCTAACCTACAAAGACATGAATAAAAGAATGTATGAACAATTGAAAATGGCTGCACTGAATCTGCAATGCTGAGATACAGACTGCACCTGGTCTAGTCTAAAAATCATGAAAAACATGGTGTCTATGAATAAACCCACTATTCTATTCTTTTGGATGAACCAGCAATGATCTCCTATTATGGAGTCTAGCTCGGAATTTTTCACACAGGGTTCAAACAGCTAAACGAAGCAACAGAGAAGCATAGAGCTGAACTTCTCTGCTGACCTCTCTCTCGTTCAGTTCTGTTCCACTCTTGTGCTTCTCGCTCCGCTCCTGTGAATACGGGACATTGAATCCCTCAGCAAAGACCCGCGGGTCCATTGCAGGGTAAAAAGGCTGATTGGCATCATCTTGCCTCACCTGCTCCAGTGCCTTTTGGCAAAGCTCTAACCACTGTCCAATAGCAAAGACATCACAAAGACGCCACAGTTCACCCTGTGCTGAGGGGAGGCAGAGGACACAAGCTGACCTCCATGCTCCACACAAACACAAAATGAATCAAACACCTATCCACATCCATTTGTTGGCTAAATAGCTGCCCCGTCCAACCAACCCTGCCCTAAAACAACCAACTCCCCTGGCCTCACAGTATTCTGGAGACCCCGATGCTGGGTCATGCCCCGGCTGGCAGCATCTGATCTAGAAGAGGAGGGGTTTTCAGAGAATTGGCCAGGAGGCAGTTGGGGACTTGGAGAGAAGGGACCCAAGCCAGTTTTATGGTACAATGCCACACAAAGGCTCAAAGGTGTGAGGAAGAATGGGGCTAGGAAGAATAAACACAAAAAGAAGGAGGCCAAAGAAACTTTAGGATAACAAAGCATTCTTTTCAATCCTGCAATATTTGCAAACACAAACACACTCACAAAATATTATCCCATCAACATGGCTCTCCACCCACACTCCATCAAATAGAGCCCTGCTGGATCTCCAATGTCTCATACATTATTCCAGGCTAATTCTTTTGTTTTCTTCCTCCTTACACTGACATGATGCGTTAAGCAGAAACACATCAAACTCTTAAATTCATTTTCTGGCTTTTGTTCTCCTGTCAGGAAAGCGTTCAGATTATTCACACTGGAAATCCAGGGGCTCACAGTTTATTCAGACTAATTGTAGCAGCTGGGCAGGAGAAAAATAGCTGGCTGTGGGTCCTTGTTGATACTTCTAATTGCATTTTTTCTCTTAGTTTGTGTCAAAAATGCTCTTCTACCAGCACTGGCTTACATGATTTTAGGTGTGCCTGTGCGTATACAGAAGTGGTGAGTCTTTTTGTCTCTTTGGATGTCTGAGAATGAATAAGATACACATTCTTAGGGAAAATGATAAATGTCCAATTGAGGGACTTGCTGTTATGGAAAAGTGGTATTGCTGCACTGCAGTATTGAGTAGGAGAAGAGCTTCAGGGATTACATTTGATTCAGAAGTTGTTGTATCCTCAGGATAGCACAAGGAGATAATTTAAGGACTCGACTTTAGTTTGATTTAATGTTGATTTTCATCAGTCTAAAACAGGGGATTTAGCAGTGGCCACTGGATTTACAGGAGGGAGCTATGATGTAATAAGAGGATGAAAAAGATGACTACACGATCTCATTAGTTTATTGTTTATTGTTGTGACTGCCTTTTCTATTGTGTCCATAACCCAGACAGGATTAAAGCAGGGACATAAAATGTAATGCTTTAGGATTAATGTCGGGTCTTTGCCTTACCTGTTGCACGATTTTCCTCAGGAAAAAAAATGGTGAGAGAGTTCAAGCAGGGGTCGAGTCAGACAAGCGCGATTAATTATTATTACCTGATTCGGCAAAGCTGATGATCTCCGAAGTTTCCGTCTGCACGTCGTTGCCAAAGGCTGCCTGGCCGTCAAAGTTGGGGATCTCCACCCGGCCGTCCTCACGCACTTTGCCGGCATGAAGCCTCCGCAGCGCTGTCACCATGGCTGCTTTTGGGATGGGGTGCGTGATGTTCGGCCTGTCCCGCATCTGCAGCCGGTTTAAGATATGCCGTTTCACCGCCTCCACGAAGTCGATGTTTACCCGCTCGGACTGATCGGAAGCCCTGAGGCCGCAAGAGGCACACGACTCCCGGGGTGAGCTCGAAGTGTCCGTGGCGCTCAGAGTGCTACTGCGCACGTACATAACGCAAGCAACCAATGACAACGCCAAAATGTAGAAATTCATGTTGCCTCAAAGCTTTAGTTCCTATAAGAGTAGGCTACAGAGTTAATGTATTTAAACTGAATGGAACTGAAGCTACATTCAGCTCGAACATGTGCAAGTTCCGGGAGATCATAAAGCGTTGATCCAACACAGAGACCAACATAAATCCACTCAGATTCCCAATAATGCAGGAGATTAGCAGAAACTGGAACGTTTCCCAGTTATCAAACAGCGTCTGATCCAACAATACGTAAAATATCGCACAGAATAAAAGTTCATCTCAGTGTCGCGACTCCGTCACACCGCCTTCACGTTATGATCTGTCAAAACACAGAGAGCCAAGCTGTCTGGCCATGCGTCCATTCCGCTCTCTCATCCACCATCTGAAGGCGCTCCGTCTGTCCCGTGTGCTTTGTGTGTCCACCCCCACCGCCCTTCCACCCGTCATTTAAAACTTCTCACTGAGACCCCGCAGCAGGAAAAAAAAAGTTTTTATACACCCAAACCACGTGAGGATTTCCACCCACAGGAGGGATGAGCAGAAACTGTACATCTTCAGAGTCACAGCTCCATGCTTTCACTTAGGAATCCCGTTTTTTAAAAACAAATAATTAATACAATACCGAAATAAATCCGTATTTCCACAAAATAAATTTCAGGATATTTACAAAACTTTTCACTTTTTATTCATTCATTCATTTATTTATCAATTGTAACATTTTATTTCGTATTCTCAAGTTTGAATATTGCATAATACTTTTATTTTGCAGCAGCCCCTTTTCTCTGTTTCTATCTTGTTTCGGTTCCTTATATTCAAATGAAGTGGCGGGGTTCCAGGTCTGGGCAAAGTTGTTGAGTGTTGCACATATAAGGAAAGTGCCATAGAGTCCTGTCACTGTATTATGATGGGGTAGTGAGTGCAGCACTGACTTACACCTGCATCACTGCATATAATGTAGTAGTTCCTATATTCTAGTGTTCTGCTGTTCCTGGGTTGGTTAGCTGCATGATGTCGGGGTGGGAAAGCTAGGGGTCGCCTGAGAGAGAGCAGGGTGTAAAAGGGGGAGAGAGGAAGAGAGGGCAGCAGCGTGTGCTGTGGCGATCAGCAGCTTGTTCAATGAGAACATTATAATAAAGTCACCAAAGAGACATTACAAGAAGAATCTGAAACTAAATTTAAAAAGCACCACAAAGGAGCAGCCCAAAGTGATGCTTCAAAATAAAAGTCTCCTAAAACCTTCACATTTATTTATATATATTTTCTTTTATAATGTGAAACGTATTTTATACGATTTTGTTACGTTTATTTAGCAGAATATTGGTTTATTTTGGTATCTATTTAATTGTGATTTAAACAGTATACCATTTTCTTTATCCTCCTGCCCAACACACGCTCACTTTTTGCCATGTCACCTTAGATCTTTTAAAAACTCAGAATTAAGTTTTCACTGCTTCCAACTTATTTGAACTTCTACTTCACAATGATAAAAAAAATTAAAGTTTTTAAAGTGATTTTTTGGTTTTAATCTGCAGAGATTTTTAAATTTTTAGCCTAGCAACTTGTTTTATTCATAGTGTATTAAACTTCATTAAGAGTTTATAGGTCACAATTCCTTTCATCATCTAACAAGTTACGCCATCTAATGGCAGAATAAAATTATTGCTAATTTTCAGACACGTTGATCAAGGAATCGTCTCTTATCTTTTCACATAATCTTAACATAAAATTCTGAAGATTTTCTTTGGACTTTAGCTATTTCTTCTCCCATTTTCAATATCCAGCTGCATGTTGCAGTTCTGCTGGATAAAAGCAGACCCTGTTGTAGTTATTCTAGTGGCCTGTAAAAGGCTTTGTCCCCCAGAGTTTTGAAGGTATAATCATAGAGACAACGTATTCCAGCTTTAACTTATCAAGTAGAAAACTTGATCAATAATTATGGCTGCAGGTTGTGTTGTCTTTGTTTAAACTATATTTACCATTAAATTATTTTAGTTCAGCTTTTACAGTAAGATAAGGTTTTAATCGTAGATAATCTTTGCCTTTTAAACTTGAGTGCTTTACATACGGCCAAAGATATGGTAAAAATGTATTAGCCCTCCAGGAGCTGCAAATATTAAGCCATCTGATTGAAGCCATCTTTTTCTTTCAATAAATTTGTCTGAAAATGTGTTACAGTGGGGGAAATAATTATTTGACTCCAAGCGGATTTTGTAAGTTTTTTTCTAATGACAAAGAAATAAAAAGTCTCAGAACAGTATAATTTTCCTGTTAGTTTTATTTTAACAGAGACAGATAGCAAATAAAAAGTAAAAATAAAATGAAATAATAAAACATAGAAACTGATTTGCATTTCATTGAGTGAAATAGGTCTTTGAACCTTCTAACAAACAAAGACTTCATACTTAGTGGAAAAACCCTTACTTGCAGCACAGAGGTCAAACATTTCTTATAATATATGACCAAGTTTTTGCACATTTTAGGAAGAATTTTGGCCCACTCCTCTCTGCAGATCATCTCTCAATCATTAAGGTTTCGAGGCTGTCTCTGTGTAACTTTGAGCTTCAGCTCTCTCCACAGGTTTTCTATTGGATTAAGGTTCACAGACTGACTAGGCCACTCCATGACCTTAATGTGCTTCTTTTGAGTGTAAGGAGGTTGTGTAGCCCAAGGACTTCAAGATGAAAGAATGGGAGGCAAACTACAGAATGGTGAGGTTTTTCTTGGGAGCCAGCATGCTACCCAGGCTTTTATTCCAATGTTCTTTACAATTCAGAAAAGAATCCCCTCCTGAAGCCTCCACATGGCTTCTTTTAACCAGCATAGAAAAAAAAAACACCACACCTGTGAACAATCAGCTCCAATCAGCAGTGCTCCAACAATCAAACACAAACATCCAAATAAATGTACCTAGATTTTAACATAAATAAAAGACAAAACTATTTCTAAAGTAAAAGAAACATTTCTAAACTAATACCAAAGAAACAAATTCTACTTGTCCAAATGACCCAACCAATCAGAAGAGGATCCAGAGAGGTAGTAATGGGTGGGCAACTCCCCTCACAACCTACTCTGGATGTAAAGAAAAAACATTAAATTCAAAAAAGAAAATTACAATATACAATGAAAACACAATACATCATAACCAGTGCAATATCCACATTTTAATCTAGTTAAAATATCAAATAGAATATATTAAAGGGACGAATGGGAAAGCATTCATACCACTTCGTCACATTGAGCCTCTCCTTTTCTGCCTGCACATGTGCCTGCTTGAGCAGGGGGACCTTGCAAGCTTCACAGTATTTTAATTCATTTCGGTGTGTAATGGGAAACGTGTTTCAAGATTAGTTCTGTCTAGTGATTAGTAATTAATAGTAAAAGCATCCGGTGAATATAGCAAAATGCTTGGGACTTTGAGAGTGAAGTTGGAGGAGACTTATTGTCTCTGGAGCAGTTCACTCTGAGATAAGTTCACAGAGCTCCCTGTCCAAGTTATCGACAGGGAGCAAACTTTAGTCTGTCTTGGAGAGGGAGGAATTTTACCCAAGATATTGGTTCCTGTTCAGATCCTAATCAATATATTTGAAACTCCAACGGCGATCGAATCAGTCACACCCTGGTCTACATTAATATGGGATTTTCCTGTAAAAGTTGTAATGTGTTTTCAATGGGTTTCTTGGTGACTGTGGTCCCAGCTACTTTTAGGTCATTAACTGACTCCTCCTGTGTAGTTCTAGGAGGATTTCTCACTTTTATCAGAGTGACACCCCGCCAGGTAAGATCTTGAGTGGAGCCGCAGACCGAGGTTGATTAATGGAGAGTTTGGGTTCCTGCCATTTTCCAACAATTGCAAATACAGTTGTCACCTTCTCTTCCAGCTTCTTGCTAATGATTTTGTAGCCCATTCCAGCCTTGTGCAGGTCTACAATCTTGTCTCTGACATCCTTGGACAGCTATTTGGTCTTTCCCCTGTCTATCTTTTATGTAAATCAGAATCAGAATCAGCTTTAATGGCCAAGTATGACACATACAAGGAATTTGACACCGGCAACTTTTCTCTCCAGCACAGAACTTAAATAAGTGATATTAAAAAGGAAATAAAAATAAATACAAATAAATAATAAAGGATAATATATACACCAAACCGGGGTTATTGTACAGTAAGTATATACAGCAGTGCAGAGTTATAGTTTATGTGAATGGACTCACACTCTGTGACTATTCAGAGTTCATCAGAGCGACAGCCTGGGGGAAGAAACTGTTCTTATGTCGGGTGGTTTTGGCGTACAGCGCTCTGTAACGCCGGCCTGAGGGGAGGAGCCTAAACAGGTTGTGGCCAGGGTGTGAGGGGTCAGTGGTGATTTTTCTGGCCCGCTTCCTGACCCTGTCCCGGTAGGTCCTCAATGGAGGGAAGATCAGTACCTATGATCCTCTCTGAGGACCTGACTGTTCTCTGCAGTCTGTCCTTGTCTAAAGTTATTTCTTCAATTTTCCCTTTGATGTGCTATCGGTCACTGTTAAAATAAATCTACCATTAAAATGATTATGTTCTGAGACTTTTCATTTCTTTGTCATTGGACAAAACTTACAAAATCAGTGAGGGGTCAAATAATTATTTCCCCCACTATATATGCACTTAAATGTAACTTTTTGCCATCATGTTTATTCATTTTCATTCAAATCTTTATTTCAGACACAGCGGCGGTCCATAGAAACAACAAATTACAAAAGACATACACATGTACACCAAAACAGACAGATATTCCAATATCACATATTTACATATAAGCTAAAACGCCAATGCCTCCAAAGCCTTGAAGTGAACCGAAGTGTACTCAGGGCAGGGTTTGCCAGTGCAGAAATGATGCCATTTTCAGATTTAGATATTCTACACATAAAGCTGAACATAAGGTTCCTGAGAACAGCAGGACATGTAGAAATACCAGCACTCACAAAATGCTCCAAACTGTTTGACATTACAAAATAAAACATATTGATTTGTTTTTTTTATATTTATTAATGAAAAATGTTATCATTCATGAACAAAAATTTTGAACTCACAAAGGTGAAAATGAACATGTAGTACAACCTTGATTTTGAATTTTTATATGTACTACTTTCAGTGTCTCCATTACGTGTGATTTTCTCTGACATTGTTGAAGCATTTTTTAGCTGCTGTGGCATTCTGTAAAACAGTTCCTGTCCAGCTGTAGAGAGAGCCCAGTACTGCACTCCTCCCATATCCAGGGAGTGCTTTTTCGCCCATTGTTTGAACAAGAGCTTCATTTCCTCTTCATCAAAAAGTTATCAATAATAACAAAGTTGACATCTGGTGTCAGGGGCATTCAGTGGGGCACAAATCTGGATGTCCGTTGGTTGAAATAATCTGGGTCTAACTCAGTGTTCCAGGCCTATTAAAGGTCTGACTCATCTCCACCAGAACTCTGTCCCCATCATCACCCATTGCTTGTGATGGTGGATGGCCCTTCATCAGAGGAATTGCTGCAGGTATAAATATATCAGATTATATGACTGATAATCTCCCTCCACGTGGGGCACCACACAAGATCTCACCCCACAGGGTGAAAATGATCACAAGAACGGTGAGCAACAAACTCAGAACCACACAGGGGGACCTAGTGAAGGACCTGCAAAGAGCTGGGACCTGAGTAAAAAAAAGGCTAGCTTCAGTAACACACTATGCCGCCTGGGACTCAAATCCCACAGTGCCACACATGTCCCCTGCTTAAGCCAGTACATGTACAGGCCAGTCTGAAGTTTGCAAGCATATGGATGATCCAGGAGAGCACTGGGATTATTTTTTATAAACTTCAATAATTAAAAAATAATAATAAATAAAAACAATTTTAAAAAACTTCAAAGGAGACAACTATACCACTGCTTCCATAACTTGGACTTATACCAAGTACTGCTAAATTTGATGCCTATCAAGGCCATAATTATGTAATTCTCTGAGTAAGGGCCGATTTTGCCGACAGGCGACACAGGCAGCTGCCTGGGGCGCCACCTGCTTGACAGGGCGCAAAATTAAGAAAAGAAAATTATTAAATGTATGTATCGTATATTGAAATGCACTCTCTATATATAGCTATATATAGCTACTCCAAATTTCCCATGAAAATAAATCCAATCAGCGGACAAGCTGTACACTTTTACTGTGCACTGTCATTAGGCAATTCTCCATCAGCAGGAGCAGGCGGGGGTGTTGTGACAAAGCAGGGGTGTGGGGGGGAAATGGGAACCTCTGCATTTTTCTTTCCCGCCGTCTTGCAGTATTAAAGTTTACTTGTAAATTTCCAGTATTTTATCATCATAAGTAAATCCTCTGCCTCTCAGTTTAGAGAAGTGCGAGAGCTGCTGCAGTTACAGTGGCAGGTCTGGAAAAGTCAGCTCCTAGAACGGGAGCAACAATAAGATGAACTTGGTGAAGACGGAGTCACTCAAAAACAAATTAGAAAACAGGTAAATATATCGGGGAAATGGGACAGTAAGTTTCCTTCCCTCCAGAGGAACTGGACGGGGCGCAGCATCAACACATGTAGGCATGGTTCTGTTCACATAGTGACTAGTGGCAGATTAAAACATGTTGGAAATGACCGATGAAGGTACAACGTTGTCGGCAAAGAATGTAAAGTCCCATTTAAAAAAATCGTAAGAAGTACTCCATCCGCCTCTGTCTCCCCTTGGATTAGAGTTTGAATTAATAAATGTATTTAATAATGTGAGTCAGACCTGCTGTATTTATCAAAAATAATTTTCATAATTAGATGTTTACAATTTTTTATACAGGGTTAAAAATATTTCATTTTGAGTGATAAGCAAGGGTGTACCTAGAAAGTTTTTAAAGGGACCCAGTTATGATCTTGGGGTGTCCCACCGTAATAAAAGCAGGACAGAAAAACAAAAGGAGCGGGGCCTAGACTGAGATACAAACACCAGATTTACAACATGGGTTCAAACAAATATGTGCTTCAACATAAATAAATACAACCCATAAATTATTTAATTATTTGTCTCTTCTAAAAAAACATCTACAAAAAAAGATAATGGTTATAATGTGGTTTAGTTAAAACATTAAAACTTAGAAAGTACAATTTAAAATCTACAAATGTTAAAGGTCACCCAAGTACCTGTCACAGGTAGTGATTTGTTTGAGATCCCCGGGTCACACCAACACAGAATCAGCGGACAGTTGTTTACAATAAAAAAGGGAGTTTTATTGTCTCTGGTTAGAATAAAAACATAAAAACAGTCCAACCCGAGAAGCTGAGAAGGGCGAGGCACCCGGTCCTTATAATCCTTATTTACGCCCCTGTCTACAGTCCTCCTGGAGAGGGTTTGAGTTCACACTGCGTCAGTGCTGGTAGCGTGTGGCTCACCGTAGCGTGGCTCAGAGCCCCAGTCGTGCAAGTTGCTCCTGGTGCCTTCGATCCGTGAGCCCCTCGAAATCCTCGTACCGGCTGCTCCTCCGGTCCACCGTCCTGGTGCGTTATCGTATTTCAGGCCTTCTGTTACTCAGTCACCGCTTGCCACTCTTCATCCACACTGCAGTCGTGCTTGGGTGCAGGTTGACACGCCCAGGGAATTCCACTTCCTTGATGGAGTCCAGCTGTTCTTATAATCAAGTTCCTAATTGTTGGCCAATCAGGGAGCCTAGTAGTAGGAAGAGGTAAGGACTAACAGGGCGGAGCTGTGCTCCTCAGTCCATATGTCCGTGGCTAATAAAAGTCCATGATTAAAACACACTACAAAAACACACAAGTAAAAAATATAAATACATGCAATATTAAGCCACAACAAAACACAAAATAAGGGCAGCTCCTGTCACCCCGTGACATACCCACTTGTAAAAAAAACTTCAAAATTTGAAGCACATGAGTACACTTGTCCCTTGGTCGCTTGTTGGGGGGTAGAGGGCTGGGGGGTGCTGAAATCTCGCCTGGGGCGCAAACTACTCCAGGGCTGGCCCTGCGTTGTTCAGCCGACATATATATTTGTACATACAATTTCTCAATGTGGTTTGAAGTGTATTAACGCATGCAGCCACAGACATCTAATTGTTTTTAAACCACAGTGGTCTCCTCAGCAGAATTCTCAGTGCATCATTGTAAGCTACCTGGAGTTTATGCAGGCTAGCTTTGCTGTAAATAGACCACAAGTGGGCAGTGTAGAGAGGAGTGCAGTACACTCTGAACAAAGCAACTTTCACTCTATTTGTACAACCACCAAATTTGCGAACCAAACTATTTGCCTGAGCATATAAAGAACGGCATTCCCTGTAAATGCCGTCTTTCATACATTTAATGTGTCCTTTACCTCCAATATAAAACAATAGAATCTTTAGCTGTCAAACATAAAAACACAAGAAATAAGATCTACCTGAAACAGATACTGGCGTTGCCGGCAGTGTTTCTCCACCCACTCAGTGAAGGCTGGATCCTTGTCGGCTTTTTGCTTGGTCACTGTTCCCAGGATTGATTTCTTGGAAGTGTGTGTTGATGACCTGCATGACAAAATCTTCCTCTGCAAATGTGACTGCATCTATGACTCTGATTGGCTCTCCCTTCAACTTCAGCCGTCTGTAGCGTCCTGCCACTGTGTCCAGCACTGGTGCAACTGAAGTGCTCCAATTCTCAGCAAGCTGTTGGTGTTTCTCTGCGGATCTCTGCCATGGAACTGCATCTCTTCAGCACGTTTTCTATGTCCTCTGCGGTCTCGTCTCTCTCCAATGCACAGTTCTGCAGGCCGATGTTTAATATAGCCATCACCCTCTCTACTGGATTATGCCAGCTCTGGCCTGGAGCTGCCCTGCAGGCAATGAGCATGTCCAATCGTAGCATCCTAAATATTGCTAAATACTAAATATTGCTATCAGACTGCCATTGTACCATGAACCCTCTGGCTGACTAGGGACATTGTGTTGCTGTTGATGTGATGGATCCCTTGCCCGTCATATCACGGTCCATTGCTGCCAGTTGGCTAGTTGAAGGCGCGATTGAGTGGCTCCCTCGGACACCGGTGGACACAGGCTCCCCTTTGCCTTACCATTGATGAACAAGACAAATGTCTCTGTTTTTTTTGTGTTTTTTTTACGTGTCCTGTCTAGCAGTTTGCCACTCAGAATTGGTGTCTGAGTACCAAGTAAAAGCCCAACAGATTTACTTTCCCAAGCAGAGTATAACATCTTTGCTGTAACACTCCACTTGATGTATATGTATTAAATAATCTTTATTAGTAAGGGTTAGGGGTTAGGGCAGGGTTAGGGTAGGGGAACTGATCCCTTCTACGGGGGTAGAAGGAAGGTGCACGGGCCATCCCGCGGGAGAGCTCCCTCCCCCAGTTAGGGTTGTCAAGGAAGGGGCGCTGGCGTCGCCTTCCGTAACGCACCTGTTGCCACTCGTCAGTCATGACGGGTGGACTTTTGAATCAATCGTAGTTTTTAAGTTATTATATAAATGTTTTTAAATTAAAATGAATTGTTTTTAAAGAAATGCAATAAAAATACTGAAATGAACTGATTTGTTTTATAGAAAAAGAAAACCCAAAAGGGGTTTCAAAATCCTAAAAATAAAAAGCCCAAAGGCTAAAATGACGAAATAAAAAGAGAGCCGGAAAGGCTTAAAATCTGCTTAAAAATAAAAAAAATCCCAAAATTTAGGCTTCAAAAACAAAAAATGAAACGTGCCTCAGGCAACGTTTCGACCAAAAAAGGTCTTCCTCAGGCCTGTGAGGCACGAAATTCAAAAAAAAGAGAGATAATGAAATAGCTGGCTTCCAATGATGTGCACTGCTCGGCGGTCAGAAGCAGACTGAGCTCCTGAGCGGCATTCGCTCTTTATATAGCCGCTGATCCGTCTCGTCTTTTTAACCTTATTTTGTTTTTGTACCCAATTTAAAATGTATTTGGCCCCTTCCCTTTATTAAATGTCCACCTATGAGTTTTACCATCCTGTTTTTAAGATATAATAATGATATAAATTGAATTGTTTTTAACCATTTTTAATTGGCCCTATTTATGGAATTTAGATAATACTTTTTTATGTATTTATTAGTTTCTTGGTAATATTAACTGTTTTAACAGCTACCATGTAATTTCCAATATGTGCTAATGTATTTATTAAAATTTTAATGCTTTTATTATTTTTAATTAGAGTTTTAAATGAATCTACTCATAAATGAATTATGAGTAGATCTATGCAAAAGTTTTAGGTCAAAATAGGGTTAAGGGGTAAGTATAAAAACTAAGGGTTAGGGTTAGGGTAGGGATTTTGAAAGAAAAGTCCTGTCGCCAGAGGCGACAGAGCTTTTATGCACGGGCTCTCCTGCATGCAGTCCACCGATGCCATTCTACCTCTCGTTCAGGCCTCTAGGAGTCACTGTCTCCAGTCTATGGATCCAGATCCTCTCAGCTCTCCTCCTCTGTGCTGTGGACCAATTTGGGTTGCACTGTAGCACAGTGGCTGTCAGTGATTCCCATCCATGTTCCACAAAGTGTTGCACTAGGGGTACCTGAGTTTCCTTTTGATTCTGAATGTTATATCTATGTTGGGTGAAACGGGTCAGGATGCTGTTCTTTGTTTCACCCACATAGTAAATCAGGCAAATTTTGCATCTGATTAAATAGACACAATTTTTAGATTTTGGGTTTCCAGATTGGTCTGTTTGATAAACTGTTTTGTCAAATTTGTTCTGTACCCAGTGCAGCTGTTTAAAGAAGTCACTTTGACCTTTGACCTTTGTTTTTTTCAGAGGTTTCACCTTGGCATGGACCAAAAAATCCTTCAAATTTTTATTTCTTCTATAGGCCGCAATAATCCTGTAATTTGGTAGCAAAGATGTTTCAGATTGGAATTTGGAGAAGTTTTGTTTAACGTTATAAATAAGCCGTCCTGCTGAGGTGGAATAAGTCGTAATAAGAGGCAGCATGGGAGATGTGTTGGGAGGCCTGGACTCTAGAAAGGAGGCCCTACAGTTCCTGAGGAATGATTTGGCATATCCTCTTTTGCAGAGAGCAGAAAACAGCACTCGGGTGGCCTCCTCAAAATCCGTCTGCTGGGTGCAGATTCTGTGGAATCTGAGGAGTTGAGATTTAATGAGGCCGGCGTAGGTGTGCTTAGGGTGGTAGCTAGTTTTAAAAAGAAGGCCGTGTGTATCTGTAGGTTTAAAGTAGACTTTAACGTCTAACTTGTGTGTGGTGCCGAATTGTGGGCCTTTAAATGTTGTGGTATCCAGGAAGTCCACAGCTTTAACGCTGGTAGTGGACTTCAATGTGATGGATGGGTTATGTGTGCTGAGGGTGTGTAGGAATGTCTGGAAATCCCCCTCCGAATGAGTCCAAATCCCCCAAATATCATCAAGGTACCTAAAATAAAACAAAGGTTTTTTAATGCATTTATTCAGTGCCTCTGTTTCCCATTGCGCCATGAAAATATTGGCATAGGCTGGGGCGAACCTCTTCCCCATAGCCGTGCCCTTAATTTGAAGGAAAAACTGGCCATCAAATTCAAAATCGTTCCTTCTTAAATTGATTTCCAGCAGTTGGAGCAGTTCTTTGTCAGGTCTTTTAGGATTAGGGTATTTATGAAATATGTTTTTTATAGCATTAAGGCCTTCTGAAATATCAATATTAGTATAAAGACTATCTATGTCCATGGTAAATAAAATGGAGTCCTGTGGTAGGGCTATTTGTTTAATTTTATTAATAAAATCGTAGGTATCTTTTATATAGCTATCATGCAATATGGATAATGGATTAAGATAGTAATCGATAAATTCAGCCGTTCTGTAAGTTTCGCTACCACAGTCAGAGACGATGGGCCTTCCTGGAGGGATCTCATATGGCTTGCTCCATTTTTCGGGCTCCTTATGAATTTTGGGTAGTAAATAAAATCTACGAGCTCTGGGCTCTGAAGAGCCTCTGAGATAATTTCTTTGTTTTGCACTAACAAACTTTTTCTTATGCAAATCCTCCAATATTTTGTTTACCATGGGGATAGTCTCATGAAATATAGGTTTCTCAAGCCTCTTATAATATGTGGTATTAAATAGTTGTCTTTTACCTTCCCATAAATATTGTTCTCTGTCCAAAATGACAATGGAACTGCCCTTATCAGCTGGTTTAAAAATGATGTGTTTGTTTCCCATTAATTCTTCTAATGCTTTGGTTTCTGCTGTGTTAAGGTTTGGTCTGATTTTATTGAGGTGAAACTGATTGTCAAAATAATAAATATCATTATTGATTAATATGCCCACCTCTGCTGGTAGAGTGCCCGTAGGGGGATTCCACTCTGATTCTGGCATAAAAGGTTTGGCAGTGTTGTAGAGGCGGGCATCGTTATCATGATCTTGGAAGTGGATGGCCAGTTTAATCCTCCTGTGGTATTTCTGTAAGTCATATCGAATTTGAAACCTAATATCTCGCTGGGTATCTTAATGTAAGGCTGGAATAAATGTTAAACCTCTACTAAGAAGTGAACACTGTGCATCAGAAAGTTTGAAATTCCTAGACAAATTACATACATTGTTATTTACAATACTTCTGTGCCCTTCCTGCCCTGGCAGGCTATCAGGGCAATCTATTTTAGCCACTCACACCAGTAGTGAAGCAGGCGTCCAGCGGTGAATGTGGTCCAGTGGACCTTGTCCTTGCCGACACTGAAAGCGCTGGTGTCGAGGGCTGGGATGAAACGATTGAGCTGGGCAATGTGAACATTCAAATGTGAGAGCATGATTTGCTCCCTGTGTGGGAGTGAAGGAGAGAAGTTAACCTCTGGAACAAAAATCTCAGCATTTGGACACTTAATTTTGGCAGTTTTCAGAGCTTCCATCATCTCCCTGATGAGAGACTTATTGTCCCTCTGGATCCTGTTATTGATCCCAAAAGAGAGGATCAGCCTCTCCACGCCAGGCGACACAGCTGCTTTCTGGAACAGGATGGTCATGTGCTTCCATTTGGCGCCAGGGAAGCTGTCCACCTGGATCTCAGGGTTGGTCACAACAGGGAACTTGGCCACATTAGAATCCCCCAAGATAACAAATTTCTTGCTCAGATGAAGTGACCAGTCACGTGCTTTATTAAATGTTCTCAGGTGTCTGACGGTGGTATTTACCTGAGCAGGAGATGGCGCCGTGGTGTCGGTAGGGGTGATCTGTGGCTTTGGGATAGGTTTGAAGGTGAGCCGCCTCTGGGTGCTGATTTCCATCCTGCGGTGGAAAGGAGCCAGCTTGAGCCTCTGTGATCTCCTCGGTTCCAGCTGCGCAGAGCTGGAGGCTGCTGAGGAGGGTGACGGTGTAGTAGGAGCTGGAGGATTGCTCCTTTGCTCCTCAATCAGGTCTGTGATGAAGATGATGTCGTCATCGGAGGAGGCAGGTGCTGCTGCCCTGGTGACCTGTGGCTGGGGAAGCGGTCCTGATGCTGCTGCTGTTGACGTCATCAGGGTGGCGTTTTCCCTCGAAGCGCTGGATGATCTGTGCTGGCGCTGAGGAAGAGGCTCCAGCTGTGGTGTGGCGTCAGCAGGAGGTGGTTCAGGGAGAGGAGAGGAAGAGGTGTTATTAGGGTAAGGGTAAGGGTTAGGATAAGAAAAAAGAGAAAATTCTGATGCCCTAAGGCACGGGCACACTTATGCTTGAAGCAGACTCTAATATTCTATTTTTCATTTAAACCTCTAGGTAGACTCGTATCCAACCTGTCTATCCAGATGCATTCTGCTCTTTTCCTCTGAGGGATGGACCAAGATGGGTTCAACTGCAGGATTGTTGCCCTTACTGCCTTCCAACCGTGTTGAATAAAGTGATCAACTAATGGAGTCTGTGCCTCTTTTTTATGTAAGATATTGTACCTGTGTTGGTGAAATCTGGTCAGCAAAGTGTTACCAGTTTCACCAACATATTGTATACCACAAACCTCACAAGTAATTAAATAGACACAATTAGAAGATTTGGGATGAGCAAAAGGATCTGTGGCAAATACCTCCTTATTAAACTTGTTTTGAACCCATTTTACTTTTTTATAAAAATCCATGTTCCCCTTTTCTTTAGGTGCTGATTGGGGTTTAATCTGAGCCCTAACTAGGTAATCTCTCAGATTTCTGTTTCTTCTATATGCTGCAATGACTTTATATGAAGTTAGTAAAGAAGAATCTTTCTGAAATTTATCAAAGTTGTGATTAATAGCTCTAATTAGTTTGCCAGCAGAGGAACAGAAGGTAGTAATCATGGGAAGGATGAGAGAGTTTGAGGGGGGTCTCGGCTCCAAAAAGGAGTTTTTGCAGGTTCTGAGGAAGGATCTTGAGTAGCCCCGAGAAAGGAGAGCATTAAAAAGGGTCATAGTGTGAGGTTTTGTATCCGGAGCGAGTCCTCTCTTTCAGAGAGGATCTGTGACTGAGTTGCTGCACAGGCTGATTGCTTCCACCTGTTCCCAATCAGCTGTTTGGTGCTTTATAAGGAGCTGGCTGACAACTCTTCAGCGCCTGATGGTTACCATACCGGTACATCCAAGCCTCTGTTTCCCAGGTATTTCTAGATCCAAGTTTCTCGTGGTCTCCTGTGATTCTCAGTCCTCTTGTTGTCTTCAGGTTTTTGTTTGAAGCAACCAGTCCAAGCCTCCAAGTCTGACAGCTGTTTTCCAAGTGGATTACTCACCTCCATCACAGTCAGCTTCTTGTGCAGCATTCTACCTGCCTGCTCGCTCTCAGCCACACCGTCTCCTCCCGTACTCCCCAGAAGCCCCAGTCTCCGCTCAGCAAACCTCACTTACTCCTCCCAGGATCAGACATCCCCCCCGGATCAGTGAGTACTGACACATTCAGGAATCCAATTAATTTCCATTAGCCATCATTCCTTCCTAATCCAATCTCTCCGTTTCCAGATGCCTTCCAGTTCCCGACGTTCTCTAGCTGAACTGTTTATTTCCTTATTTAAATAAACCCCTTTGAATTGTCATACAGTCTCAGTGTGGTTCTGCATGTGGGTCAGGAGCTTGGGCCGAACCATGACACATAGTGGCCTGCTCAAAGTCAGAGGTTTGAGTACAGATCCTATAAAAACGTAAGAGCTGAGATTTGATCAGGCCAGCATAAGTATGTTTAGGGTGATAGCTGGATCTAAACAATAAAGCATGTGTATCTGTGGGTTTAAAGAAAACTTTTATGTCTAATTTGCCTGTGGAGGTAAAATTAGGGCCTTCAGGTGGTTGTGTCCAAAAAATTGACTGTGGTGGGGCTCGTTTCAAATTTAAGAGTAATAGAAGGATTGTGAGTATTTAGAATATTAACAAATTCCTGGAAATCCTCCTGAGAATGAGTCCAGACTCCCCATATATCATCTAAGTAACGATAGTAATGTATGGGTTTTTTTCTACATTTAAGGAGAGCTTCTTCCTCCCACCCAGCCATAAAAATATTGGCATAGGAGGGAGCAAATTTTTTACCCATGGCCGTGCCCTTAATTTGTAGGAAGAATTGGCCATTAAATTCAAAATCATTCCTCTCTAAGTTGATCTTAAGGAGCTGAAGTAGCTCTTGATCTGGCCTGTTACTGTCCGGATACTTCAGAAATATTTTTTGAATAGCCTGGATGCCCTCCTGAATATCAATGTTAGTATATAGAGAGTCAATATCCATGGTGAAAAGAAAGGCTTGAGGTGGTAAGGTTATGTTTTTAATAATATCAACAAAGTGATATGTGTCTTTAATATAGCTTCTATGTTTAACAGATAAAGGATTTAGGAAATAATCTATGTATTCTGCCGTACGGTAGGTCTCACTGTTGCAGTCTGAGACAATGGGACGTCCTGGAGGGATCTCATAGGCCCGGCTCCATTTTTGTGGCTCCTTGTGGATCTTGGGTAATAGATAAAACCTCCTGGCCCTGGGTTCTGCTGGGCCTTGAAGATAAGTACGTTGTTTCGCATTAATAAATTTCTTAATATATAGCGTTTCTGTGATTTTGGTCACCATGGGTATTGTCTCTGGAAAAATTGGTTTGCTTAATTTGGTATAATAAGTGGTATCTAAGAGCTGCCTCATACCTTCCCATAAATATTGTTCCTTATTCATGATAACAATGGAGCTACCTTTATCAGATGGTTTTATAATTATATTTTGGTTGTTTACTAATTCTTGAAGGGCCTGAATCTCTTCACTGTTTAAATTATTTTTGGGTTCATAAAATCAAAATTTCTGGTCAAAATATTTAAAATCCATGTCAATAAGTGTGGCCACATCTGAGGGGAGAGCACACATGGGAGGCATCCAGTCAGATACTGGGAGGAAAGGTTTCTTAATTGGTACCTGGTTGTTATCATTATTCCCATAATAAACTGCTAATTTTATTCTCCTATGATATTTCTGAATATCATGTCTGGTTTGCAGTCTATTAATTTTAGCTTTGAAAGTGCCCAAAGTGGGGATAAAAGTTAACCCTTTGATTAATAATAGACGTTGTGCATCGGTTAAATTAAAACATCTGGACAGGTTACAAACATTGTCACAAACAATCTGGGTATGCCCTCTCCCGCCCAAGGGGCTTGTAGGGCTACCTAGTTTAAAAACTCACACCAGTGTTTCAAGATACGAGAAGCGGTGGGCTTGGTCCAGTGCACGTCATCTTTAGTGACTCTGAAACCCTCCTTCAGCTGTGGAATGGCCAGATTTAGGCTGCTCACATAGTCGTTCAGCTGTTTTAGGGTGGCTCTTTCTTTCAAGGGGAGGGTCTGTGAAAAATTAATAAGTGGTACAAAAACAACAGCTTGGGGACATTTGGTTTTTGCTACCTGAAGGGCAGTAGTAACCTCACGCCTGAGGGAAACCTTATCCCTGCAGCACCTGTTATTCAAACCGAAAGACAAAATTAATTTCTCCACATGAGGCATTATAGATGCCTTCTGAAATAAACTAGTCACATGACGCCACTTGGCCCCCGGATAACTGTCCACCTGCAGATGGGGGTTCAAAAGAGCTGGGAACCTGGAAAGGTTAGAGTCACCCAGAATAATATATTTTTCCCTCAGATTGAGGGTCCAGTCTCGCGTCTTGTGAACTGTTCTGATGTGTGTAGCTGGCTTGTTTACCTTGGTAGAGGTAGCAGTTGGAGCAGTCCCAGGTAAGACAGCTTTTACCCTGGGTCTGGGCTGGAAGGTGAGACGCCGCTGCATGCTGCCCTCCAGCCTGCGTCGGATAGGTCGTAGGCTCACTCCTTTCAAGGCCATCAGTGACCCCAGCTGTGAGTCAGGGCGCCCTCCGGTGGTCTCCGGAGGATCTGCGGTGAAGGTGTGGTTCTGTGCTTGTTCGTCGAAGAGGTCTGAGATGCAGATGAGCTCCTCGTCCAGGATGAATGTGTCTGTTCCAGCCTGGTGCTGGAAGGTGGGGGGCGGGGCTGCTTTTCCTGCGTCGGACGTTGATCGTTGATCTTGCCTAGATCTCGGTTGTCGCTGCTGACGGGGACAAGCTGGTTCTGGATCCAGGTGAGTAGTGGGAAGTGTAGAGCGGGGAGGGGGAGGAGGGGTCGGTGGGATGATGTCGTCCATCTCCGCAGAGGTCGTCGCTGATGCAGGCGACCAGTCTCCTCGGATCGGATCCGTCATCGTAGCCGTAGTCTTCACGGTTTCCGATGGGCGAGCGGGAGGCTGTGGGGGCGGAGACTCGGTCTGTTGTGCTGGAGTAGGCATTGGAGTTTGTTTGGGCTGCGCTGTAGATTTTCTCCTTGGTGGGGGGGGCGGCGGCGGTGGTGGGTCAGGAGAGCAGGATGAAGATGATGATGATGAGGGCGTCCGCCGTCTCGTCTTTTGCGTCCTCTTTCGTCCCACGGTGGGGGGTGGTTGCGTCACACGGGCACTAGTGCCCTCTCCGGGGTCTGACAGGGCTGCGGAATCAGCTGAGAATCTGTCAAACTGATCAGAGATGACGATGGCCTCCACTCTATCTAAAGTGTCATTTTGGAGTCTCTTTCCTAAATTTCTCCTAGCCCACTTAGTTGCTATCTGGAAAGGCTCCATTAAGTCACCATCAAAGTTCAATAATGCTTCCCTCGCCATTTTAATGGAGTCTCTGTAGTGGTCTCTCAGGATAAGAACTGTAGTGAAGGCCCAGTTTTTAGCATTACCAATTATAAGGTCCTGAGTTTTGGAGCTTGGATTAGCAGGTTTGATGGCTGAGGCTAAACCATCTGCTAATTTATTTATTGCTGGCGGGCAACTGTCTTTATGAGCAACATTCTCAGAGTGGTGTATAGCTTTAATCAGTTTATATAATGCTCTCACCTTCTGTCCAAAAACCTGATCAGTGGGTTTAGGGGGAATGTTGACTGATTTGTGGCGGGGTTTGGTGGTCCCCCGTAGTTGCAGGCGCCGGCCGCCGCCATCCTCGTAGCTTGGGTGGGATCTCTCATCATGGGGGCGCCGGTCGTCGCTGTGGCGGGGCTGGTGGGGTCGTCCCCCGCTGCGGTGGTAGTTCCTCCGGTTCGAAAAGCTCCTGAACCGGGTAGCAGCAGCATAGGAGCGGCTTTGGTGTGGAGGAGGTGGACCCCAGTTGTCTCCATTCCGTTCTCGGGTCCGCTCGTTGCCGTAGCGGGACTGCTGGAACCTCTCTCCGCTGCGGTAATTGGAGCTTCGGTTCGACTTCCTCCCATACCTGGTCACGGAAGCATAGGTTCGGGGTTGACGTGGAGGTGGTCTCTCCCAATTGTCGCCACTCCTTCCCACGGAACCGATGTGCTGCTGTGGTGCCGGGTCTTTATGGTGCTGCCGGCCGCGGCGTCGGGAAACGGTGATCCAACCATCCGCGGAGCTCCAGCGGTCGTTGGTCCAAGTCATCTCAGCGTTGTAAATTTAAATTTTGTGCAGGTGCAACTAAACTAAAACTTGACAGCTAAACTAATTGAACTTAAAAAAGTAAAAAAATAACAATGAGCAAACTTGCGCTTCTTTTCGCCGTTATGGCATTAATTAACAAAAATGATGAAAAAACTATTTACAAATATTTACAGAGTGCAAGCAGTCGCGACGTTTCGACCAGCTAGGTCTTCTTCAGGCATGCTTGCAAAGAACCGGTACAGATCGGTATCAGAAGTTCAAAAGAGCTGTCGTTGGCATGAATGCAGATTTAAATTAGGCTCCAGCCTCGGGAGTCCCGTGATGCACCTGGTGTGTTGACGTATAGCCAATCACGAAGCACCGTACATTTTTAAATATAAACTTCAACATGAACTTATCAAGGTGGTTTTACAAATCGAACTTATCTATCATAATGAAAATAAAACAAAAATAAATGTATATTACCAAATTTGGAATACCAAAATAGAGACAAATCCTCATATAAAACGAAAGAAATACTTGAATCAGGCCAAATAGCCAATACCAAAACTAAAAGTAAGGTATAAGTAGATACCATCATTTGAAATCCGATGCACATCCATATAGGAACACACCAACCAATTTATTCATTTATTTATTCCACCCTAACATGAAAAGATGAAAAATGTCCCAATTAAGTTCGTTGTGATTTCTCCGGTGGAGCGATGGCGTCATCTTGTGGACAAAAAAGGTTATTACATATAACAGGTAAACACAAAGAAAATAGGACCAAAAGTAAGGCTTCAATTTCCTGGAAACTGTCAGGAACAGGAATAAAAATGAGGGAATAATTAGGGTTAGGCATGTAACATCTGTAATTTTAGGGTAGGGAACAAGAAATAAAAATTCTGACGCCGATTGCGGCAGAATTTCATGCACAGGCCATCTCTGCTCCTGTCCCACATGCCCCCATCTCTCTGTGTTCTGCATGGGCTGGAGGCCCCTTCATTCAGGGGATAGGTAAGGGGTTGTGATTTTAAATAAATAAATTATGAAATTTCGGAGGGATAAAAATTAATTAGAACTGGGTAGGGGTCCGAGCTTTTAGGGTTAGAGAAGAGTCAAAAAGAGTAAGGTTTAGACTTAAGTTCAGGGTCAGGTTAAAGGGTTAGGGGTAAGGGGGTTAGGGTGAAAGGGTTAGGGTTAGGGTTAGTCTGTTAGCGCAAGGATCCCCCTGACCTAGTCCGACGACTAAGACAGTTTATGTAAGGAACCAAGGTAATGCACTGGCCGGCGCACGTCGTCTGCAGCCTCTTTGTCCATATCACTATCTATTGTTGTGTTGAATTAAATAATTAACATAAGTAATTCAATGCATGTTCAAGCAGAGACAAAATGGAGCCAATTTCCAGTTTAACATTTATTTTGAACAGATTAACAAATTGCAGTTTACAGAGAAAGTTGCCCTAGTTTCTCTGTGGTCCAGACTTAAAGAAATCTGAACAATTAACTGATCTTCATTTCACAACTTTATAGAAACCGGCCCTCGCCAGGACTTTAGGCGTTTCTAACTCCGTCCAATCAGAACATTTCCAAACAGTGTCTTAGCCATGATTTGCTGTTAGAGAATCCTGGAGTCCGAAGATGGGTGTCTGTGTTCTGGGTCAAAGGTTCATTATAAAAATTTATGGTTAAATGGCTATCTGCTTCTCTAAAACTTTTCTCCCAGTTTCTTATCTAAACATCCTGCTTTTACAGTCATTTGGCATTAAAACTTACCCAAGAGTTTTTATGACTTAAAAGCCTTTCCTGCATAAACAATGCTCGACAAAACATTTCTTTACTATCATGCAAGCTAATTAAAACAGACTTTTACTTTCTGAATGATAAAAGTTTACAGAATTACCACAATTATTCCCTCTTTTCAATCCATTTTTAAAAATGGATTGATTAAAGATCAAAACCTGTAAAGCTTTTTGAGAATGCAAAAAATCAAATCCAAGAAATTTCATCAGTTTAAAAACATGAAGTATTCCAGACTAAAATTCAAAAGACAAACTATTAATGTACCTTTTTTAACCTTAACTCCCATTAAAAATGTAAATCTGTTAATCATAGATTCACCCTCTTTTGGCATTAACCAAAAAATTTATTTTAACAATTCCCACAAACTAATTCAAAACCCACAATGTATAAGAATGTCTTACATGTGAAGAAATAATTAAATCTGACTTGATACATGTTAATAGTGTGGAAGAAGCTCAGAAAATCCATGAACATAGACATTATTCCTATATTATATTCTGAAAGAAATCAAACTTAAAGTGTTTAGAAACCTGTGAAATAGAAGGTATTAAGAACCCTTTTAGGCAGTGTTATTACTCTTCACTTGTGAATAAAATAGTTAATCAAATAGTTAAACAACCTGTAAAATGCAAAAAATTATTAATAAATGTTCAGTCTTTATTTGTATTCTGATCCTCTTTCTTCACTCATTTTATCCCCCTCAATGGCTCCTGGCAGCTGGAGAGCGATATACAGAGCTGATCAGTGTGGAAGGCTCCTACCCTTCCGTGTTCCAGTTTTTACTCCCAAATTTGCAAATAACCACTCTCTGAAATGCCAATTACTTCATTAATTGAGCATTTCCCCCAATATACACAAATGCACAGGCAGGCCCCGCTTCCTATAGCTTAGCCCACCGTTGTGGGCTGGTCAAAACCTGCTGTGCAGCTGATTGCTGAGTTGTGATCTTCTTCTGTAGATCCCTCTTTTGAGATGGCAATTTCAAATTGCCCATCTCATTCATTGGCACATAGATCACACAGGATGAGTAATATCACCACCCAAACAACCTTCTGGGTGAGCTAGGCCCCGCCGCCTGTGGCCCCAGCTTCCGATTCAGCTTGGTCAAACCCTTCACGACCCTCCTTAGGCAGAATCCGACCAGGTTCGTCGTTGGCGTGGAGCTGCACTTTGTGTATGTTCCCAGCTGTCATCTGGAACTTTGCTGAACCACTGGACTCCTCACACCTTCGACCTGGAGCTGTACCTTGGACCCCTTCAGCAGCTGTAGTCAGCTGTGACCAGAGGAGACTGTGTGCTCCTCACGTGCTGCTGAATCCTGGAGATAATCCTGGGGGCATAAGCTTGTAAACATCTAAAAAGACAGTTTTTTTGATCCGGTCTTGTGATCACTCCTTTTCAATCTAATTCAACTGCATTGTGCCAAGAAATTATTTCACCCATCTAATTAAAAATAATCCCTGGGGAAAGAGCAAATCCACATTATTTTGACACACCGTTGTTTTTCCTAAAAACTAACCCAAAAAACACCTCCCTCATTAATGGATTTAAAAACAAGAGCAGGCTCAAGAATTTACTTTTTGTGTACAGTTCAACTGATTACTATCCATTTGCTTGTTTACCCAAATTGATTCTTAAATTTACTTATTTTATTTATCCAGTTTAAGACACTTATGTCTGTTCCATTAAAATATATCCTTTCTTAAATTCAGTACATCCCTGTGGATGAAAACGTAAAAGAAAAAAAATGTTTTTTCTCTCTCACCAGCCAGCAACCCCCTGCTATCGGCCCAATTTTTCCTGCCAAATTTTGTTCCCGGTAAATGGTGGTATTTTACCCGGAGATAATCCTGGGGAAGACATGGGGTTATCAAAATACTTAGAACCGCGGCCACCTTCGATCAGACAAACAGAAACTCTTGTGGTTAATTCAGCAACAGTGACATTGAATCAACAGTCTTTGATCATCACTTCTTCAGCAGAAACTGTCCATCTCACGCCAGCCAAGTGAATTCACACATTGTCCTTGAAAGTTCAGCTCAGCATGAGGAAACGTGCTCCCCCCTAGGGTGGCCTCCAGTTCACCTGTGCCTCCCTGTGTGGGAGCAGAGCACAAGAGAGTGGTAATTCTGCGCTGGTCGTAAAGATGTTTCCCTCTGTGGCCGTTACGGCGGGCGCCTGGCACTATCCGTCATCAGCCCACGCACCCCCACCCATCTCATCCCCCAGGATCATAAATTCCATCTCAAGAATGTTTATCTGAGGGGTATTTCTGCTGCAGGATGAGAAAAAGAGAAAAAATATATAAGTAGAGTAAGAAAAAAAACAGACAGTCCCTCCTTTCAGCTCATTCAAATCAAGTTACATTCAAACATTTTACTTTCATATTCATTAGTCTCCTTCCTTGAATGCTGAATTTAAATATCTTCCACACTCAGACTGCCTATGTGGGCTCTACTTTAATTTCACTTCAATCAGTTATACTAGTAATAATTTCTTCAATATTAATTCTGGTAAAAATATACCAATCAACAGGTTTGCTCTCTCCACCAGGAATAATAATCAATCCTTATACGTCTAATTAAACTGTTGTTCTAATACTTCCCCTGCGTATTTTAATTAATGATTCCTTCATTTTTCATACAATTTATATTCTATATTTCATCAATGCAATGCCTTTCTCAATTTTTTCAATTTGATAAATGTCTCTTTCATCTCATGTGTAAATTAAACATTTATAAAGATGGAGCATCGCAATATCTCATCAACACACTTAGTTCTTAGAAAAACAAAATTAAATCAAAAAAGAAACAAACAAAAAGGCTGGATTTTTCTGTTAGATAGTGCTAATACACCACTAAAACATTGCAATAACAAAAATAAAGGCAATAACCATCTGCAAAGGTTCTATCCCTTTTTTTTTTTTAAAAGTCGCTATGGAAAAGTGGCTCTCCTGGTTCCGCTTCACTGAGGTTGAGACGAATAGCTCATATTGAACTAAACCCCTTTGTAATCAGACTTAACACCACTTTTCCCCGACTCTGTCCCTTTAATCAATTAATAATTTCTGCTAATATAAGTATGCTACTTACATTGAGATAACTGTTGTTGATGTTGAAAAAGGTTAAAAACATCAAATGTTTAAAACAAAACCAGAGAAGAGTACTGACCGATTAACACAACATAGTTTACAAAAACAGTCTTCAGTTTGCTATACTTCAAAGTCTATCTATATTTCTAAAGAAAAATCCAAGATTTAAATCACTGACAAAACAACTTCCCTATAAATATTTGCCAAACCTAAAGTATATATATATTTTTTTTTTAACACAATCCAATATCCATTCAAAGTACTTTTGCTTATATGATTCCTCTTTAAACAAACCCAAATGTGGTCACTTGCCCAAATATTCTTGATTGTAAACAATGAAAACTTTTCATACTTCAAAAACATCTGTCTGATTCTGTGAAAGAACTGAACATAGTCAAAATGATTTTTGCAACTAAAACTCCTCTTCAATTTTCGTAGGATGCACAATAGTCTAATTCCCCTCAGCAGTCAAACAACACAAAACAAAAAAATCAATAAAAGAGGGTAAAAAATAAAATAAAATAATAACAGACTAAAAAATAAAAACCAGCATTTTTCTTTTCAGTATCCCTCTTTTCCTCTCAGGCTTCTTTTTTATTGTATTTTCTCCAATGATAAACACCAAATTAAATTGAAGCTTCTAGAGACGTCAAATATATTACCACTGAATCACGCTTTCTTTAATCCAGCTTCCCAAATTAACATTTTCCAAAGTTCTAATTAATAAACAGACCGCAGTTCAGAAATCTGGGTCATAATCCAAATCGAACCAAATATATAAATTTTGAGAGAGAAAGAGGAAAAAACAAAAAATAAAAAGAAGAAAAAATAAAGAAAATAAAATCAAAAATCTAAATAAATTGTCAGTTACAGAGTCCCCACTAATCAAATGATATATTATGTCATTATTCTAGGATCAGATCTATTCCAAAATGTTTTAGGACCTGTAAATTTACTCTCAGCATCAAATAAACTAGCTTAATCTTAAATTTCAAAACCAAAACCGATTCTTATTTGTCAAAACAAAATGCGCATTCAAATATATGGTAAAAATTACTTCAATGTAGCTGGTCCAATCACATTTTGCCTCTACACGATCAGAATAAATGAATTTAGAATTTACTTCTTACTTTCAAATTAAACCATCATTTCGGTCACATTCATTATTTGTTCTTAAATAAATCTACCTAAGACTTTAATTGTTACTTTTAATCCTTAGACCAATTCCAAATTTATCCCCAGTCTGTTAAAAAACAAACTGATTACTTAAAGATGACTCTGTGTTTTAATGTTTTCTTTTTTAAAACCAAACATTCAAATCCCATGGTTTATAAACTATCACTATGATAAGTGTTGTTTTGCATGGCAAAGACATTTAATTTATAACGGAATTGAAGTGTACTGGGTTACTTCTTGAGCCCCAGTTGAATTTTGATAACTCCAATAAGCATTTTTGTCCATAAAATCCTTAAGAATGTTCAATTGTGTAAATAATTTAACACCAGTCTCCTTTAGGTCATTCATTCAGAGACCAAGCTATATTTCTAAAGTCTATATAGCCATCAGAAATAAGCCAAACATAATTTTAGCATAAATGATACTTATTTAAATCACAGACTCATTTTCTGTACCATTCAACACGGTGCTTATTAAAATAATTTAAACCAGTTTGTTGCTTTCCAATTAATACCGTTTGCTTTTCGTTAAATGCTTATAATTACTACTTATAGCTTTATTTAGGCCAACTTAACAACTCCTGCTTAGATCAATCAAAAAACAAAAAATCCACCTATTTAAAGATTCAAAAATGCATCTTTTATTTTGACTATAAACTCCCTCTTTTTAATTTTAAAGATGAAATCAAAAATTAAAACTACACCAAGTCAGAATCGACTCATGAGTAACTGTTCGTAATCATTTTCGTTTAATTGTAACATGCATAATTATCCCAAATAAATTTACATGCTCCCCTCGTAAAACCAGTTAACCAAATTCAGCATGTACTTGTTAATCTGTAATCCCCGTACCGTAACAGTTCAGTTAAACATGAAACACCTTAAAAAATTGCCCTTCGTAGAAATGTGCTAAACCATTGCCGAAAGGGAGTAGCAACCAAAAGTTATCTGAGCAGTTTTCCCGAGGCCGTTTTACATCCTAATTAAGCAGAAAAATTTAACAAAATCCAAATTCGTTTAAGTCTTAACAAGACAATCGTCTGCAGGAGTCTGTAATCACTTTCTATCCAAAATCAACTTTCAGCTTGCAACACATAGAACATGCAGTTAGTTTCAACCACAAACACATTGACACACAGAAGCAACCACCGCTAAGTTAGCACAACAGCCTATAGCAACGTGCTACCATTAGCTTTCTTTGTGAAACGAAAGGCAAAACAGTACAAAAACGTACGGCGAAAAACTCCAAAAAATCACAACAAACACTTTAGAAGATGACTTACCGCAATACCAGGACTTAATCCGCACAATTTATACCACTGTACCAAACTTTAATTCGGCACGAACAAAAACAATCTCCTGTTCGTCCACGCGGACTGAAACATATTTTTCCAATTTTAGCCGTCCCGCACAGCAAACACCGATTCAACTACGTCCGTTACAGCCCAAAACCATTAACAAAAAAACACAACCTTATAAGCTGTGGCTTTTAGACCTAATTAATTATTTTATCGCGGAGGTTTCAGACCAGTCTGTTACAAGTTTCGTAGTCCGCTTTGAGAAATTTCCTGGCGCCGGCTTCCAGAAAACCCCTCAAAAGACTCGAACAGATGGCAGAAAACCACCTATAACCACTAATTTATTTATCAAAACATATAGGCACAGCTATCGTATGTTAGCCGTGCTATCAAGCAAACCACTCCGACAGAATTAGCTCCTAGCTTAGGGCGGCCGCTCTGATGGCCTGTCGTAAATGTTCACAACTAATTCTTATAGATATTTAATTTCAGTTATCCATCATATGCAGTTATATATTTATTTATCTATGTTAATTTATTTATTATACTCGAGTTAATTATTTATACTATAACATTTTAACCCAGAACGCAACATCACCAGCACTTCTCGCCAAGCGCCTGCGTAAAAAACATCTCACACACACACATACAGACACACACTTGTACAAGCAGAATTTAAAACACTAACCTCATCGGACCTCACCAAAAATGCCGGATCATTTTCCCATTTCAATTTGCGGTGCTGACGCGCACGTTTGAAAGAAACGCAAGCAGTTCAAAGTAATCCGTTCAGACTGACAGAGGGCAACCCAGGCGCTCCGTAATCTATTTTCCGTTTGCCAGCCTCGAACAACCTTACGAAAGCGTCCTTCCGTAATTGAGATCGCCACTTCTCCAGCCCCGATCCGCACTTTGGTTCCGATTTTGAGTCGTTGAAGGGACTGCAACATCCGGTCCATCTGCTCCATTGTCCTGCAGAGTAACAAACTCCATCTCCCAGCAGGCACCGGTGTCTCTCTGCAGAGTGCAAAGCAGGTCGCAATCCTGCTCAGAAGAGAGACACATACAATGGAGCCGCTTCAACCACGGGCTTGCAACAGTCAATCTGCCCAAAACAAAAACAAAAAACATATTTAACTTGCATGACAACATTACCCAATGTTAGATTAACCAATCAATAGAATTAAAAAAAAAAAAAAACTACGCAACTCTGCGCAGATTGTCAATAGAGCAAATACATGTCCGTTAATTAACTTAAAAAATAACTGGAGTTCGGTCCAAAAAACCCTGCACACGTCGAGGTCACCAAATTGTTGTTGAATTAAATAATTATCATAAGTAATTCAATGCATGTTCAAGCAAGGACAAAATGGAGCCAATTTCCAGTTTAACATTTATTTTGAACAGATTAACAAATTGCAGTTTACAGAGAAAGTTGCCCTAGTTTCTCTGTGGTCCAGACTTAAAGAAATCTGAACAATTAACTGATCTTCATTTCACAATTTTATAGAAACCGGCCCTCGCTAGGACTTTAGGCGTTTCTAACTCCGTCCAATCAGAACTTTTCCAAACAGTGTCTTAGCCATGATTTGCTGTCAGAATCCTGGAGTCCGAAGATGGGTGTCTGTGTTCTGGGTCAAAGGTTCATTATAAAGATTTATGGTTAAATGGCTATCTGCTTCTCTAAAACTTTTCTCCCAGTTTCTTATCTAAACATCCTGCTTTTACAGCTTTGCAATTTAAACTCACCCCAGAGTTTTATGACTTAAAAGCTTTCCTGCATAAACAATGCTCGACAAAACATTTCTTTACTATCATGCAAGCTAATTAAAACAGACTTTTACTTTCTGAATGATAAAAGTTTACAGAATTACCACA
>JAPXFQ010001334.1:0-112056 GCA_028564705.1 Apricaphanius iberus | reverse complement strand
ACAGAAGACGCGTGTTATTTCCAATTAGAAAAAAACATATTAGTGAGGGCAGTAGGGCTACGGTTAGTGTGGATAAACTGTATGTTAACGGTCAGCTGTTTAGGAACCCTCAGGTTACTCCTTGGCTTTATTAGTCATATTTAACAGAACCAAGACAGAATTAGCTTTATCAGACAACTATAGTTTAAAAAAAAAGCACAGCTCAGCAGGCTCTTTTTGTTTGTTAATGTGGGTAGGGGCAGGGCTGTGCACTTTTTTTTTTTCTTTCATTTTTTCTTTTTCACTATTATCTTTCTCACATTTGTACAACCAAATCTCTTTATCACCTTTTTTCCTTTTTCTCTCTCACACACACAGACTTTTATCATGGCATATTCATGTTTTTCCATCATACTTTCATTCTGTACACACCTGTATGGTGCATTATTTACCCGCTTTATCTCTGCTTCTGGTTTTTTTTCAATCTGGCAACCCCATGGACAAACCAAAATTACACCTATATTCATCCTTGGCGATAGTACATATCTAAGGTTTATCTTAGCTCTATGAATCCTGTAAAATTTATAACATGGAATATTCGCGGCGCTAGCTGCAGAGATAAAACCATTAAGATTTTCAACCATCTTACAAGACTGAAGGCAGATGTCGTCTTACTACAGGAGACTCATAAATCAAGTTCAACAGCTAATGATTTAAAAACACCAGAGTATCCTAATATATTTTCTTCATGCTATAACTCTAGACAACGAGGAGTAGCAATATTAATAAATAGAAATACTAATTTTAAAGTAATAGACACAGCTACAGATCCAGAAGGTAGATTTATAATATTAAAACTATTTATAAATAACCAAAAGTTATGTATAGTTAGTATATATGGTCCAAATGTTGACGACCCCTCATTCTTTCATACTTTCTTCTCGGTTCTGGCTAATCACATGGATTGCTCACTTGTTCTTGGGGGAGACTTCAACTTTGGACTAAATGAAGAAATAGACAGGCTCAGTACAGCAGGGACTCAGCGCAGATGGCAATCCATAGATATAGTTAAACAGTACATGAGCGATTATGGACTCTGCGATGCATGGCGATCGCTTCATCCCAACGACAGAAAATACACTTTTTACTCAAACGTACATCATTCTTATTCTAGATTGGACTATTTGTTAGTCAGCAGCTCACTGTTGAATGACATTTCAGACACTGAGATACATCCTATAGTGATCAGCGATCACGCTCCTGTTTCTTTAAATTTAGCAAATAAAATTGCAACCCTTCAATATAAAAATTGGAGATTTAATACATCATTACTTAAGGATAAAGAATTTATTAAATATATTGAAAAAGAATGGGCTTCATACATGGAATTTAATGATCTCCCTGGTATGTCGCCATCCACTCTATGGGAAGCAGGGAAAGCTGTGATTAGAGGTAAAATAATTTCATTCTCATCAAATAAAAAGAGAACAGAAAATAAACATGTTCAGGAATTAGAAGAAACTATTAAATCATTAGAACCTTCCCTGGATAAAGAGAGCTTAAGTAAAATAAGGAAAGCAAAATTAGAGTTAAATGAAATTATTAATAAAAGGACGCAGTTCTTAATCCAAAGACTTAGAATAGAAAACTTTGAACATAGTAATAAATCAGGTAGCTTCTTAGCTAATCAGTTAAAAATAAATAAAGAAAAAACAACTATATCTGCAATCAAAGACAAAACTGGGAATATAATATATGACCCTGAAAAAATAAACAACACTTTCAAAGAATTTTATGAGACGTTATACACACCAGAGATAAACCCTTCAAATAATGATATTGTACAATTTCTGGATAAAATAACTCTTCCTAAACTTTCAGACAGTCAAGCAAAGGCCCTGGATTCACCGCTAACAGTGTCTGAACTCCAGGAGGCCCTCCAATCCATGCCTAATAATAAAGCTCCAGGTCCAGATGGATTTCCAGCAGAGTTCTATAAAGAATTCTGGAATATTCTGGCACCAACATTTTACAAAATGTTACAGGAAACAAAGGAAAATGGTCGAATACCACCAAACATGAATTCTGCCTACATCAATCTTCTATTAAAACCAGGAAAAGACCCTATGTCTCCTACCAGTTATCGTCCGATTTCTCTTATCAATGTGGATCTGAAAATAATTTGCAAAGCTCTTGCAAGAAGGATAGAGAAAATAACACCTCTAATAATCCACCCGGATCAAACAGGTTTTATAAAAGGTAGGCTCTCTTCCACAAATTCACGTAGATTAATAGATTTAATAGATTATTCCCACTGTAAAAACGTCCAAACCAATATATTATCTTTAGATGCAGAAAAAGCATTTGATAGAGTTAACTGGAAATTTTTATTTGCAGCCTTAAATAAATTCGGATTCAGTAATTCTTTTGTAAACTGGTTAAAAATATTATACAGCTCACCAACAGCATGTATTAGGACCAATAATCAAACATCATCAAGGTTCTTTCTTCAGAGAGGTACCAGGCAGGGATGTCCACTTTCTCCCTCCCTCTTTGCTATTTTTATTGAACCATTAGCAGCAGCAATCAGGCAAAATAATAATGTTAAAGGTATACAATGCAACAAAATAGAACATAAAATCAGTTTATACGCAGATGATGTACTACTTTTTCTACAGCATTCACAAACTTCCTTGTATCAGGTAATTGAGTTAATAAAATCTTACTCAAGAGTTTCAGACTATTCCATAAATTGGTTAAAATCTACAGTCCTTCCAATCAACTGTTCTTACCAGAGTCCTGTTGCTTTACAGCTCCGGTCGGGAAATATTACATATCTAGGTATCCATATCTCACCAAGACTGGCAGACTTATCTAAGCTAAACTACGTCCCACTTTTAAAAAAAGTGGAAGATGATCTGGCAAGATGGAAATCCCTTCCAATATCACTTATTGGAAGGGTAGCTACAATAAAAATGATGGTTTTGCCTAGAATCAATTATTTATTCTCAATGATCCCAAGCAAACCATCACCTGATTGGTTTAGATCTCTGGACTCTTCTGTTTCTAAATTCCTTTGGAAAGATAAACCCCCACGTATCAGCTTAAAAACACTACAGAAGTCCAAAGATAAAGGAGGTCTAGACCTACCAAACTTTCGTCATTATTTCTTAGCCAACAGACTCCAATACACATCAAGATGGGTAAAACACAGTTATATCGATGAGTGCTGGGTAGATGTAGAACAGACACTATGCAATAAGATAAAACTTTCAGATCTACCTTTTGTTAGCTCAAATATAAAACAAAATGAATGTTTCAAAAGTATAAATATCAGCTCCTCTCTGACAGCTTGGTGGGAATTTCTTAAAATGACAAAGACCTCACTAGTCCCATGCAGGCGTACACCCATCTGGAATAACCCGGATATCTTACAAAAAAAATGCATGATTAACTTTCCAGGCTGGAGTTGTAAAGGAATTGAATACCTGGAGCATATATTTGATGGAACAGACTTTATCCCCTTTAATACATTGGTTACACAATTCGGAATTAACAAGAATAAATTCTTAGAATACCAACAAATTAAATCAATTATAAAAAATAAATTTAGGCTCAATACAGTTGATTTACAAATTCCAGGAAAAGTTTTAGACTTCCTTAATCTTAACCCTCCCAAACTGCTATCTAAAATATACAAAACATTAAATAGAATAGATGAATCAATAGGCCTTCCGATTTCAAAATGGGAGATGGACTTGTCCATCTCAATAGACCAAAACCTCTGGTCTCAAATTTCATTAAGAACCTTCAAATTTCTTAAGAATCCTAATCTACGATTAATACAATATAAAATCCTTCATAGAGTGCATTATACAGGGCAACGGATGTTCAAGATGGGTTATACGCCGTCTGATACCTGTTTACAATGTACAAGCAATCTACCAGACAATTATATTCATGCTCTTTGGTTCTGCCCACCTGTTAAGAAATATTGGTACCAGATATGTGAAGATCTATCAAAGTGTCTGAAATGTAATATCACACCTGCTCCCAGAGTTTGCTTGCTGGGAAATATAGATGAAGTTACCATGGATACAAAGTCTATGCAATTATTTTACATCGCCTTATGCATCGCTAAGAAAAATATCCTCTTGAACTGGAAAAATAAAAATACTCTGAATATTAATCAATATAGAGATCTCCTTCTGGATTACATTGGTTTAGAAACGGCATCTGCCTCCACATCTGATCAATCTTTCTGGTCACCCTTGATCAGTTCCATCACCTAGTGGGGTCGGGCCCTTGATTCCGTTCTGTGGGACACGGTTGCCGATGTGGAGCTTAAGGGTTGGTGGTGACTGCGGGGAGGTCCTTGGGGGTGGGTCCGCTTGCGGTTCGGCGATAGGTGCCGAGACCCTCGCCTGGGGTGGGACTTTGGGGTCTTTGTGTGGTGACTCCTAGTGGCTGCATGCGGCGCCTTAGAGGGGTCGTGCTGGCGGACACGGGTTACTGGCCTGGTGCTGTGCTGCTCTGGGGGGGTCTGGACTGGGCCTGGGGCTCGGGGTTCTGGGGCGGCGCGCCCCCCGGCTGGGGCCCTGGCGGGGCTTGGCCGGGGGGGGGCGCTGCCGTCGGTGCCGGCTGGGGGGGGGCTGTGGTCGGCCGGTGGTTGGCGGGCGCTGCTGCCCTTTCCATCTCCCCGGGCTGGTTCCTGTCGCTTGCTCCCCGGTGGCCGCTTGCCGCGTCCGGGCGTCGGCGAGAGGCCGTGGCGGGTGGCCGGCGTCTCCGGGCCCGATCGGCTATATTGACACTGGACATGGCTCCTGGGTCTTGGTCTTAGCCCTCGCGGGGGTGCTGGGGTGGGGGGCTCTGGCCGGTGTTGGTCGGCCTCCACGGTGACTGACCAGTTGGTGGGGTGTGGGCTGGTGGGTGGACGTGCTGGGTTCTGTTGCCACCCGGCCATCGGGCGGTAGTAGCAAGGCTGGAGGATGTCGGCCTGGGGATTGGCCGCCCGGGACTTCGGTCTGCTCACGGGCCTGGCGCGGCATGTCCGGGGTACCCGAGTCGGTGGTGCGCCGGGTTCCGGCCTCGGCCCGGGGGTCCTCGGACGCTGGCGGTGCCTGGGGCGTCTCTTATTGGCGGGGAGGCTTTTTACCATCTAGCACAGGCGCTCTTTTTAACGGGGTGCGCTTGGGACGGGAGGGGGGAGGGCGTTGAGGGTGAGGGGGGGCTAAACTCAACCTGGGTGTCTAGTGACATGTGTTTTGTTAGCAGTGTGAATGTTGGGGAGGATTTAGGTATGCCCCTGGCATGGGGGCTGGTGGATTGCCGGGGCCCCCATGGGGCTCGGCGGTACCGCTGCCGTGGGCCCCGACTGGACGTGCTGGGGCCTCCCACCCCTGGTGGATCGGGCCGAACGGGGGTGCCTATTGGAGTCAGCAGGGGAGCTGGCTCCCTGGGGTTGGCAATGGTCACCCCAGTTATTTTCTCCCCATCCCCATGCCTCTGTCCACCTGCTCCTTCATTCTACCATTCACAAGGCCTTGGGACGTGGGCACGTCACTGGGGTGCGGGATGGAGCTTCCGTCTTCGCTACCCGGTGGCGGCCTGGGTCCCGATTTTATTGAGCAATTTAGACACTACACTTGCAACATTTACAGGGAACGCACATGTAGGGACCTGGCGGTGTGGCGCCACAGGCGAGGCCCCCCCGTTGAGGGGGCCTCGCCTGTGGTGCCGGCACCCACTGGTTAAACGCATCTAGACACTGAGGGCCCGGGGGGGGAGATGGGGGTACCCGGCAGTATTCCCATGTCCCCCCCCTCTGTTTTAAGTGCACATTAGAACAACACGCAACAACACCACATTGAGCTGGGGGAGAGAGGCTGGGGGGTCTTTCCACACCCCTGTTCGTTGGACCATCAGGGGTCGGAGCCCGGATAGAACATCACGCCGTCTGGTCGGGGTCCTGGGCTGGTGGGCTGCTCTTGCCGGTGTGGGGCCTTGGCGGTCTACTTGTCCCCGTCCTGGTGGGCAAAGGGGTCTGTCTCCTGGGTGCAGGGGCAGGGTTCTCTACTGGGGTGTCTGTCCCTGGGCCTGGGAGTATGGAGTATAGTGTACGTATGGGGGGTATGAATGAGGGTATAGCGTCCTTTTTTCGTATGTCCTGTATTTGTAAGAATGTGTACACAAGAAAGGGAGGGTACGTATGAGTGTCTCTGTCTGTCTATGTCTACCTGTCAGGTTGGGTGTTTGGCTGCTCTCTGGCCTGATGCATCTTCTTCCCTCCCCGTCACTCCCCGTCGGTGATGGTTGCTCCTGCCCGCTGGTTGATGATGACTCTCGATGCCTGGGGCTGGGGGTCCCGGTTGCGGCCCGGCTCGGTCCTGGTGCATGTCGGGCGGGTCCTGGGTGGTCCGGTGTGTCGGGCGGCCGCTGTTTCGGGCCGATGTCCTCCTTGGATTGACTGGGGCACCTCTTATGGGGGTGCCGGGTTTGTAGAATAGGTTGGTGCCGTCCGGTGGATCGGTGGGGACCGTGCCTGGCGCCCAATCCTCCTGCCGGTTCCAGGACTTCAGCTGGCTGGTCTGTTCGCCTGGTGGGGCTGTCCGGCATTGGCTGGGCCCCTGATCTTGGCGCCCCACGTGGGGCGGGATCTGGACCCTGGAGCTGGAAGATCTGGATGTCCAGGTGCCGGCTGGGCGCGGCCTGGGGAGGGCGTACATCCGCTGTGGCTCCCTGGCGTGTGGATGTGTGGGGGCGGGCCGGGTTGTTGGCGGTGGGTACTGGTCCGGGGTGGCGGCGGCGTGTGTTGTCCGTCGGTTGGCTGCGGGTCCTCCTTGCCTGCGGCGGCGGCGGGGGACCCTTGTCGGCTGGTCACTGGTTGGGGCCCCGCTGGGGGGTGGGGTGCCCCTGGTCCCCGTGGCCTCCGGTTCCTGGTCCGGGCCCGCCCTGGCGTAGCCGGTTACCGGCGGAGCCCGTGGGCTCGTCACTGCGATCTCTCGGGCCCCAGCATCGCGGCTGGTGGGTGCTCCCCTGGGGCTTCCATCTGTTCCCCTCTTGGCGGGTGATCGACCCTGCGCTGATCCGCCTGTGGACTCTGTACTCTGTGGGACGCTGGATGCATACATCTCTTGCCTCCTCCATGTCTGTGCCGATTCCTGTAGGACGGATTGACGGTTCCTTACACCAGCTATCAATCACTTGCATGGGGAAACCTTATTCCGACCTGCATGCTCGCACACACATAGGTGTGGGGACATAGGTGAGGACGGACATATCTTAAGCTGAGGTTATCATCATTAGTTAGTTGTTCACAGGAGCTTACCAGAAACATTTGTATTATGTTCATTAATCAATGCTTGTGTGTAGTGAATGTGTAATTCTTTGTTTATTCTACCAGATCCGAACTATTGGTTTGGTTCTGTACACTTTGTTGTTTTTGTTTTGTATTACTGTTTCTCTGCCGTCCGGCAGAGGTGGAGGACTGGGATGTTTTCTTGTGTTCTTTATTTGCCTCCCTGTCTTGTGTCATCGGTTCGCCCCTCTGTTGGTCCGGTTTCTTTTCTTCACCTTCTTCCTTTCTCCCTTCTTGTCTCAGTTTAATGTCCATGACGTCAGGAAATTGAACCCACAGTAATCACTAATAAAGATTTTTCATACATATACATCAAGTGGCGTACTACAGCGAAGCTGTAATACTCTGCTTGGGAAAGTAAAACTGTTGGGCTTGTACTTGGTACTCAGACACCAATTCTGAGTAGCATACTGCTAGACAGGACACGTTAAAAAAAAAATAAATAAATAAATAAATAAAATCAAGTCCTTTATAATAAAAGATTTGTTTGAAAGAGAGCGCACGTTCAGCACGGCCATCCCAATGCCCGCGCTGAACGTGCGCTCCCCATGTTTTCTAAAAGAAACGTTAAAATTACAATTTCGTCTAAAAACAGTCCTGGGTTTCTGTCTATGCATGATGATTGTTTTAATGCATTGAATGTCCAGTGATTCAGATGTCAGATCTGGTGAAAGAGATATGTATGGTACCACATGAAGGTGAGTGTGAGTTAGAGGGAGGGGCAGAGTGTCCGTGTGTGAGTCAGGTGGATGAAGTGCACGAGTGTGTAGTCAGGTCGATGTTGACAGATAAAAGGCGAGACCCCTCCTGGTTCGGATGAAGGCAGTCACGTTTAAAAAGATGTGTTCTGTTTAAAAAGGCAGCATAATTGTCTACAAAAGGGATATTGTTGCCCAAGCAGTATCCCTTCAGCCACAGGTGTAGTTGACAAACTCGGCTTGTCATTACGTCACCGTAGCGAGGTGGGGGAAGTGGACCGGAGACAATTAGCCGCTTTCCAGTGTCAAGCACGCGCTCCACCATGGAGGCAAAATCATGTTTTAAGACCTGCGACTGCTGGAGCTTGAGGTCATTAATGCCGGCTTCCAGGACTACCGTGGAAGCCAACGGGTGTCGTGCACTCACCTGCAGAGCGGCTGATGTTACCTCCTTAACACGGGCACAAGGAAAGCAGAAGGTCCGGGCGCCGTGCACCGCCACGTCCTGGACCATTGAGGTCCCGACCACCAGCACCGCGGAGGTGCGCTGAGTCTGAGTGGTCACTTCTGACCGCCGGGAGGTGCGGCGGTGGCGATTCCTCCTGATCGAGATGGTGTTGATGGTTCAGAGCGGGCGAATGTAACCTGGTTCATCGACTGGATGGAGCAAGGTGGATGAGCAGGTCGTGGAGGGGAGCTGGAATGACGGCTGGTGGAAGACCTCTGTGGAGCTGGTGTAAAAGCAGGCACGGAGCGACGAGTCATGCTGCAAGCTGGGCGCTCGGGCTCCGGGGGAGAAACCGCCGGCGCGGCGACCGACAAGGCTGGGACTCATCGCCCAGCGGAGGGAACTCCTCGAGGCTGAGGACATCAAAGTTGTTTTGGAGGTGGATGTCGTTTGACGGAGGTGTACAGGAGTGGCGAGCTCCTCTTCTCCGTCGAGGGCCGACGATGGACCAGGACTCCGGCTGCTGTGGTGTGGAGCTTACAGGGACCTTGGGTCTGGCACCGGTCCGTGTCCAGGCACTGTGTGCGATGGCAGCCTGAGGCTGTGCCTCAACAGCGGAGTTAAGGCCCACATCATCCGGCTCGTCTGTGAACACCACTCCGACATCCACTGTGGCATTACGTGAAGCAGCGACATTCAGGAGCTGGGATTCCGGTTGTGCAGCACCGAGGATAATGGTATCCATCAGGAGCTCCTCTTCCTGGATTAGGTGCAAATTGGATATCCTCCTCTCCAGCTCGGATATCTTATCGGCCAGTGGCACACAGCCAACACAGCCGGATGGAGGGGTAAGTGGAGCCATTTTGGTGAACAATTTGCGTTAGCAGCTAGCTAACAGCGGCTGGGCCAGTTGGCGGCTCTCAGCTGCTAAGATTTTTCCCACGCTGATATTATAATATCCAAGTGTTTCTGATCATATCAAATACAGCGAATGGAGACCAAAAATGTACTTTCTCTAAAAATGTGACCACACACCAGTTTTATACTAAGAAGACTAAATATACCTGGTGGAAGTCTTTTTCCACCAGGTACATTTGTATGTTGCATTTAAGTATAGCTGGTACACTGGACTGTCAACGTTTAAAAATAAATAAATAAAAAAAATAACGGTTTAAGGCGGCTTAAACATGTTTTTGTATTATTATTAAATGTCAGCACAGTCTTATTCAAAAGTTCCCAAACACAAATATTTGTTGGGATTTTATTGTTGTATAATGATTTATAAATAAATACAATCAAGAATAATCAATGTATTTCATCAAGGTTTTACATGAAAGACCAACACAAAATAGTGAATTACTTTGAAATGGAAGAATAAGATACTTGCATATTTTTTCATTTAAAATACAAACATTCAGCTACCCGAAGCAGCAGCAAAGGAGCTAGATGAGCCAATAGAAGAATGGGAGATCAAGCAGGCGATTTCGACACTTAAAAATAACAAAAGTCCCGGACCAGACGGATATATTAATGAATTTTACAAAACGTTTAAGGACCTACTGTCCCCCCTATTATTAGAAGCGTATCGTTATGCACTACAATCTAAAACTATGGCTCCATCCTGGACAGAGGCAACAATCGTAGTCATTCACAAAGAGGGTAAAGACCCCACTGAATGCGAGTCCTACAGACCAATATCATTATTAAATACCGATTTACGAATACTCACAGCAATCCTGGCCAGACGAACTAATAAGATAATTACCCAAATTATCCACCCTGATCAGACAGGATTCATAACCGAAAGATATTACGGAGATAATCTACGACACCTACTAAACATAATATCCTATCAAAAGGAAAAGAAATTAGAATCAATGATTTTGTCTCTGGATGCACAGAAGGCCTTTGACCGGGTTTCATGGCAATACCTCTTCCTAACACTAGAACGATTTAAATTTGGTCCTAATTTTATAAGTTGGATTAAAACACTATATTCATCCCCACAGGCAGCTATCAAAGTAAATGGATACAGGTCGGACAGGTTCACACTAGAACGAGGATGCAGACAAGGTTGCTCCCTATCCCCTCTGCTATTTGCCATTAGCATCGAACCGTTCGCTCAGCTTGTTAGAGACAGTGATAATGTATAAGGAATTACTATAAACAGAGAGGAGCATAAAATATCATTATACGCAGATGATGTCTTACTTTTCCTGACAAGACCAACCTTGACAATACCATGCTTAAAGGATCTAATATCACAGTACGGTTATTATTCAGGATACAAGGTAAATGTTGATAAAACGGAGGCAATGGAGATAAGTGGTAAAATTCCAGAAGACATGAAACATCAGAGTGGATTCAAATGGCCTAAAAAGGGTATCAAATACCTTGGCATACATATTCCTCCCTTCCTACATGACTTATTTGACAGTAACTATAATAAGATGGTAAGAAGTATTACTAACGAACTGGAACGCTGGACTGAGCTCCCCCTATCTCTAATCGGTCGTGTTGAAAGTATTCGTATGAATATCCTACCAAGATTGCTTTACTTGTTTCAGATGCTTCCGGTAGAAATCCCACAGTTAATTTTTGACAAGCTGAATAAATTGATATCACATTTCATATGGCAAAAAAAGCGCCCTAGAATCAGACTTAAAACCCTACAATTATCTAAACTAGAAGGTGGACTTGGGCTTCCAAATCTAAAGTATTATTTTTGGGCTGCACAAATGAAGCCTCTGAAAGCATGGATACAAAACGAGACAGACACTAGGTGGCTCAACATCGAACAAAGTATGTGCCCAGAACCCATGGAAACTCTGCCCTTTTTAGATACACCCATGAAAGAACTGGCAGATTGGACAAAGGTAACTCTTAGAATTTGGAAGAAGATACAATCAACTTTTGGGTTACCAAAGACAATTTCATTACTAACTCATATTGGACTTATGAAGACCTTTATACCTAACAACCTGGATATTGGCTTTAGAAAGTGGTCAAATCATGGACTGGTGTATTTGCGACAGTTATTCAATAGTGGGATTTTTAAGACTTTTGAACAGGTAAAAAGTGACTTTGGCCTACCAAAGACAGACTTTTTCAGATACTTGCAGTTAAGAGCATTCCTGACAGCACACAAAGAATGGACAAAACTGATAACACCCACCCCCATAGAGGAGTTTTTAGTAGAACTACAATCAGGGAGGAAAGACAAGAAGATGATTAGCAAACTATATCATGTGTTTCTATCTATGAACCCACACAACTCCATGCAGATAAAACAGAGATGGGAGACGGAGATGAACATACTTATACCACAAGACACATGGAGGCAGGTATGCACTGAGGCACATCTAGCTACAAACTCAAATTCATGGCGAGAATTTAAGTGGAAAATAATCACTAGATATTTTAGGACGCCAGAAATAATATCCAAAATGGGTCCAGCTATCTCAAGTTCATGCTGGAGGAATTGCGGGGCACATATCGCTAATCACACACACATTTTTTGGTCTTGTCCCAAATTAAGTATTTACTCGAGGGAGATTTTTAATGCACTCAAAGAGTTTTTCCAACAAAATATTCCACAAGAACCTGCCGTGGTGATATTAGGGGTGATACCTGAAGGAATAGAGAGGAGGGACAAGAAATACTTAATAAACATACTGTTTTCTGCTGCACTAAAGTGTATAACCATTAAATGGTTGAAGTCAGATCCACCTACTTATAATATGTGGATCCAGAAAGTGTGGGACCTCTACCAGATGGAACAGATTACATACACTCTAAGGCTTCAAAGAACTACTTTTGAGGAGCGATGGAGCCCAGTTATGCCCTTGGTGATGCAGTAGAGTGTAACATTGGACCTCATCAAGATACATACAATACCCTATGTAGAATATTCTTCACCTCTCCTCCATTTGTCTCCCTTCGCCTTCTATTGCCGTCCCCCCCCCCCTTTTTTTTCCTTTTTTTTTTTTTTTCTTTCTTTCTTCCTGATGTTTGGGATTGTTTTATATGTTCTGGAATGAGAACCATGTATACTGGAGTGATCCTTTAATAACCTAAGTATTTTGTAATTATTTGAACTAATAACCCATAATTGTGAATGGATACAGATGTAAAGAAAGAGAGCATACTGTATTTAAATGTAATGCATTGCTGCTTGAATAAGGAAAAAATGGAAATAAAAACTGAGTTCAAAAAAAAAAAAAAAAAATACAAACATTCTTGTATTTGTATTCACTCCCCTGCTTCCGCATTTTGTACAACCAGTTTTTACTCAAACTAACTCAAACTCAAACTTTACTCAAAAAAAATGTTTTTTTCTTTTAATTTTCATTTCTATTTTTTAGGTTTTAAAGAGCAACTCACCCTGCTGAAATACTGTATATATGAGGTCAACGTTACACATTCTAACTGTTAGGATCCTGTGACCATGTGCTGGAGGTTGGTATCTGTGTGTTTGCTCTCCAATCTTCTTCCTAGGACGTGGCAGGCAGCAAGTACCAGGTGCTCCTTGTTATTGGTTCATCAACCTTCTGCTTAAAGGTTGAGCGGCTCCGGCAAGCTGGCACCAGTCGGTTCTCGCATCTAGAGTGGTACATGGCCGAAGTTTTCTCTCAAGTCAAGTCAGAATTCACTGGATTCTAAAGGGCTCCGTCTTATGTGCAGTCCTCTCTTCTTAGGTTTCCTGTGGCTTCCATCAGAGTTCCTCTAAAGTAAGAACTAGCCTGGATTCCCGCCTGGTCAGCCTCTGCACCGCTCCCTGCCTGGTCAGTCCTTCAGGCTCACCATCTCCTCTGTCGTCGGTTCTTCACTCGCTGCCCGCAATTTATCTTCATTTCCTACGGCTCTCACCTTCCCTGGTTATTCCGCCACGTACAAACATCAAACTAGATTTAAGTCAACATTCACACACCTCCTTCAGTCAACCTCATATCACGGATCCTTACTCGCCTCCCTCTAAGTCTGAACTCCATCTTCAACAGGTAAGCTTAACTATTCTTCTCAACATTCCATCCCTATTACTCAACACTTACATCCTCTTCATCCCCATCAGCCGAGATCCTCCGCATCGTGCCGCATTCCTGGTTTTTCCCCAAGATGACCTATTGTTTAAATAAATCATTATTTTAAGAAAAGACTTATCTGTCTCTGAGTCTGATGTTGTGCTTTCTGAGTTCACAAAAATGTCACTCACAGTAGTTTACTGGGCGTTTAGCCAACTCCTCCTGCCAGAACTGCTGTGACCAAATGTTTCTAGGCTGACTTGTAATTCAGTCAATGATACAGTGCTCAGGGCTTTGTGACTACAACAGCAAGGCAACTTTTTGTGCTGACAATGAGTTGATGAATAATGTCTGATAAATTGTCAGATTTCAGATTGTTTAAATGGTGGACTATTAGTGTTAGCCATCAGGACATCCTGGCTCTAACTTGACTTAACTTCTGTCTGGGGCTAACTCTAGCTAGCACTTGAAATACTCAACATAACCATGTGGATCGTCTCCAGAGTGTTTCTGCCACATGAGAGGAAACCAATGAGTAGACCAGAGTAGTAAACCAGGGGAGCAGGGGCACCAGGATCCATGCTTCCAGCAGGTCGTTGGATCTAGTACCGACCTCAGTTCAGCACATACATCTAATAAGATTGTTTCAGGGAATCCATTGGGCTGTATTCATCATGGGCCAGTAAATGTCTAAAAATTCCCAACTGGATTCTGCCATTTGGGTGGACTTTAAGGATAGTTCATACTGAAGCACTGAGTACCAGTATCACTACAGTATATTTTCACTCTCACAGCTTATTACAACTAATGTACCAATAAGATCACTTGCAATATAATCTGAAAATATATGCAGGGATATACTATGATATAACTCTAAAATGCCACATGTCATTCAGTTTTTTCATTTTTATTTTGAGTTCAGATATGCAGGGCTGACTGATTTTGTGCCTGTATGTGCAAGGGTCTACAAGTCTGAAAATGTGGCTTAAATTTACCACTTTGCCATCTCGCTGGCTGCACTGCCAGTTTCCCTCTGTCCAGAATGGGTGTAAGCAATATTTTATTTGAACTTGCCTTTCTACAACCCGAGGTCCCCTAACAGTGCACAAAAAAACTGAGAAAAATAATAACACAAAGACAATAAGCAAAATGTCTATCTAAATAGCAAATCAGTTAACAGGAAGACAACCAAAATCAATGTCTAAAATGAATAAGCCTATTTGAAAAGATGTGTTTTGAGCTGAAACATCTTATTTTAAAAAAAGGAAGATAATTAATATTTTGGATGTTGGGAGGAATTGAGTTCCAGAGCCAAGGAGCAGAGCAACTGAAAGCCCTGCTCTCCTTGGCGACAAGCCAAGAAAAACGAAATCACAAAGTTTTTGTAGAAAGCAATGGCCGCTGGCTGCTCTGCTTTTTGACCGCATGCCACGGAGGCCGCCATTGCTCCTCCCTTGCTGTAGTACCTTCATTTGGCCGGTAGGCCCCCATTGAAAAGCATTGGACTTTAGACACGTTAAAAACAACTTTAATGCCTGGTGCCCCATTGTTTTAAACTTTCTATGGCTACATATTCTTCCTGAGATACCGCTGGGCTCATAAAAAACTTGGGCACCAGGCTGGTTTTTGTAAGATAATTTTTTGAAATCTTGCATAATTAATGAGGGGGCCGAGCCAAGTTTAGCATCAGAGCTAATGATGCGGGAGCAGAATGGGCGTAATTACGACCGAACTACACGCCCATACACGCCCCGCGAGGGCAGAGTCTACAGTGAAAATCCCGCCCCTGTGCCCTTTTTAGGAACATGTTTCGTCAGAGCTGGGGAGGAGGAGTCTGTGAATCCGCCCTGAATTTCCCCATGAAAGTCAGTCATTCTGGTAAACGGGGAGGAGTGAGGAGGCACTGTCTATTCTTTTTTACAGTCTATGGTAGAAAGTGACAGGCATAACTTTTAGAGCCTTTTTTGTGTGTAAGCAAGCTTTATAAAGGCCCCAGACAAGGATACATAAATCTGATAAGCTGCTAAGAGGTTGTATGGTAGCTCTGAAGAAGAAGAGGCACACAGACCACAGCTCTTGTTAGAGAATCCACACACCATAAGTCTGGCCATTACGGGAACAAAGCAACTATTTAAAAAAGCATATGAAAGTCACTTTTAAAGTTTACCACAAGCCATGTAAGAAACCCTGGTGCTCTGATTACATAAGCGCCAAAGCTGAACTTTTAAGGCTATATGAAATTTTGAAAGATTTGTAATGTGCTGATCACTCAAAGTGCTTTTACACTGAAATTACTTTCACTCAGTCACACTAACTGTTCATGCTTGCTGACTGATCCACATTTCAGCAGAAATAGTATGACTGAATGTATTGGAAAAGTGCACATATGATGGGAGATGCTGTAGACTCCAAGTACATATAGCAAGCCAACTTCAATTGGACTTCACGACTGAAAATACAATCTTTAAAATAAAACATTGCAGTGACATTATTGTGCTGTGTAAACTTCACGTTGACGTAAAGATTAAAGGTGCTAATTACAGAGCAATCGTTCAAGTGGTGTTAATCATTTTGTAATACACTGTAAACCTGATCAATTACAATAAGGTGTGCACTCTTTCCATAAGAAAAATAATCTTATTTGAAAAAGGTAACAGCAGATCTAAAGGTCACTGAAGCCTCTCCAGAAGTGGGATCAATGTACGGATGACTGTCATTCAGCCCCATGAAGCCATCCGTGAAGAGGGAAGGCTGATATAAAAGCCAATTATACAAGTTTTAATCCTCATTGTGGAAAGTAACAAAAACGATCAAACTTCCTCTTTTAACATTCATCAAAAAGTTGTCTTTGTTTGTTCCACCAAAAGGTCACAGATATTTGGGTACTTGCTATGATGCCCAACACATTTAATAGGCCCTGTATTTTTCTCCCACAATTGCCCCTCAGCTTCTGGAAGTCGTAACAAGCCTTGCAATGATGTCAAACTGACTGAAAGCACGGTGTGGAGACACACTTGCACATGTTGTGCCTCACATACACTTTTGCACACATTTTCCTCATCAAACTATTACACCTCCACATTGCCGGCTGGCTCCCTGCTGAGCTGCCTTCTGCTCAGCAGACAGATTCTACATGTTTACCACTAATGGATCTCAACTGCTATGTATCCACGTCCCCTGGATGAAATAAACTCAGTGTTTTTGTGTGTCTTGGTGTAAGAGTTATGTGTACATGTTCAGTAATTCATTTCTCCCAGATGAGATATACAAAGCTAATGTGCCAATTCCAGTGCAGTCATTCAGAGAGCAGCAAAGCTCTGATGGCCTCCCAGGGAGGAAAGTTATTAGCAGCATGCTAAATGCTCCCAGAGAATATGCTAACATTAGCTTGATCTCACATGCAGTTATCTCAGTGAACAGCAACCGTTATTTACCTTGTGATGGTATTAGTTATTAGACTAAATAATTATTTACTTATGTGTAGGACAAAATTGCACAGATACAGAGAACAGAGGCACGCATATGTGGAACATTTTATGGAAAATGATGATGTCACTATGGTTGGGCTAATCTCAGGGGAGGATGAGAATGACTACAGGGTTGAGGTCAATACACTGTCTACATGGTATTTAGTAAAAGTCTCCCACCAACACAAGAGAAAACAAAGAAATTATCCTGGACTTCAGGAAGGGTAGAAGAGACTGTGACAAAATAGTCAACTTATATAAATAAAAGCCCAGCAGCAACTCCACTTTGTGAGAGTCTTCGGGAGGTACAACCTGCAGAAAATATTGCTGGTGACAATCTACAGAACAACCATAGTGAACACCCTGTCGTACTGTATCTCATAACGATACTGCATGCTTGAAGTCCACTAGCGGACAGGAGAGTGTTGCAGAAAGTAATTAACACAGGCCAGAGGAGCACAGGTTGTTCTCTGACCAGCTTGGAGGACATTGGAAGCTCTCGTTTACTAAGCAGAGCAAAACACATCACCATGGAGTCCTCACACCCTGACAACTATCTGTGTAAACTGCCACCCTCTGGTTGGTGCTACAAGTCACACAAAGCCAGGGCAAGCAAACTAAACGAGTTTTTTTTTTTTTTCAATGGAAATAACCCAATTAAAAAATGCTAAATCTGGGGTGTCACATGGTGTAGAGGTTAGTGCAGGTGCCTCATGTGTAGAGGCCTCAGACCTCGACACAATTCTCCCGAGCTCAAGTTCTGTTTTTGACGACCTTTGCCACGTGTCTTCCCCCACTTCTCTCCTGTTTCCATGAAATCTCCAAATGAAGGCCACTATTTCTATAAAATCGGCAAATGAAGGCCACTATTGCTATAAAAACATAAAAGGGAACATATTATGAAAAAAATCACTTCATGGGATTTTGAGTGTTATTGTGTGTCTCAGGTGCATATACACACATTCAAGGTTAAAAACAAAACAAAAAAACAGCCATGCTGTTTTGAGTGAGATAGGGGTCTCTGAATTCATCCTGCGTTCAGTCTCTGAGTGAGCTGTTCAAAATCATCCGGCTTTCTGCGTCACAAGCTCAAACATTGGAATATTTACACCCCCTCAGAGCACTGTCTCCACCCACCAGCTACAGCAGTAAACAGCAGTTACCGATTGGAAAGCACTAGGTGAGATTAGAAAACACCATATTGAAGCACCATGCAAAATGCTCAGTTTTTGGTTGGCCAGAGAAGCACAAAACACTTAATTGGGTTCCAGTCGAAGAGGACAGAAGGGCGGCATGGGTTGACTTTATTTTTGATGGTAAGATGCTTGCGGTAGGGCGGGGCTGAGGACATGCAGCCGAACGGAGCTACTGAAACTCTAGGTAGAAGATAGGAGACGTACAGCCAAAATAAGCTACTCAAACTCCGGTGGGGAAGACGGGAGATGTACCGCCGAAAGAAGCAACTCCAACTCAGGGGAAGACTAAGGATGTGCAGCCGGACAGGTGACACTCAAAGAGTAGGGTCTCTGCGGTGCTAGAGCTGGAGTCAGCTACATCAATCAAGCTGGAAGACTTTAGAGTCGGCGTCTCAGTAAGAGATTGGAGCCTATTTGGAGGAAGATATCGGAGTGCCAGGTAAGCAGGGAAATATGCTATATTAATTTAAAGTCATTTTTTAAATAACCATTCAGAAGTATCTTGCTGAATTCCCTTCTTCAGGAGACTCCCCTCCCCTCCAGATTGTGGTTCAAACATATATGGTTGCACTACCCCCCCCTTTTTTTTTTTTTCGTATGGTTGAACTACTGCAGCCATGCCCGTAACTTTCAAACATAGTGGTAATAGTCAATGAGTGGGGTGTGAGCAAAGATTCTAGAAGCTTTGGGCATGGCCAAGTTGAAAGCAGCTCATGTAATATGTAATGAGCAGCAGAAACAGCACAATCTGAAAGGGGCTGAAATAGAGGGTAATAGAGGTTGGTAAGAATTCTTTTCCTACAAGCTATTTTCATAAAACAACTTCAGAAACATGTTTTCTGGAACGTATATTTCCATTTTAAATAGTGGGAAAAAAGTCATAATATGTATCCTTAAAAAAAATACAAAATCTCACAGAAACTTTCCACACACTGATGTGCGAAAAGCCAATCCTACTTACAAAATAATTAAGGAAAGGGTCTACAGCTCTTCTGTATTTGCACAAATCTTTATCGTATCTGTTGTTTACATGTGCTCTTTCGCATAATTCACTGTGTTTTAGTTTTGCATATAATTCAATTTGATGGATGGATAAGATAGATAGATAGATAAATCTTTTAAAAGTCTGCACAACTTGCATATGTTTTTATTTTATTTGCTATACCACTTACATTTTATTTGTCACAGCTTGTTCCTCTCTATTGCTGCCTCACTGCTCCCAATCTGATGCAGGTCAGCCATTGTTTATCTCGTCTGTTCGGTTCCTAAAGGATTGTGCAACAAGAAGGAAAGAAGACCCTGAGTGCCCACACTCTATAACTATATTAAAGTTAGTATATTCAAGTGTTATATGGAAGAGACATTTAATGCGGTGAAAACTGAATATGATTTGTTGAAAACATTAAATATATAGTCAGTAGAATGCTACATTGTTAATGTATACAGATATCCCATTTCACACATTTAAAATGTGGAGACAGTAATTCTGACACAGAGACTATACCGTTTAAACAGTGCTTTGAGTGGACGACAAGAAGTGTTGGTATTCTTTTTTCATGGAGATTTGAACATACAATGCAGAGTTTCGTGAATGCAGAAGGGTTAGGGTAAATTCAAATAGAGTCATACAGTTTTATTCCAAATGAGATTGAACAGTTACAAAATTCCCTTTGATTTGTTAATACCACACAGGCAAGTAACAAAATAAAATGTTACGGTCATGTTTTGTGGGTTGGACTCAGGCACAGACATAGGTGTCGACATATTGTTTCCCATCATTTATTCAAAAGATGTAAGTCTTAACACAGACAAGGCTACTGGGGGCAGGTAAGACGAGGACGCAGCAAAGAAGAAAGAAGATTGGGAGCATTTAAACACTAGGAACTAATACAGGGATGACAGACACCTGCGGGCATTTTAGTAGACGAAGGGGAAAAGCACAAACAAGGAGGGGGGAGTAAAACAGACAGAGATAGAGTAATATCATAACAGTATAACCCCCACACCCCCAACCCCAGAACGTGGAATATAAAGCCAGGGTGAAAGGAAGGGGTTCAGGATGGCGGGAAGAAACAGCACAAAACAACTCTAACGATGTGAGACAGGTCACAAGGACGCCGCCGACATGGGAACTGGAGACGTGGAGGCTAGCGACAAGGGAACTGGAGATGTGGAGGCCGGAGACGAGGGAACTGGCAACATGGAGGCCGGTGACGAGGGAACCGGCGATATGGAGGCCAGTGATGAGGGGACTGGAGATGTTGAGGCCTGCGTCTGAGGAGCTTGTGTCTTGGAGGCCGGTGTCTGAGGAGCTTGTTGCATGGACGTTGCAGTAGAGCTTTGATTCCTGAAGGCTAGCAGGGTTGCAGGCTTTTCTGTCTTGGATGCCAGTGGCAAAGCAGATGCTTGTGTCTGTGAGGCAGGCGATGCTGAAGCTTGTGTCTCTGAGCCTAGCTGCGATGCTGAAGCTTCTTTTTCTGAAGCCAGATGCGATGTAGATGGAGAACCTTGTGTCTCTGAGGCTGGCTGCAATGCAGATGCAGAACTTTATGTCTCTGAGTCTGGATGCGATGCTGAAGCTTGTGTCTCCGAGGCCAGATGTGATTCAGATGTAGAACCTTGTGTCTCTGAAGCCAGCTGCAATGTAGAACCTTAAGTCTTAAAGGCCAGCGGTGGTTAACTGGTATAGAGTTATTTCTAAGAGTGTTTGTAAAGATTAATGTGGCAGAATCATGAATCTTGTGATAATATAGTTATGCACCAAGATGGTGCGGCTGAGACCAGACGGCGTCATAACCGTATATATATATATATTTTTTTTATATATTGTACCGCTTATGGTCATAGGTATGTTTAAGATATCTTACGATCGAAAAAAAAGCTTTTAAACATTGGATACATGGACGAACAAGCCTGTTATGCCGTTATACCTGGATCCTCTACCTTACCACCAGGTATTCTCAGGCAAAGGAGGACACACAATCAACCTCCACGGAAGCATCGTAAACACCATGGGAAACGGCCTGGCATCCGCAACCAACTGCGAGCAAGGCCACATTGAGCACCTTTGCCAAGCATTTTGCTAGCCCAAGGTTCAACGATAACAAAATGGATGAACTATGGGCCAGAGTTTGATTTCAATGAGACATTTGCAAGTGTAATAACCTCTGCTTCAAAGAGACATGGTTATCCACCGTAGTACCATACCTTGCTGTACAGCCAGTGGACAATTTATCAGTGCTACGTATGGACAGAACTGAGGAATCAGGTAAACTCACAGGTAGTGGAGTGTGTCTAATGACAAACAACTGGTGTCACCCTGGGAATGTTTCTCTTTTGACACGGTGCTGCTCACCAAACCTTCAACATGTGGATATTCTCTATCGTCATTTCTATCTGCCAAGAGAATTCTCAGCAGTCACTGTTATTCCTTTATATATTCCATTACAGGTAGATACAGACACTGCTCTGGCTACATTACATGACAATATTGGCATATATCACACCAAGTATCTAGATGGAGCCCTCATTGTGGTTGGGGATTTTATCAAGGCTAACTTAGAACAGGTCATGCCAAACTTTTTTCAATACATTACCTGTCCGGCGAGAGGGGGTAATATTCTTGACCACTGCTACACTCCGTTTAAGGATGCTTATTAAGCCACTTCTCTCTCAGCTTTCGGTAAAACAGATCATATCTTCATATTACTGATTCCTCGATACACACAGAGACTGAAACAGACACTACCGGTAACAAAGCACGTCAGACGCTGGTCCAGCCAGTCAGAGGGCGTCTTGCAAGACGCTCTGAATGACGTGGATTGGGAGGTGTTCCAGTAGTCTTGATGAATTTACAGATACAGTGATGAATTTTATCACAAAAGTAATAGATGACATTGTTCCCTTAGTGCCTATGACAATATTTCCCAATCAAAAACCCTGGGTTGATAAAAGAATACGTGAAGCCTTGAAAACCTGCATTGCAGCGTATAACGGGGCAGAATTCTGGAGACATGTCACTGTATAAAGCAGTCCTATAATCTCCAAAAAGATGGTGAGCGCTGCAAAAAGACAGTGCAGGAGCAAAGTGGAGTTGCAGCTGAGCGAAGGGGATAATATAAGTGTGTGGGAGGGTTTGATAAAGATGATGGAATACAGAGGAAGGACATCTGCTCCTGTTGTGGAGGATTCCCAACTGTTGGAGAACTTCAACAACTATTTGCACAATTTGAGGACAATTATACCACTAGTACTGAAGCTGGTGCAAGTGAAAATACCTTGAGGGACTGAGGTGATAGAGACCGCCCCTTCTCTGTTACAGAGTATGACGTGCGCCGGGCGCTGAGACAGGTGAATGGCAGGACCTGTTCAGGTTTCAAAGGCCTAATCAACTGGCCCCAGCATTTACTTGTATTTTTCATCTGTCACTGACCCTCTCTATAGTTCCACAGTGTTTTAAAACATCAATTATAATCCCTGTGCCCAAAAAGACCAATCCTGACTGTTTAAATGATTATCACCCAGTGGCTCTAACGTCAGTCGTTATGAAATGCTTCAAGCGACTAGTTAAAAACTTCCTATGCTCCTCTCTACCCGATTCATTAGATCCTCTGCAATTTGCTTACCATCCTAATAGAAGCACTGATGATGCAATTTCTCATATCCTCTACACTGCACTCTCCCACCTAGACTCTGGACAGGGCAGATATGTACACTTACTGTTTATCGATTACAGCTCAGCATTTAACACCATCATACCTCAACTCAGAGAACCACAACGCAGAGGACCACGACATAGTGGCGCAGAGGACCCATGATGTGGTAGCATAGAGGACCTTCTGGAGGATGACATATAGGACCCTCTGGAGGAAGGCGTAGAGGACCCTCTGGGGGAAAGGTGTGTCTTCCGAGACATCCTCAAGGATGAAGAAAAGAACTGGAGGTTGGTCTTCTTAGACACCGTCGGGGATGACGACAGGAACTGGAGGTGTGTCTTCCCGGACAACCTCAGGGAGAATGACAGGAGCTGGAGACATGTCTTCACAAACACCCTAAGGGAAGACGACAGGAGCTGGAGGCATGTCTTCACAGACACCCTCAGAGGAGGCGTGCAGCAGGAGCACGTCTGGTTGGACGTCCCCTGTTAAGATGCCTGCAGGCTTGGAACCACTGAATAAGTCCGATGTTTGGGACCCACTGGGGGAATGGTAAGTAAACCCGAAGTCAGTAAACCCAAAGTCTGGAACACATTCTGGAGGTCCCGATCTCAGAGAACACCCTGAAAAATTGGATCCCAAAAAGCACACCGGATTCCTGGACTCCAAAACACGTCCAGATGAGTGGGTTTCCTAGATCACATTTTGAAGTTTGACGGGAGGGAAATACGCGATAGCGAATAAGAAGACCGAACTGCTTCACTAGAGAAGCCTTTTATTATATTGTTGGGTCACACACACAGCCATCAGGTGGTGCTAATCAACATTCTACATCCATAGGTAAAGAAACTCAGCTCAACAGGAAGTGGAGAAGAAGATAGTCTATATATGCACTCGGCAGGCGGGTTTATCCTTCTTTGTGTGCTCTTTATTTGGAATAATGATAAATCAGGCCCATAGTTTGTTGGCCTCTGTTATTAATCATAGATTGAACCATATCTCCATAGTGCAGGGAAGTATAATCTTCCAAAGTTGTGTGTGGTTTTTCACTCCTTGCCACTATGTATAAAACCTTATATAAGCTCAGTTGAGCATTTGCATGTGTTTGGTTTAACAAAATCAAAGGCAATATGCTTATTCATGTTTTCTACTCTATGGCTTTGAGAGAATGTCATATCTTCTGCTTTGCGTTTATGTGCTAGGTTCGTCAAAAACCTGCTCCTTATACCTCCCCTGCAATGACTCTGCATGCCCCCACTTTGGAAACTACAGCTTTATATAAAGCTGTGCTAAACAGGCAGTCTTACTCCAAGAATAAAAATTAAATCCCCTTGTGAAGGCAAATAACTGCTTTTCCTTATGTCATTTTACCCCTTTACCATTTCTTGTCACTGTAGTGTTGGTTCTTTTATGAATGCCTACTTTTGGATATGAAATAGAGCTGTCCTATTGGGATATTTTGAACTGACCAGTCATGAAATTGAGACCAAACAGGAAAACATTTCCTTCTGACTTTAAAAACCAGCAATCTATAGATGTTTTTCTTTAATCTGATATTAGGATATTATACGAAAAGGTGGTTATTTGATATCAATAAATTATATCTACAAACAGTAGGTTACTAATCTGCCAAATGTTATGAGAATAAATTATTGTTTACAACAAAAATTTAATGGAACAATGTAATACATAGCCCTTAGAGATTACAACAGAAATAGAATACATTCAATGTGAAATTAAAGCATATTTATGGTTATATTTCACAAATATGCATAAATAGGATGAGCAATATGGCAACAACTAGATACAAAATGGAAGTAAACATTGGCAAAGGAGCAAATGAACCGAGAACTGAATAGAGCATTTGTTCCCCAAATTTTTAGGCCATCCATCCATCCATGCATCTTAGAATTCTGTCAAATAAAATTGTAAGTATTCAGTTGAAAGGGGAAAAAAAAGCCCACCAGACGTTGTTTGTTCCTCACCTAATATGGAGGATTTTAGCACAAGCCTACTTTTGCCTGCACTGCATGTAGGATAATATACCCAGCAGGGTTCCACAAGGAAGGAGAGTGAATGGGATAACAGACATCAGATTCAGCAGCACCTGCTCCTTTGGTAATTCCAGCAGACAAGCAGAGACCAAATAATAATTGACAAACAGCAACGCAATAGATTTGGAATAGATGAATTAGTATAGCTGGAAGTTGATTCAAGCAGATGAACTGCAAGAGCAGCAGGATAGCTGAAACAAATGTAGAGGATAGAGTCTAAAGTAAATCCATCCATCCATCCATCTATCAGCTTATCCAAATCCTTATGAGTTTCATTTTTCTTTCCATATTTACACTGGTTAGGAACAAATGTGAATAGCCATCATGGTCTCTTAATTATGGCACCTGATAGTACCTGGGATACGATGGACAGCACAGGGATCTGTCCTCAAACATTATGTGTTAAAAGTAGCGGGGAAAAACGGTCAAGTGTAAAGATCTCATCAAATTTGATAAGGGTTAAATTATGATGGTCAAATGAATGGATTAGAGGTTCTAACAAATTTCAGCTCTTGTGGATTGTGTCCATTACCTGCAGTGGTCACTAACCAGTGGCAAACTCAAATCTTACTGATGTATGTTGGAGTTAAAGCCTTGTCCGTGTGATTTAATTTGTGAGTTTTGGTGTGGATAGAAGGTGTTAGTTATGGATATGCTGGAGTGGACATTTTTTTTAGTGTGTTCGGAAAAGTTGAAGCAAAGAAGGTTTTCATGTTTTCACAGTAACTTTTGTGTCATTTTTTTGGCATTATATTTGTAGTTCTATCCAACACCCACTCCTCTCTTGTGGCTCCCATATTCAGGGCTGTTCTTTGAAAAGAAAGTAAATGTTTAATTAGTCACTATAATGAATAGTTAACAGTTGCATGTGCCACTTTTTTTTCTGGCCCCATCTTGTTGTGTCTTTCTCTGGTTCTCTTGCACCCTTGTGCAAGTCCTCCTTGGGGCTACCCTCACATCTAAATAAGTTATGAGATATGCCAGAGCCCAGTTCTAAAGAAGACAGGAAATAAAAAAATCTTGATTGTAGAAATAGGATAAAGGCTGTGGGGTTTGTTACTGCACTTCTTTTACTGTTGCCAGACCTGTGTACTTGATAAGGGCACACAGAGGTAGTGAACTAATCACAATCCTTTCATGAAAACCACTCTAGGTAACATCTGTGTTTATACCTGTAAGTTTGTTTGTTTGTGAATGCACATACATAAATGTTAACGCTTACCCAGGCTGTATGACAACACAGAGGAGTACACAGTCCCACATGTGCCAAGAACAGAGCAGCACCCTTCCTGAATAAATCATCACAATAATTCATCCTTGTATTAACTCATCACTAATTCATACCTATCCAACAGACTGCTTAAACACACAAGAACAGGAGAGTGTGAGAGCAGAAAGGAGGGGAAGTAAGATAGATGAACAACAATAAAATCAAATAAAAACTGAATTGTGAGAGGTACCTATCTCATCTAGAAAAGCACAGACCAGGAAAGCCCAGAGAGACCAATCTGCAAAGATATTTCAGCTGTGTTTTATTCTGAGGCAAATAGATGTTTTCTTTTTTATCTCAGAATAAAACTACATGCCAATAGGGCCATTAAGAAGTTATTTTCTATACACCAATTAGCCCTTGTTCCATATCACCTAATTTTTCATTTATCAGTGGAGCTTGCACTACCATTTATTCATTAAAAATATGTAATACATAATGAAAACTGAACTTTATAATCGACAGAATCATGGGTGTTCTGCAAGAACAATTATTATGGTCATTTCTGAATTTCTTTCAATATTGTATGGCTTTATCATTATAGCTATTGTATTGTTCTTAACCGTTTATTTGTAATCGGTTAAAAAAAATGCATATACTGCGCTGTCTTTTATCCACAGCATTGGTTGTGTTTAGGATGATGCCACTAATGAATTGATGACAAGCAGCCACAATTTTAAGCAGCTGTCACACTATTTCTTATACCATGCTATGTATGTATGTATGTATGTATGTATGTATGTATGTATGTATGTGTATAAAAAATAAACTAAAATATTAAGAGCTTTGATATCTGTGAACTATCCTTTTCAATTAAGATAATCTCCTGTTTTGTCTGGTGCATGATCATTTGAAATAAGTGTATTCTTCTTTCTTCTATCTCTTTCTACACACTTAAGAATTAACTGACCATCTTAGCCTTAAAGTTAATGGACCACGAACGTCCCCAAGTGGTTGAATAATCATTAACGGACGTAATACAAAAGTAGGTCAGGATCATTAACTCTAGCATGTGCATAGCCGTGCATCTACCACATTGTAGACAAAGTGTTAACATATTGTACCATTAATATTATTATTATTTTTCCCTTTACTGTAGAACTAGAAAATGTGATGGGATTTACCCAATGGGGTAGTGAAAGTGGAATGAGTGCAGTCTTAAAGCACAAATTATTGTTGTCTTACATGAAAGCAATTTACAACCCTAGACCTTCATAGGAACAAAGTACCAATGATAGTCCTTGCACAGTGTTTTAAAATCAACCTTGCCTGAATCTCATCCGTCAGTCACTATCATCTGACAAGCATGACTCACATCTGTGCTTTCTTTCATTGGCTAGGGACAGCTCCTGAGCAACCTGTCTGTAGCAGAAACTGGACAGCAGCTGCTGATGGGCACAAACGAGGGATAAAGGGTTAGACTGTGCATGTCAGTGGGTTGATGACTCAAGCCATTTCCTTTCTTTGCACTTAAGTGACCTATTACCAGAAACACAATTTTTGGTGTGTCTTTTAAAAGGTCCCTTTTCCAAAACCATAGCAGTGCAAATCCAGTGAGGTTTCATATTGTTGTTAAGCAAAAATGTTCTGTAACCTAAACTCTTTGAGTTTTGCAGGCCTTACATGACATCATGAACTACTCCTTAAAAAAAAATGCATATCTGTTCATGTTTGTAATGTGTGCAAAGGCTTTATTTAGACTGAAGTCAATGTTAAGCCTATAGATTGCCTTAATTTATATTTTGTTTGTGTATAGATAATGTAAATCAGGAACTTCATTCAGCAGGTCCTGGGAATTGTTCAGGTTTTTTACTTAAAATATAAAAAAAATTCACATTTATGCAGATGGCATGCAACTCTATTCACTTATGCTGATGAATCCAATCAGTTAGGTAGATTAAGTAGATGTCTCGAAAACATAAAAAGCTAGATTACTCAAAACTGTATTTGTCTTTGGACAAGAACCTCTGAAAGAGAACCTGCTCAGTCAATCACTTCATCTGAATGGCATTAAATTGTTGCCAACCATGCGTAGGTATACCAGTAAATGGTGGCTTGCCGGTCCGAATCCCAGCTCCATCTATCTCTGCCGTTGGTACTCGGGCGAGACACTTCGACCGCTTTGCCTGTGGGTGGTTGTCTGAGGGACCGGCGGCACCAGTGTCCATCAGCCTTGCTTTTGTCAATGTGCCCCAGGGCAGCTGTGGATACGATGTAGTTACTTGCCACCATCAGCGCATGAATGTGTGCGTAAATGGTAGGATGACTGAATATAGTATAAAGCACTTTGTGGTCCTCTGGCTGAAAAAGTGCTATACAAGTCCAGGCCATATACCATTTAAATTAGCCTCGGGTAATAACGGGAAGAACCTATGTTATTTTTGACCAAGACATGACATTAAATTCCTATATAAAGCAGATTACAAGAACTTATTTATTAAAGCTGTGGTTCGTACTTAACATTTTTTGAAATAACTTAAAAAATGCTTGAATTGTGACTCACTGACCCTGTTCAATGATATAAAGTAGGTAATATTTCAGTATTAATGATGAATTCAGTAAAGGGCAACTCCGGCTAGGAGGGTAGCAATTGTTGTTCCCCAAGGCAAGGCACTTGATCTCAACTTAAATAATTATCAGCATGTTTGGTATGAGTGTGTGTGCACTTTTTGAATGTGAACTGGTGAATGTGGCAGTAATTAAAAGCCCTTTGATGGTTAGTATGACTAGAAAGATGCTATAGAAAATTCAGCCATTTACCAATAATATATTTATACTTTGCCTATATTCCTTGAAACATTTCAGCTTGTGTCTTTGATATTTTCAGTAGATTTTTTCATGTTAAGTAAATCTCATTGCCTGTTACACACCTCTCTTGACTTGATCAAGGTGTGAGGATTAAACAATAAGCAAAAATAATGTTGTAATTGGTGTCAGATATACTGTATTAGATAAGACAAAAAAAATCATTATTTTTGAGTCCGATACAATGAAGACCAAACTGTAAATACTTGAATAAACAAAAAGATCATTGTTGGTCCTCCATTTGTCTAATTCCCTTTGGAATTTTCTATAATGATTAAAAGGGAGTGTGATAATTTCCCTTTCAAAATTCCTGGAAAGCATAAACTTTTAACCTAAACTTTATTTATATGAAACATTTTATGCAGGGACTCTAGATTAAATTTGTACTGTCTACAATTAAAGAGAAAAATATTTAGAAGTTAAAAAAAAGTTTCCAGTTTTTAATCAGCTACATTCATAGAACCAGGTACATGTTGGCCACTGATATTTCTTGATTTTCATCTAATAGCTTCACAGCCGCACTAAGTCATGCTGAAAATGTGATATTTTATTAAGTGCATGCTCCTGAATAAGGCTTGATCATTATGTGATAATTTATAACATTTGTTGTAACATTAATTATAATTGTACCACATATTATAAAGCTACACATACGCATGTATGTATATATATATATATATATATATATATATATATATAGTAATCTAAGCCAAAACTATTTTAACTCCTTACCTAGTTAGTTAAACTAGTTAAACTATCTAGGTAAGGTAAATATATTAGTTTTTTATGTTTTTATGTTTATAAAACCTTAATGTTTTATTATTCACCTCATATAAATGAGTGCTCTGCAATGCAGCAATTTGATAAGTAGTTCTGTTAACTTGTCAAAGTGAAGAGTTTTCCATGATGAAAAATTGGATTGCCACAGTATTTTCCTTCTTTTCAATTAACTGTTAGAGCCTGTTTTGGCAGAATTCAATATAGATGGAGATAAGGATAAGGATGATTCAGTCTCCTTTGGCGTTTTAACATATTTATAATGAAGGTATAGGAAGCCCACTTGGGCTAACACCCTCTCCCTTTCATACTGTGTGTCTGCCCGTGTGGGGTTTCAGAGCTTATTATCAGAGTGAGCTACTCTACATACATAATAATAGAGGAGTCCTTCAGTTAAATCAGAGTAGGTGAATCGTCCGTAAGTCTTTAACTTAGTACCCAGCATTATGCCATATTCCCCGGCTGCCTTTACTATTAATTACAAAAAATACAAAATAGAACTAAACTTAAAATAATTTTCACATAACAATCCTCAATAAAATGTCTACTTAACCTAAGCAACAAGTCATCCAGCTGGAAAGCACAACAACCAGTTTATATGTGTTTATGTGAATATTTGTGTGTGGGAGTGTCTGGAAAGGTAAATACACCATGCACAATTTTGATTTCAGAGAAAGGCACGACTGTTATGCATCTGTATGTTGTCCTTTTTGATAATCACTACATCAAGAGATACAGTTCCAGTTTGTAATTATTGGACTACTGGCATGTAATTGATGGTCTGCTATCACTGCTGAAATAATAGTAAAAAGGCTTTAAACCACCTGGCAAGCACTTGTACTCTTTTCAGATGTGTCAGCACAGCAAATTACCTGATGCAGTAGGCACAATCCTTTACAGTCACTGGTGATGGCCCGGTTAATTCTCCTTTTGAAGTGATGTGGAAACCATGCATAGCAGGCACTTGCTGGTTGAGAGTTTACTGATAATAATAAAAGTCTGATGATAAACAAAATGGAAAAATTACCTAGTCTGTCTGTCTGTTCAGTCACACAAGATACTGTTTGCTAAGCTAAAACTAGGTAAAGGTAAGACAATTCTTTGGCGCCTGCAACAATATCAAAACAAAGTGACTGGATCATACCAAGTAAAATACCTCTGAAATGTGATACATGTTGCATGTTGATACATTTTAGAACACTCAACTATTGCTATAGTTATGTGCCCTAAAAGAGAGAAGTGAATAAGAACTGCATAGGTCTGAATATAAGAGTGTAGCAATATGTAGCTGAGTAAAGTATTCCATAAGATGCATGATCCGAAACTGGGCTCAAAAACATTTTAAATATTTGGTTGTTTTTGAGTTTTAATTATTATCACATTGTCATCTACAAAATTACCCTTGTCACTGAATAAGTGATCTTTGGATAACTTATTAAAATTTGGAACACTTGCAGGGACGCTTTACAGGCATGTTGATACAGTGGAGTTGGCATGGGTAACGATGGTGAAGGAGAAGTACCATTGTGTCTCACTTTTGTCTGTGTGGCAAATTTTGTACTTCTACTTTTTTTTAATGAAGTGCAGAAACGCACTCAGATATACTGAAACACTCAATTTCTTACACCCTTTTTTCAGTCACACGCTTCAAAAAAACTGTAAGTGTGAAAGAGCTTCTCCTCGCTGACTTCACATAGTGTGGTAATTGCACACTTTATTTTTTCCCTCCTATTACGGTTTTCTATTCTTACTCGCTATGCAATTTCCTTAAATAGGAAAATAATTCCTATAAAATTTGAGTCTTTTTTCCCCCAAAGAATAAATCGATATTGTACTGGTCTATATTCTGAAAATATATGTTGAAAAAATATAATTAATATCTTGCTATGTAATGGGGTTTAAGCTTCTCTAATATATTTTTCCAGTAAAAGGATAATTTTAGAAGAAAATAATCCATACATGCCAGGAGCTATACTATGTTTACACTGTGTTCTACTGAGAAATATTAACTGGCCTCCATACTCATGAGTGTGGCCTGATGTTCCCTATGCTCCCCGTCTTCCTTGTGTTAATCATGCATGCTGGCTTTAGAGGTTTACTAAAGGAATCCCAGCAGATTGTGTCAAGACATTGACTTGCAGCATTCACTACTCTTGGATCAACATGTAGTAACGGTAAACAGTCCCCTGTGTTGTTGTTGACTTTAGACCAGAAGTAAAGTAACCGTGAAGTAAAAGTAAAGTTTATTTGACCGTTTTCAACCTGATTAGTTTTTGTAGCTGTGGCAACAATAAAATGAACAAAAACAAAAAAAACAGTCATATAATATTAATCAAAAGTTGGCAACTTTCTACATTTTCTAAACTTAACGGATAAAAAAAAGTAAAAGTAATTTATTTAAGCGATTAATGTTTTGTAGCTCTATCTAAAAATTTAAGCAGATCATGGCCTCCTTTTACAAAGTCTGCAACATACTGCATTTAGTAACTATTAAATTGGCTTCCAGACTACCTAATCAGGTGAACCAGATATTTGCCTAAAATTGTTAGAAATTCAGCTTTTTTTATTTTTTATTTTATGCTCATAATACTGGAATGTAATGTTTAGAAGTAGCATGAGGCATCATTCTCATGTCCTAAGAGAGAGAGAGAGAGAGAGAGAGAGAGAGAGAGAGAGAGAGAGAGAGAGAGAGATGTGTCATTGCTTTACTGTGTAGTTCTTTCACCGATTCTATATATTTTTACTCCTTCCTTGATAGTTTAAAAAAATGCTGAGATACTCTGGGAGAAAATTGTGTTCCAGAACTCCAATCAGCCCATTACTCGTTGTGCTAGTTTCATAAACTGCTGTGAGACAGTGTTACAATTTTACAGCATTTATTTTACTACTGTTATGCTTTGCACAAAGGACCAATTTTGATGTAAGGCTGGGTTCCGTTTTCTTTACTTCCCAGTTTTTTCTCTCTCTTTTTTAATGGTTCTTTTTTAGGCTTATGATTGTCTTACTCCTTTTCACTTTTTCTTACTTCTTTTTTCTTGTATTCTGTTTTTCTCTTTCTCAAATCTATTTCGTTACTGGTTTTGTTGCTTCTTTCTTCTACCTCTTTCTGTTCTTTAATTCATTTTTGTAACTTCTTTCTCCAGCTCATTCCCCTCTATTGAAGCTATTGGACAGTGAAATACATTTATATTTAAGCAAACCAAGAAGCTCTGTGAAACTCGCTGTTATTCAATTGTATTGAAGTGAGATATTTTACATGGACCTGCGTAAAGGGTGCAACGATTTAATATTTCTAGGGTTCACTTTTAGTTTACCTTCCTTCTTGGTTAATGATTATTTTTATTTGTATCTCTTTTTCCGTCTCTTTCATTAGCTTTCACCTCTTTATAATGTTTATTTTTTTATCCCTCTCTCTGTATAGAAAACAGCTGGTGTCATGAAGCTTGGGGTGATTAGCCATAGTGTTTATCAGTATCCATGTCCTGGTGATGCGTGACTCCATTACTCAGTCACAGCATCACTGACACCTGTCAGCTGATTGGTTGTAGCAGTGCAACTTGAAGCTGGAGTTCAGATTTTTCCAACTTGAGCGGCAGACACAATAAGCGCGAAGGTACTAAATGCACCACGTAAAAAGAAGCGCATATTTTTGTTCGCACCTGAAATGAACCAGCCTTGTACTTTGTTGGGCAAATCAGGCAGAAAAGCTTTTTCGTGATGCAAATCTGCTTCTGATTTGTTGCGGGACCCAAATCATGATTACAATTATAGTGGAAAATTAGTGTTAAGCCATCTACAAAGAAGCAAGTTTTCCAGCTCTCACAGACATGTAAAAACTTCTGTAAGTTACTCCTCTGTCCTCCACTCCTTAATATCAGTGGCACTTGTTTGAACTTGTTGTCAGTATAAAAGACATATGTCCACAACATCAAACATTCACACTCCAAACTTCACTTTGGCCAAGACCAAAGAGCTGTCAAATTACACCAGAAACAAAATTGTAGACCTGTACCAGGCTGGGAAGACTGAATGTGCAATAGACAAGCAGCTTGGTGTCAAGAAATCAACTGTGAGAGCAATTATTAGAAGATGGGAGGCAAACAAGACCAGAGGCACCAATTGGGTATGGCAAGATCTGGCAGAAGCCATACATTGTCTTCAGGGGAAAATTCAATATTTATATTTTTACATACCTTTATGGAATTACTCTGGGTCAGTTTTCATTGATTATTATTTTATCTAATACATATACATTAAGTAAAAATGAAAATTAGAACAACACAATCGTATTTCGCTAGGTATTACTGTATCTCCGACACTTGTATCCTCCCACCACCTTGAAATGTGGTATCTCCCAGACCCCCACTCATGAAACGACGAATCGCGGAGGTCAAGCTGGGTGATCTATAGTTATTGCGATTTGATATGGAGTTACCGGTGGACACTCTCTTTGTCTACACGTGATATTGTTGCAATTCCAGAGTGAATGAAGTGAACAGAATGAGTTAAATTGTTTGCAAAAAGGCTAATACTGCTCTCTAACCCTGGTGTGTCCTAGACCTGTTCATGGTGCTAAAAACAGATTTGTAACGGTGCATTTGGCTGAATTGATTGACGTAAGTGGCGTTTGTTTCCTTTGTTCCCTGTTATGTTGGATGTGAGAGAGACTGCATTTGGACAAGTTCAAAATTTCCTAACCACACAGATAAGCTGCATAGCACTTCTGTCACTTCTGGTATGATTATTTGCTGCACATGTTTTTTCTTTTTTTTTTTTACTGGGCCCCCCTTTGTTTGATTACCCCCCAGCCAGGTTAATAATTTTTAGTATACCTTTTTTTAATTTAGCATCACTGTCCAATCTGTATAAACAAGTGCTTTAAAAACATAAAACATTACAAGAGGAAATAAATAAATAATGTAAGGGGTTGTGTTACAAAACTGAGCCCTTTAGTTATCACACCGTTTCAGTAACCGCAGTGATTTCACTTTATTAGACAGTTATAGGTGGGTTTGTGCCATGGATCTATGAATTTGGCTTCAGTAAAAAATGTGCTTTCAGAAAAAAAAAATCACTGTATGCAAGTGTTATAAGAAAGCTTGTTACAGTAAAATGTTTATGCACCATCGCATCCCTCTTCCTCAAAAGATGTGGATATTATTTTGCAGTTAAAAGACCGAACAGCACCTTGACAGCCAACAGGACTCACAGCAACACAGAACAGCTGTCTGGTTGGACATACTGCCCATTTTCCTCCCAAAAACCCTTTGACGGGTCATAGTTCAAAGGTGTTGCGTGTGCCGAAAAAATCTGTCAATAAGCCACATTAGCAGCTCTTGACTCCCAGCTTAGACCTGGGGGTCTAAGCTGGGGGGGGGGGGGGGGGGCGGGGGGATGATGCGCTTTGTGCAGCATTCTGTGCCCAATATGTCAAGTGACGCCCTTCGATAATTCCTACATGTAAAGCACATTTCATAAATGCTCTGTTGGAAGTAGCCAAATATTTCTTATATTTGACGGGTTTTTCAGAATGGTGACGGAAGGATATCCATCATTTTAGCAGATTATGATTTACGCCCCCAATCACTTGATGCAGGCGCATTTTATGCACAGCATAATCTGAGACCCAGACCCTGTAAGTGTCCTACATTTTGCTAACTCGGAGGCTTTGAAGTGCGGCTGACAGATGCAGCTGGGTAGAGATGCTCCAAAGCGCTCGTTTTTGTGCCAACCACAACTGCTTTCTGCAGTATTTTCTCCCTCTAGAACTTGCGGGTCAGAACATGGCTCATTTTCAACTTATGATCATTTCAATAACTGAAATGTACTCTGATTTCCAAACACTGGATAAAGTGCCGCTTAATGCCGGGAAGAGGATGTGAGACTGTGCGTTCAGGTCACAGGAGAACTGTTTGGTTTTAACAAGAATAGTTTAATTTCAGTTTTTATGTATATGTAGTCTGTTAAGCCTGTTCAGAATAAATATTATCTAAAATTAAAAACAAAATACTTTTAAATACGTTATCATTTTAAAAATCTACTTGTAAGAATATATATATATATATATAGTACAGACGAAAAAGTTTGGACACACCTTCTCATTCAATGAGTTTCCTTTCTTTTCATGGTTATTGACATTGTAGATTCACACTGAAGGCATCAAAACTATGAATGAACACATACGGAATTATTTTATACTTTTACAAAACAGTGTGAAATAACGTGGCCTCCGAAGTCATCGGATCTGAACCCAATTCAGAGGATTTGGGGTGAGCTGAACCGCAGAGTGAAGGCAAAAGGGCCAACAAGTGCTAAGCATCTCTGGGAACTCCTTCAAGACTGTTGTAAAACCATTCCGGGTGACTACCTGTTGAAGCTCAAGAGAATACAAAGCAGTAATCAGAGCAAAGGGTGGCTACTTTGAGTAATCTAAAATATAAAACATGTATATAGCTATTTCATCCTTTTTGTTAAAGTACATACAGTAATACCATACATTATGTGTTCATTCATAGTTTTGATGCCCTTAATTGAGAATCTACAATGTAGTCATGAAAATAAAGGAAACTCATTGAATGAGAAGGTGTGTCCAAACTTTTGGTCTTTGCTGTATATAGTGTTGGGTAGTAACAAAATTCATGTACTGGCGGTACGTATTTAGAATACTAATAATGAGTACCTGTATTCTGTTACAGTTACTATTTTTAAACATGGTATTCGGAATACAGTTACTTTCGTAATACCCTTGGAATACTTGTTTGTTTTCCATTTTCCATCTGAAAGATGAAGATATGAGTTTTGGGAAATGTGTGTCTGATGTGCCTAATGTTTAACTTCCAGCGCATTTTGTGACATTAAAACTACAAAATACATTTTAAAGCAGGCATTCAGTATTCTGTAACTAAATACATTGACAAAGAATTCTCCCCAACACTATATATATATATATATATATATATATATATATACACATATATATATATATATATATATATATATATACATATATAATATATGCAAAACTATCTAGGCGCATTACTGGAGAGAGGAATAATAGTAGTGTTCTGGCTGCTGTCAGTCATTGGAATCATGTCAATAGTACAGCATCAAATCCTCTAGAACTGGGTGAGTCTTTTTACACTTTGCCACTCAGCTCAAAACGTTTTTTTGAGCCCATTTGAAGATTTGCAGATGTTTGATGTAACAAAACCAAAAGCAAGATATGCTTTATCATATTTGTCACCTGTTTGACTTGTAATTAAATTAGTTTAGAAGCAGGTTTGGTGATTTTTTTTATGTTCTGTGTTGCTTTAAGGAAGGAGCCTAGTCAAAAACCCATCAACTTACTGAGCAGTGTCCAAGCATTCATTCCACCCCCCCACCACCACCACCCACCCCCACCCCCTGCAATTACCCCACGGAGATTCCTTCCCCCGGCCCTTGCCATGCCTTAGCTTTGGCTGAACCGACGCCACTGTACAAGACCACTGATAATCTCCCACAATCTGGGACTCCTTGCAGGATCTCACCCCATGGAGTCAAACTTATCAGATGAACAATGAGCAGAAATACCAGATGCAAACAGTGAGACCAAGTGAATGACCTGCAGAGAGCTGGGACCAAAGTAACAAAGGCTCCCTTCAGTTATACACTATGCCAAATCCTGCAGTGCCAAACCTGCTTAAACCATTACATGTCCACGCCCAGCTGAAGTGATGCTAGAGAGCATTTGGATGATCCAGAAGAGGATTGGGAGAATGTCATATGGCCAGAGGAAATCAAAATAGAACTTTTTGGTAAAAACTCTTCTTGTCATGTTTGGAGGAGAAAGAAGGAGAAATAGTTGCATCTAAAGAATACCATACTTTCTGTGAAACACTGAAACATCAAGCTTTGAGGCTGTTTTTCTGCAAAGGGAGCAGGACGACTGATCCGTGTAAAGAAAAATTAATGGGGCCATGTATTGTGACATTTTGAATGAAAACCTTCATCCATCAGCCAGGGCACTGAAGTTGAAACATATCTCGGCCTTTCAGCATGAAAATGATCAAAATCACACTACCTGGGTAACAAAATAGTGGCTTCGTTAGAAGAATTTGAAGGTGCTGAAGTGCCCTAGCCAGTCTCCAGATTTCAACCCTACTGAAAAACTACGGAGGAAGTTGAAAGTCCGTGTTGCCAAGCAACATCCCCAAAACATTACTGCTTTAGAGGAGATCTGCATGAAGGAATGAGGCAAAAATAGCATGAACTGTGTTTTAAAACCTTGTGAAGACATACAGAAAAATATTTGACCTGATGTCAAATAAGGATGGCAGGCTTTATAGAACTGGTCGATAACTGTCATGTTAACAGAGAAACCGTTGGACATTGGTAACCCTTTTTTTTTATTTATTAGTTTTTATTGTGTTCCGTCTGGCAGTTTGCTATTCAGAATTGGTGCCCAAAAGATTTACTTTCTCAAGCAGAGCATTACAGCTTTGCTATAGTACTCATCTTTATATTATATATATATATATATATATATATATATATATATATATATATATATATATATATATATATATATATATATATATGTATGTGTGTGAGAAATCTTTATTAATGATTAATTTGGGTTCAAGTTCTTGAAGTTATGAACACAAATACGAGAAAACAGAAGAGAATAAAGAAAGAAGATGAGGAAGAGGAACAGGACAGGTAGGAGCGTGAACTGACGATACAAGATAGGGAGGGAAACAAAGAACACGAGAAAGAATGCCAGTCCACCACCCCTATTGGACAGCAGAGAAGTAATATAAAATCAAGGCGGTTGATATATTTGAATAGGAAATAAAACACAAGGAAGTTTCCTCTAAAACAGTGAGATAATGTCAGAATGATATTATTACCAGGTAATATGTTTTTGAATAAAAAATAATCTATTTATTTTCTAAAGAAACACATGCTATAAAAGTGGCTTTAGAATAAAGAGGGGAGCTGAAACACAGTGTGGATCTAATATTATCTTTATTCACAACAAATTTGACAGCAATTAACCAAAAGATGAGTATTTTGCACACATTTTTTCTAACTAAAGGTCAAGTGATGCCAAAAGTTTGCCAGAAGGTGTACCCTCTCCTGGGTGAATGCATAACACATCACTGTTCCCCTCTGACTTATAAAAAAAGAAAAAAGGAAAATCATCCAAAAAATCAAAGTCACTTCTCTAATGAAGCTTACGGGCTTCCCCTGTATTTTATTTTGTTTTAGAGTTGTGTTTTGACACCTTACCATAACCATAACTGTGCTCGATACTGTAACGTTTGTGTTTGGATAAGCCATTTTTGTCAGGATTCTACACTCCCTCATCATCTCCACCTGTGTTGTCCTGTCTGAACCTCCTATTGTTTGCACCTGTGTTCACTTCCTATTGTCTTCACCTGTTCCTTCTTGTCTCCCCTTATTTAAGATCCAGCAAGCGCTTCATTCCTCGCTGGATCATTGTCGTACCTTGTCGTACCTGTTGTGTATCGTCTCACCTTATGTTGCTGCACTAATAAATGATCACCTCACCTAAACTCTGCTTCTGCGCCTGGGTTCTTCGTCCTCCACGTAGCATACACCTGACAATTTTACACTTGCAATTTACAAGTCACTTGAAAATTCCTCCCCGTCATGTGAGATATCTGTGCCTACAGCAGTCCATTGGTTATTTGATACATCAGTGATATTTGAAGGATTTTGTTAAAATATTAGTGGATGTGATGACAAAGGGAAACAAAAACAGAAGAATGTAGTACAGAAAATACTGTTTTATCGCAGTGGATTTAGCTTTTTTTCTGGACCTCATACTTGTCATTGACTAACTGCAATATATATGGAGGACTGAAATCAGAATCTTGTGGATGGAAAAAGACCACCGGCCCGTCTCACCCGCACCGTTGGGGAGGTGGAGCATGAGCGTGTGTGATAGGACCTGAAAGATGGTGAACTATGCCTGGACAGGGCGAAGCCAGAGGAAACTCTGGTGGAGGCCCGAAGCGGTCCTGACGTGCAAATCGGTCGTCCGACCCGGGTATAGGGGCGAAAGACTAATCAAACCATCCTTAATAGTGAGTTGGAGATTATATTTCTTTGTTTCTTTTTTCTATTTCTTCATGTTTCTTTTTTTTTGGGGGGGTGGCAAAACGGATTGCTATATCAATATATATTATCAGTATGTAAAACTCATTTCAAAATCAAGCACGTCTGGCTCTCCATACTTGCTTCTGTCCAAATTGTTGGTAGTAGGCTATTTCCAGCTACTGTTTATGTGACAGGTTTAGATGTGAGCTGCAAAGGTTATGGGCCATTTTTTTCTGGTTAAGGGTCTATAGAAGTAACTTTACTTCATTCACGGCCATTCATCTTTAGCCCTGATGTAGAGTGCAAGAGTAAAAACAATCCAGGTAATGTTAGGTAAAAGGTGTGGAGAGCAAGATGGCTGTACCTGCATTTTGAAACTCAGGAGAAAGTGGCAGTGCCATTTCTTTATATCAAAGTGATGGAGGTTTCTTGAGCCAGAGTGGAGGAACCGACTGAGGCTACGTAATTTTTTTCTCCCACCCTATTGAAGACTGAGCATTTTGTTCAGACTTGGAGCAGCATAATCATTGGAAAGTCTATTAATTTGTGTGAAGCCAAACCATTTCTGTGTTTCGAGGGGTGGGGGAGCTGTGAAACCACTACTGCAAGTAAATGATAGGGATGAGCAGGTAAAAGCATTATCTTTATCTGTTAACCCATATTAATTATCTGCGTCTGTACTCGGACTGGGCGGGGCCTAAACCGGAAGTGGGTCTAGTAATCTGATATCAGATATCAGGAGAAATTTTGTAGTATGCTGGCCCCGGGACGCAGACAAAGTCAGCTACACAATGATAATTTTTATTCAATCCGAGCACATATTTTTACTCGTATTACTCTTATGATACTCGTACTCGGCAAAAGTTCTTTATCCGTACCGGATACTCGTTTAGTATCCGGCTCAACTCTAGTAAATAAACATGGCTTTATGCAACTTCAAAATCAGGACTATATTTTTCTTCACAAACAAACCTTTGAAAAAACAATATATTCCTGGCCATGAGTTGATTGTTGGAGGGCTCAATTCTAAGACCCCCTGTACTATGGGCGCAGGACAAATGTTGGCGGCTATGATAGTAAAAGGAGAGATAATGTTTTGTCCACAGTTGCACAGGGCACACACCTCATTTTCATTCCACTTCATCAGTTGCCACAAGACAGCTTAAGGAGAAGACATTGTATATAGTAATCTAGTAACAAAAGTCAGTGTATAAAGTAATCTAAACTCCTGTAGCCATTATTGTGTACACACTATTTACTGTTTAATGGTTACCATCGATAACTATATGAAAAGCTGGAAATGAAATGTCTTGAACTTTTGCACATTCTAGAGCCATTAAAAAAATGAGGAGGATAATATCAAATCATATTTTGTCATATTTGTATGAGAACATAATAAATAATTGGAAGCTAAGGAAGAGTTAAAAAAAATATTCAACTGAGTCCATTTGCTTGTCAGCAGAGAAGCAAAGAAAACTATATTTTAATTTTTTTAGTGATCTTTCTGACCTTGCATGTTAGTAAGTCAACTGTAAATATAGTTTTAGTTATATGAATTGCAGACCTCATTGTTAAATGTATGTTTTAGATTACTCATTCAATCAAACATCTTTGCGAAGGTCAAAACAAGTCTTTGTTCAGCATAATGTGCCAAACACAAAACAAGTGAGTTTATCTGAAAGAATGTGACTTCAACTGTTAGAACACACAATATGGTTAAGGTGTGGGAAGGAAACTATTGTTGGCAATGAAAACACATCATCTTCTTTTAGCAGAAAAGACCCCATAAAAATAGAATATAAACAGTGTGTTTTTAAAACTACTACACAGTTAAAATGATTCATCAGTCCATCCTTAATTATTTAGAAATAGTGTCCAAGAACAAACTGTGATTAATCACTGGAAACAAAGACCAGCTAAAAAGTTAGCTTGTTTACCTTTCTGTCATCTTTCTATCATACTAACTTTAACCTGAGATTCCTGCCAACAAAACCACTTTTGCTTTTTTTCTGTAAGATTAAAATAAGTTTTTACTTGAAGCTCTAAAAGTCTAGTTATTTTAGCACCAAGGAGTTGTATGCTTTTCTTGTTAGCATTTTCTTGTTAGTCACAAAATGAGTAGGCATGTGCTAAAGAACACATAACAAAGGTTCATCCTTTTGTGCTGGGCAAACCTGCTACCAACAATGTAGACCTTTTCAACAGTACAGGAAACCCTTTTTTCAAATAAGGTATTAGATGGAGAGGAACAAAAACTCACTCTACGTTGTAGGGAGTTTAATATGTAAGCTGTAATAGCATTCCGTCACAATAATGCAACCAGGGTGGCAAAATGTCTTGATCGTAAAAGCAGCAATCCATCTGCCTTGTGCCTTCCTGCTCTCAGAATGATTCCTGGCTGCTCAATGATTGGAAAGCTGTCTGTTATAATGATGAGACCCAGAGTAATTCCTCCAGCCATGTGAAACATAAATGTACGTTTATACCAATCCCCTCTCATTCCTTACCAGGGCCATCAGCCCATCTATATTTCAGTGATTTCACTCTGTCCATAGTGATGGACAGTGGGTGCAGCTTATGTGTCCTCTTCCTCATAAGTCTCTGTCGTCTGGACCCATATTTCAGCTTGACACTTGGATATTTTTGTTTTCTTCTGTGTTTCATCTTCTGATGTCTTTTAAGCTTTCTGCCATTGTCATTCTGTTTACCATGTAATAAAATGTATAATAGAAATCTGTCCTGCCCATGATAAATCATGAATCTTTTTACTTAATCAGATTGCGGTGAGGAATCCTACTACAAATATGGGTCATCCTTTGATGGGGATGTCACTGCTTCAAACCTCCAGGTACCAATGTTTGTGTGTCAAGTGTCTTTGGGCAAATTTTGAATCTTATTGTTTCTCCAAAGATGGGAATTTGATAAAAGTGTACAATATGAGTATAATGTATACATCCAAAAATAATTACATTGCTCTTATGTTTCAGCAACTGTATTAATATATTTGGTAAACTTAAAGGTATGGTGGATGATCTATTTCTACACTATTGGTCCTCCTATACATCAATCATCCTGAGAGTCTGCATTTGCATGCAAAGTCTGACATGTTTATTTATAATGTTACACCAACATCCATTCATTCTTTCTCACAGTTCTTTCCGGGTCATTTGAAAATGGCTGAGTCTGAAGAGAAAAGAAGTCTTTAAGTTGTATGAGAGAAGAGAAAGGGCTCAGAAGAGAGAAACAAGACAAGAGTGTTTTTAGGAGTTTGTTTGCAATGATGGCGTGTGGTGACAGCACAGGTTGGGCCAGGGCCGGATTGGGACTCATTTTCAGCCTTGGAGTTTCATGCCTCAGCCCACTTTATATCACAGCCTATTTTCATTAAAATTGGGGATGTGCCAATACCAATATCAGGTATTAGGCCGGTACGACTCTGATGTGCTCGTATCATAATCGGTTGAAGTAAACTGATACCATTAACTGATACTTAAAATCTGGAAAATGCAATACCCCAAGTTTCAAAACTTTGGGTTTGTTTATATCATTAGGTAAAGCTTAGGTTACTGCCATAAAGCGAATCAATTTTCACTCAATGATGGACTCATAATCCACTACCCCAAGAACAGAATAGCCATACTAGGTGACTTTAAATAACCTACAATAGCAGGTGGTACAAACACAATAGTTGTGCAAAAAAAAAGTGTTAAGAAATAATCTGAGATTAGAAGCCATTCCAAGTAGAAAACATAAGAAAAGAGAACAAGACAAGCTAATATAAATGACAGTCAAGTCTCTCTAAGTAATACGATAGAGGTAAGTGTCTAGGGAGCGGCCAAAAATATATACATGCTATTTAATCAATGAACTGTCTCTTACCCAACCAATCAGAACTTTATTAACTGGCTTTTCATGTTGGTTAAATATCATCTAATGCAGTGTCAAAATTTTGGTTTTAAGAGTTAAGATAATTCTGAAAAAAATCTGTGCAACAAAGACCACTAAACTAAGGTTGTTTTTTTTATAATAATACAAAAATAATAAAAAATGTAAAAAGTTACTCTGATTTTACCCCCATTCATTTTAAGAAACGTGTCTTTGAAATCAACAATGATTGTAGCAGAGGCAACAGAACATGTTACAGAGGATTCTATCAAAAATAGTATGCCTGTTCTCACCAACATCAGTCAATTTAACCTTCCTAGCCAAATGGAGTCGAATGTCATCGCCCATGACAGGAGTGGGTTTGAGATGGAAATCTTCTAAAAGGCAAGAATCCATTGAGGCGAGTGCCAGTGAGAACCCCCCCCCCAACAAAATAACATGTCTAATGCATTTTGTTCCTCTTATCCTACTGTAACACTTTGAAGTCTTTGAAGCCTTTTTTCAGTGCTCATTCTCCTCACCTACTCTCATCTGCTGAGCTCACCTCCTACTCATATTCCTTCAAAAAGTGGGAAGCGCTCACACAGTTTCACCCATGCCAACATCATCTTCATCGCCGCCATCATTATCTTCATTGTCATCCTCCTTTTGCCTACACATGCTGCAGTTTTGACTTTAATTGGCAACTTGAAGTAGAATCAGAAGTTCTCTACTTTTCCCCGAGTGAGGCGACCTACTCCCCTTTCTCTCCTTCCCCTGTGTTCTCTCTCATATCACCATTGCTTGATGTCAGAAATTTGCTACTGAAGATTCCTCGGCAAATGAGCACAGAGAACAAGAGGTTCCGCCACCAAAGCTGGTAGCTTCCTCAAGAGCATTGGAGTGGAAGGTGTCTAAATGTGTCTCAGCTCCTGCTCTAGGTTTGAGGCCTAGTTTGAGAACTGAGGAGAAAAGGATACACAATGGATCTTGCTGATCAAGCAGAATATTTGGTGGAAGAAACTGCTTGTGTAGCACTTCTTGTACTGATCACAAACCTCTCTGAACTCTAGTTAGAATGCATGGAGCATTGATGTACTGATGTTTCAGTGATTTACTAACTTCATTTACAAAATCAATAAGTTTAACTCTCTGATTCCCAAGGCAGCAGGTCTGTTGAGACCTATCAGATGCTTGGTTTCCTTTATCTTTTCTTTCAAAGGATTAAGGGTTAAAGACATTCAAAAAAAATGCACAGTTCTCATCTATCTTTGGAGCATTTTTCCACGTAATGAAAAACACAGCAGCCATAGTGAAAATACTGTCTGATCTTGCTGTTAAAATTGGACATCTTCCATTTATACATCCAATTTTCATGTTCTTTTATAAGGTCGGATTGGACACGTGACGGGTCCAGAAGACATATAGGGTACCTCCAGCAAGTTCTGAGTCTTCTGCTTCCTAATGTGACGTGACAAAAAAAAAAAAAAAACGCTTTTTGATTGCGAAGGTACAGACTTAACAGGCGCTCATGCACTCATTTATTTCGTTGCACATGATGAATCCTACAGCAAAGACATGCACTTATCCTCACCGTGAGCTTATATGCCTGCTTCGATGCTTTTATGTTTTGCTATCTCTGAAATAAAAAATGATTTTGGTTTGCTTGTTTTAATTGGGGATGCATGCAAAAAAGTTATTTGAAAAATCTTAAGAATAAATGCCTTATTTACTCTTGTGAGGGGCTTTTTAAAATGTCCAGTGGCCTCTTGTCATAGTAGTACTTGTTGTGTACTATGTTTTTAAGAATTTTGCTCATGTTGTTATTTTGTAGGGAAAATCTTTTCAATCTATAAACTAGAAAAAAATCTTATTACCTAAGTTGTACCTCATGTTGTGTATGCACCATAAGTGCATCAGTGGAGCAGCTGTGATTATATCTAGTTTTATTCTATATTACCTTGATGACTGCATAGGTTTTACAAAGGTTTGCAATAATAATCTTTTCAAATGAAGAATAAAAGGGACATATGTGAATTAACACTGGTCAGTCTTCTGCCCTTTACCGTCCAAGTGTTGAGCAGCATAATTTTGCTTCATATATTGTATGAATTAAATAAAGAATTACCTTTTTTGTGTACTACGCCACAAAACTGTTCTTTTGGATGATTTCATAACAACCCTGTTTTTGTATTGATTATTCCTTTAACATTTATACTTATATTTGTTAATAGTATTATCCATCCATCCATTTTCTGAACCACTTATTCCTCAAGGGGTCGTAGGGGGGGTGGTGCCTATTTCCAGCTGTCAATGGGCGAGAGGCGGGGTACACCCTGGACAGGTCACCAGTCCATCACAGGGACAAACAACCTTGCACGCACACACCCACACCTAAGGACAATTTAGAGTGATTAATTACCCTGACAGTGTAGGATATTTTTGGACTGTGGTAGGAAGCCGGAGTACCTGGAGGGAACCCACGCATGCACGGGGAGAACATGCAAAGGCCCTGGCCCGGGATATGAACCCACAACCTTCTTCCTGCTAGGCAACAGTGCGCCACCGTGCAGCCCTAATAGTATTATATGAATAGCAATAAAGTAGAATTTCCATATCTATCAACAATTTAAAAGATCTTTATTTAAAATCTTAATCCAGAAAATAATTTCTCTGCCTATCCTATAGTTACTGAAAGGCTTATTAAGTGCTGTTCTGCTTAATTGTATTGAATCAGAATCAGTTATGTTTGAGTGATTAATTGGATTGTATCAAATCAGTATTTGCTGTTTTAGCTTTTTTGTATTTAAATGCTGGCAGAAAGTTTTTTTTTACCTCCATTACCAGTGTGCTCATTGGACTCTGGGTTTTTACCCTGCCTACAAGACCAGGGTCATGTTAATAGGGCACCAGAAAATTGTCAGTAAGGAATGCCTAGAAACTCTACCTACAAGAAATTTGATTGATCAACTTCCTGTTTTTGCCTGGAATAACAGGAGATTGCCTGTGAGTACTGAAGGCAAAATTGACAGCTACAGCGCATAGTTAGATTTATGTTTAGTTTTTTTTTTTTTTCGACTCTTATCTTGAAGGTCCTATTTCTTTTCTCCTGCAAAGCAAAATTTAAAAATAAAAAAAGAGTGAGACCGGCTAGAAGATGTATCTTAGTTGAGGTGCATGCATGTTTCACCATGTTGTCTCCATATAATAGACTTAGAGGACAGCATATAAGTTCTGCAAGTGCTTGCGGCAAGGTTGTAAATGAGGTCACCACAGATAAATTCTTTAACTGCAAAACAAAAAAAAGTAGAAAAGTAACACAATCTATTTCAAGCTTTTTCAGCGAATAAAAAGCACAAATTACAGTCCAATGATGACTACATGAAAATCATGTTGATTTAGAGTACAAATAAAAAAACACTATTCTGATTCAGTCTTTGGCACATCCATCTCTCCCAGACTACACCATGTAGTTTCTTAAAGTTGCCTCAGACTAAATTACACAGTTATAGACTTGCCTGGCATTGTGCCTGAATATAGGGCTGAGCATATGGCCACTGGCTATGGGGCAATGGAGGGTGAGGAGAGGGGAGGAAGGAAAAAAAATAAAATGAGGGTTGAGAGAAAGAACGACAGTACCAAAATCTGGCAAAGGAAATGCTTCACTGTCATTTTATATGCCAGCTGGAGCAGTGGAGTCGCACGCTCGCAGATGCTGTACACACATAGACAAAATGAGCTGGCACACTGTTGCAACAAATCTGCAGTGCGCCAGTCACACTTTCAAATATGTATACTTACACTTTCTCCCTCATGAGCTACACCTACAGTTGCACTTTTTACCCTTGAACAGTGAATGAGTCTCATTCCCTTTGTCATGCTACGTGAGGCATGAGATGTGTGCGCATTTTTGACAGCCAGCAGAGTTTGCTGGGTTATTGTGGCAGGCTCGTGGGCCTTGTCAAAATGCAAGTGAGAAAATGCAGAGTGACAGATGTAGCCTTTCTGCTTTCGCACACTAACATGGTTATTCTCCCACTGCCCTGCGCTTCACTGATCCTACACACACACACACGGATACATGCACTCCAGTTTCGTCAATTTAGTCGCCATGTGCGCACACTCGTGGCACTTCGGCTTTTCCAGTTGCTGCAGCTTGTTATCACGAGCAGACAGAGATACGCAGCCTATTCCAATGTTTCTGGACTCCACTGTGGGAATTTTTCAGAAGTCCTGACTGTTTATTCTTTTAATTCCTGAGAAAACAAGCAATGGAGTTGAAGGATTCCACTTGAGTGACTTACATATTAAAAACTGCCACTTTAAATGTTTCCAGACGGATATTGCTTGAGACAACACATTTTCTCTGACCTAATAATCTCCAAGATAATAAATCAAAGTCGTTTTAACTTTAATGAATTTCTACTACGTTCCGATTGAGTTCAGACATGAGGCTCCTTTTAGTTCATTGAAGCATGTCCCCAAGGGCCCTATCGGATCATATATCAATGCCACTTCCGCTTTCCACATCTTCACCCAACGCATTATCACCAATGCTGTCAGATACCAGTACAAATGAGAAAACAATGATGAGATGAGCATGAGCTGTTGAATATTCATAGGGAGGATAAGGATACGAGTGGGACATTTCGGGGATTTATCGGCACTAACAGGATCTAATCCATGGTAATTCATGATAAATCCAAACTAAATCAGCCCCTGTGCTGTTTTCATGAAGAAAGAAAAACAAAAAGTAGAAAATAGACTTGAGTCGAATCTCTGGAGTGCTTTTGTGATATGTTTTCATGTTGTTTCTATCCCAGCTGCATTTATCACAACAAGCTATAGTTGAAATATCTCTTATTCCTCTCATTTCCTCTAGACTGTCGTGTCATGAGCTGGAGGCAAAAACAGGGAAGCAGAAAAGCAGAAAAAACAGAATACATTTTTGTCTCTGTTAAAAGACTCATAAAGTGAATGGGGTAAAAAAATACTTTAAGATTCAGCGTGTGTTGAAAGGCACAAACATTACTCTCAAAGATAGTGGATGTACAACCTTGAGGGAGCATCTAGTTGGCATATTTTCTATTCTGACCTCATGCTCTGTTTCTCCATCTAAAGTGGTTGACCTTTGGGCACTCTGACTTAGCCATTTCATAAAACGGAGGAGTTCCTCAGGGATCAAAATAAAGGTATTAGTATTTGACTGTATGACCTTTCCTAAAGGCTTCTGGGTAGAGGATGTGACCTTTCTTGACCTGTACGTATCTGGTACAGTGATGGTGTCTTTTTTATGTCTCTTTTTATTTCTGTAAGACGTTTTTTTTCAGAATGTGTACAGTTTGAGCTATTCATGTTTTTATCATAACTGGGGAAAAAATGGAAAAAAAAAAACAGCAGATGAAGCTTTTTCTTCATTCTTAGTGGCACAGTGTTTGTCAAGGAGAGACATAAACCCATTACAGCGCTCAATAGATTCCCTGAGTGGAATGTTCTGTTTTGTTTGGCTCAAACAATTGATCCATTGTAAGGGCATTTCACCACATTTAATAAAATCTGTGACGTGATCAAAGGGTATGACATAGGCTGGTTTTGTTTTTCTCAAGTCGACTTCACAAAACTTCTGGTATATTTAAGTGAAAGCAAATGTGCATAGACAATAGTAGGTCGTAACAAAAAAAAATAGTTATAGCAATATTGTAGGGAAAACTTAAGATTCCCAGTTTCTTTGTTTTTAGGAATATAGTGAAGGTTTCATGGTTCCCAAACAATCTTATTAATGTGGAATTAGGTCCAGATGGGAATTTTACTATCCATCCATTATCTATTCCGCTTATCCTTTGCCCGGTTACAGGGGTACTAGTGCCTATCTCCAGCTATCATTGGGCAAGAGGCGGGGTAGATGCTTGGACAGGTTGCCAATCTAGCAAGGGCAGGGAAATGTCCAAAATCATTCAGATTTTGATACTTGTTTTATTTTAAAGTGGCCCTAGTGACAAAAAAAAAAAAAACATTTTTATTTTTAGATTGTAGAAAAGAGTAGATCAAATGCAGTCTGGACTCTTTAAATTCTGACAAATAGTCCCTTAGTCTGAAGTCCATTTGAAACTTCAAACAGTGCCCTGAATTTTGGTGCCCTGAGATGGACTGGCATCCTGTCCAAGTTGTACCCCGCCACTCGCCTGATGACTGCTGGGGATACGCACCAGCCGCCTCGCAGCCTTGCATATGATAAGATGATTGATGGATGGATCTCAATGTTGGAGTTATTAGCAACTAATGATTATCCAGATAACATATTCTCACATAGGGTTTTTTCACCAACATTGTACTAGTGCTTAGCCAAGGGAAGTTGTACAAGTACTTTCGGAACAAGTTTTGTAGTAAATATTTAATTGTCTCATTGTTTTACTCTAAACTGTAATGGAGGTTTGTAGAGCAGAAAGTGGGTTTAACTACTAAAAGAAGAGTATTTATTTAAATAGCAAACAGCAAACAGATGACCAATTATCATCACCTTAATTTATTACTGCTTTTTATACAGCTAGGGTTTACAAAAGTTTCCCAATCTGAACCAGCCATTCCCTTATCAGTAACAGCGGCATTGAGAAATGGGGGTTAGACTCAATGTTTTTAAAGTATACCAAAGGGACAATATGCTCATGCTATTCCAGAGATAATTCAGCTTTTTCTTAATGCTCAGTTGAATATTTTATTACTTTAATTTTAATATTTATCTTCTCTTAATTTTAGATAATGGAAAAAATAGATCACAAAAAATATTTGCATGATGCTGGTGTCCATGAGTCCATCTTATTTAAAAAAATGCTTTTTTTCTTTGGTACAGGTTAGAGTTGGAACCAAAAAATGCTCTAGTTTGTCGATACCAGACCTGGTGCTTGTGTTGGTGGAAACACAAAGTACTGTCACTGATCAAGCACTAGCACCAATTGGGTTACTGAACTGGTTTGGTTGAAAATCCTATAGAGCTAACAAATCATTCAATTCTTGTCTATTGCTCTGTCACCATGCATGTGTTATGCCAGGGACCCAAAATGCTGCTGCCCAAACTGGTTTTAAGCGCTGAGGACTGTTAAAGGCGTATCAGTCAGCACATCCAGTATTCTGTATCAGCCAGCTGTCAACACAACAGGGCAACTAAACCTTTGCAAAAGGCTATCAAATGTACAGCACTCATATTGAGTTATTAATAGCTTACACTTCGCATTTACGGGCAGCACTGGATAAAGCTTTGCAAGACAGACTGCTTTCTATGGGAGGTAGACTTAAAAAATGTAATAAGCCTACTGATAAGCAACAGCTCAAATCTACAGAGGAGAATCTATTTGACATTTTGCTTGAAATAATAACTGCTGGATTTATCTCATATTGCAGGACTGCTTTGCTCTGCTTTCTATGCATATAACATATTGGACATTTCTGCTCACATTTTTTTTTTGGTAGCAGAAAAGGATTTAGATTGATAAAACTGTGTGAAACCGAAGTGGTTTGAAAGACGCAGGTAATAAATAAAGGTACTTTGAGCATGGAGCAGACTTTAATGCACCTATATTGAAAGAGATGGCTTTGAAGTCCAGCATGGTGTGATTTGAGGATTAGAAGGTGAACTGTTCAACGATTGTCTCGAGTTCGGTATAATTTCCTGACTGCAGGCATCAGTTACTGAAGAGAACAACTATCCTCTCAACAAACATGCACCATCTTTCTTTGATTCTAGTTCTAATCTACATTTTGTTTTGTGTAATTGTAATGAACATTGGTGCCCTGAGTTTTTCTTTAAACAGACAGTGGTCAGACAAATATTAGTTCCCAAAGTGCCTCTGTTATTGGTTCCTCTATTTTGTTTGGCACTAGTTTACAGGACCAAATGAATTTATTTTACATGAAAATAATCCCAAGGATTTATTTTTTATTCATGGAACATCTCATGGCCCAGTAATTAGCTAAATTGCATATTCACTGATGCAGTTGATCTCTAGGTGGACCACGATGTATTTCTATGGTTATTTTTCTAATTTATGAAACTTACTAATATTGTTGTTAAGTTGTGTGGAGACCAGATTTACTAATTAAAACTAACTAATTAACTTTTAAATACTGGAATCTATTTATTCATAACCAAATAAAAAGTTATATTAGTTTGATTTTGTATTATATAGAGAATTCTTTATTTCCATCTTCATCATAATTTCTTACCAGTTCAACCCTGCACTGGCTTTTATGCTCGGTTTCCTGGTGTGTTCTCTGTGCCCTTTGATTACTTTATAATTTCACATCTGGGATCTCTTTGAACACCTGTTTGTGTTCTTTCTTATAATTCTTTCTTACTCTCTTTCTTTATACCATGTTTTAGATATGTGGTTGCGCCACTAGCTGCAGAAACCATGGTAGGCCTGGATCGAGCTGTACTTGTACCTTGTGTGATCTATAAAGTATTTCTGATTCTGATATCAATGTTTTAAGAAAACCTAATTATTCTTAAATTAGTCTAACATATTACATTTAGCTGTTACTTTTTGACTCATTGGTTTGGAAGATATTAGTTTCACATTATCAAGCATTTTAAGTAAGGAATGAAATGTCTAGTTTATTGCACTGCTCTATTTTTATCCTGGAACTTTACAATTTTCTGACTTGTCATTAAATATTTTATAATGGACAAAATTGCATTATTATTTCCCCAAACAGAACCCGAATTCTTAGTAGGATTCAAGTAATGAGTAAAGCAATGAGTAAAGAAGGGGTGCTTATGCCTGAGCTTTTATGTTTTATGCTTATTGCTATTCTTGTCAGGAGTTCTGTGCTACTGCCATGTTTCATGCTGCTCGTCTGCTCTACTCCTCCCTGCCCCTGCTGGTTGTTGATTACTCTTACCTGTGCATCTACCTATATAAACTCCTCCTCTGCAGTCACACAGATTGACATCGTCTCTTGTCATCCATGGTGCAGTCTTTTAGTGGTACATGCGGAATTGGAGAGTAGCAGTGATGGTGGGCAAAATGCCTCTGAAACTTCGACATAACCAACTAAAAGTGTATATAGCTACAAAGTGCCGCCTGTATTTAATCTGCGAAATGTGAATGCATTCCATAGCATTAACCCATGCTATGGAATGCTGACAAGACCGTGAGCATTATAGTAAATACTTCGCTACAAACACAGTAAAAGTGTTACTGTAAATACTTTCTGATTGATGGATTGATTGATTGATTGACTGATTGTGACATTTGTTTGGATTGTACATAATCTAGACGGGTGTAAACATTACTCATAAAAAGGTTTTTGTATAAATGTTCATATTCATGAAGGATATAGTTTTCACGGATGTTCTTAAGCTCAAAAGGGGCAATAAACTGAATGATCTGCATCATCTTGTTTTATTCACATTCATTCATTACATTGCAGTACTTAACGCTAGGAGAACCAAGGAGTTAACCATTTAAGCCTAGTCCTTGCATCACCTATGCCCCATTTTCTAAGTATCGCATGATATCATACTAGCATATGTCTGTGATTGGTCAGTTCAGTAACAGCCATAGACTTTTTCACAGGAACAAGGCTCTATAGTCGCTGTAACCAGTAGTTAATCCAGCGTTTGGGTACTAAATGCTTTATATTGAAGGGATAATTTATCTAATCTGACCTTTTGGCGATTTTGAACACAAAGACGTGTAGGAAAACAACAATAAAGGCTGCTGTGTTTGTTTCCATGCATTTTTAGAGTATTCTATTAGCTGCACTTCTAGTAAAAATATTTACATCTTAATCAAAATGTAATCTCTGTCATCCATTGCTCCTTGAGGCTGAAATGTGTTCAAATTGAAAATGACACTGTGATAGTGGGCAGATAGTAGGCAGAGCAGCCATGAAAAGTTAGCACCTCCTGCTGTTCTGGTCGAGAATTGCTTTGAAACACTGAAAAATCAATGGAGAATGGAGAGAACGAAACAGAGAACCGTAAAAAAAAACAAAAAACAGTCTCCATCAATACGTCTGCATGCATATTCGTCGTCAGAGCATAATAGATTAGACTTTAGAAGAGAGACTAAGTTTCTCTGGCTTATGTAAAAATTCTCCTGGATTTCCAGAAGTGGTGCCCCAGTAGATTTAATGAATAAATAAATAAATTGAATCTCATTAATAGCCATGTTAGTATTGGGCATTTATTCTTGAGTATTGCTATTAATGTAAACATGGCTAATTGTGTACATGTTTTGCAGTTCCAAAAGTATAGTTACAACAAGGCTCTGTTTGTTGAGGCACACATATTTCTTTTGGGGCTGATTTGACAAAAACACTCTATGTGTCTACAGTAATGACTGTATCCTTGATTCAGAAACATCACTTGAAAAAAAAAAAAAAAGAGTTACAATGAGTTTGGCACTGGGGCTCTTCAGTCCAGTCAGACATGGGGAGACATGGGGATCATTGTGCTGAAATGGACACTTTATGACATCTGCCTATGTAAATTTTCCCTAGCAACACTTCCTTGGTTTCTGCTGTTTTCACATTGAGAGGATAAATCATTATAGGTCTGACTGGACTGAAGAGCCCCAGTGCCAAACTCATTGTAACTCATCTTTTTTTTTTTTTTACTCTCCTTCCTTTTGTTTTTCTTGGAATCCTTTAATATATATGTACTATTATTTGCCACCTTGCCATTTCCATAACTTTGTGAACTGCAACAAAAGGTTGTCACGTTGACAGCTTCTTCAAGTTAAGAAGTGGAATTTTCCAGCTCAGCCAAAGCCATTAAAGCTATCTTGGATGCTTCATTGATTAATTGTGTCTATTCTTGGCTTGTCAGTTGAGGTGGACAGCTGTGTGTTGGTGCTTTTGCAAATACGCCATCCTCTTTCCTTTTTCAGATGTTCAAAGATTGGCATATTATTTTTAAAGCTAAGTCTGGTTTGTTTTGTTCCTCGGTTTATATAGTACAATTTGTTTAGTGACAATTTCTTACAAACCTCTGAGATTAAATTAAACACAAGAAAACTATTTATGTTTTAGGTGATTTCTGTTAGCAATCAATACAATTAATTATTTTTGATACATACGTACTTTTTTTATCAAACATAATCTTAATAAAATACAATGAAAGGCACAATTGTAATCTGAGTCTTTTATCACATCTTGTGTAATTTTGTCGCTTAAATGAGCCCTTATACATTTGCTATGTACTGTAAGTAACAATTGTAAAAATAACCATAATTTTATTTGATTGAGAATAGTTCCCTGTTTAAAACTTAGTAAATGGTCAGGAAATAAATCCCCCAAGCCTAAATTGCTGAATAAAAAGTGTGTCAGTCTTTATTCACAAACATGACACTGATACATAGGCAATTAGGTAAAATCTATTATTTTTATATTTTGATTTGATGAGTATAATCTGAACTCTTCTTAATTGGATGGTTGCTGTTTTGTTTATACTGTAAATAAAGAATCCATTTTGGCAGAGTAATGTGTAGTTGAAACATTTGTAAAGTTACTGTGCATTTCCTCAGAATATGAAACGGCATTAATGACGCTAGTCATACGTTTATCTATGTAAAACCAGAGTAATTGACCACCAATTAATCTATGATATAAATATGGTTATTAACTAGTGATGTCAAAACAGAGAAGGAAGAAGTTAGCATTAACCTGTTTCTGTAAGCTCATCCATTGATTAAAATTCTTAGCAGAAAAAAACACATGGTAGTAAAAAATTTTTGTAACCATGTTATCCGCATTCCTTAAAAATAAGTAATAAAAGTACTAACGGTTAAGATAAGGTTTTGTTAGAACAATATAGCACAGTTCTAAAACACAGTTGACCGAAATTTTAGACAGGGAAGTCTGTCCAAAACTCTCAAGGAACAAAACATCAGCCGATGAAATTAAGCATGGTTGAAATTTTGACTGGTGTGCTAATTAAAATTCACTCACAGTTGTATTCTACACATTACCAATCACAATAATATGGAATTAGAACTTCATATTTGTAGCATAATGTTTTGATATTAGTATGTTTTCTTGTATACAAATTATTCTATTTATCACAAAATATTAGTTAAAAGAGTTTTAAGCTGTCAAAAATCATAAAATATATCACTATGCCTCTGATATTTTACATTGTAAATATTAACCATATGATTAGATACTTTTTCAGGTCAAAAACCAAATATTTCTAAAGAAGCTTTTTAATTTAATACAGTGCTAGTTTTATACAACTCTTTAATGATGTTGAAGTCTGTTTTTATACTTCTCCACTTTTCTTGTGTTAATCTAAATACTTTTATTACCTGCCACTTTGTTGCTGTTACAGCTGAATTTCAGCTGATCATTCTATTCTATTCTAGACGTACAGTATGATGTTTCACTAATGCTGTTTCACTCATGTTGTCTCATGTTGTTCTGATGCAACTATAAAGCTCATGTCCCTTTAATATCTGAATTTAGAACTGCTTAATATCAAAAGCAAACACTTATATACACATAAATCACGATTTGTTTTAACTAACCTACTTGCTCATCACCAGTTTGTTTGGATCTTTTTCTTTTTTAGAAAACAGATTCAGTCCTTTAAACATTAAGTTTGTGAAACCCTGGTCTAAAATTAAGCACGACACACAAGACAAAAAACCATTCACACACACAAATAGAGAGACCAATTAATCTAACAGTCTTTTTACACTAAAATATGTTTTTGGACTTTGGGAGGAAGCCAAAGTACCAGGAGGGAACCCCTGCATGCACAGTAAAAATATGCACACTCCATGCAGACGGATCCCATGTGCTCATCTCCTGAACATTTCTGCTTAAATCATGAGCAGCCCATTACTCTCAAATTATGTTCCTGTGTCCTTAAAATGTGTTATTCAATAAATTATATGATTATTTTAAAATATCAATATGCCATTTAATAAAATCATCTATATGTCTGAAGAAATGTACAAATCATTACATTGAGTGTTCGGTAACTTACCTCTGGTAAATTTCCCAAATAAATTATAATTAAATTTCTCATCTTACCGCTCTACTTTGGGAAACTTGCCCGAACAAATAACTTGCATACTTAATTCCTTTTTCTATTTTTATTTTATTGGAAGATCGTATCGCTGATCATACTGTAAGAAGATCATAAAAGTATATGAAATAATTAAGGAAACTGAGGTAACTACTGCAAACCGAAATAGCATTTACAACATCAATATTGAGATTTGATTAATATGGAAATAGAAGATGTTACAAATAGAATAGAAAACATGTTACAAAGGTACAGAAGATTACAACAGAAACATTTTTGTGTTGCTGCAGAGCATGTCAAAGAATAGAACGGAAATTATTTGTCAGTGAAAGGAAAATGAGGCAGCATTCACTTTAAAAATCAATGTGACCCTGACAAGAAAGTGGTACCATGATAACATCTGACATTCTGATACTTTATGGTGCTGGAGTGTCAAAGTGATATACTGTAGTTACAGTATAGTGGTAGAAATGTCAGAGACAGAATTGCTTTTAAGTGCTGTTGGACAACAAGCATTTCCTTGCAGTAGCACTTTGTGGCACATCTGGAGCTTCTCACACATTCATCATTCATCATACTATTTTAAGTACTAGAAGCAAGACAAACTGAGAAAAAAAAGATCACTCAGCATGTCATATTTAACAAAGTCATCCAAATGGAAATTCTTATTAGCAAGAAGTTTGAGGCATTATGGAGAGGCTTTGAAAGTGATTTGTGCTCAGATGGAGGAAAACTACAGCTAATTGGCCACAGTTGTAGATGTGTTCTTCTCAAAAAATATACATCTGCATGTGGGTGTTGTGAGAGCACTCCAGATGAGTGGCGTATTGTTCAGCTGTAACTTACAACCAGTCCAGACAATGATTATTCAACACCGAATCTATATCATCTGCTGCTCATGTAGTGTACTGTCAAAAGTCTCAGTATGGAAGCAGATTTCTAAAACTGCAATATACATCTTATCTTGTGATCCAAAAGTGGAGTGAACTATATAATGATGAGCTAAATATTTTTTTTTGTAATGTTTTTAGATATTTCCTCTTAATTCATGTTTAGCTTCTATTCCTGCTGTGTTGTGGTGTAATTGTCACTACAGCAACACCTCACTTATGTCCAGTGTTGGGAGTAGAGGCGTTCAAGTTTAACAGCATTACTAATGTTGATATTTTTTAGGTAACAGAGTGATCTAATTAACTAGGGTTTAATTAGATAGGGTTTTCCTAGAGATCCTGAGTGCTTTCGTTGTCTCACTCTATGCTCTAAGCAAGACAACGAGCCAGGAAAGTTAGAAAGTAGCGTTTTCGAACTGGATGTACCAACGATACTTTTCGACTATCTGACAAAATATCTGAAAAGCTTCTCCTCCTACGTTACAACCAGTGGTTTAGTTGTTAGATGAGGGATGTAGTTTAGTATATTGTTATAATTTTTTATTTTAACTGAGAACAAACATGTTAATACACATACTTAGGATTTGGATAGTGCTCTGTTTACTGTCACAGATAGAGGGATTTAAACTACTTAATGGCCATATTTCCCTTTGTTTCTTTTTACCCACATTTGTCTGTTGTAGTTTTGCACTTAAAAAAGGGGTGTGATTATTTATTTGCAATATTATTTTTTATATATATATATATATTTTTCTGCATATGTAGTAGATATATTTAAGAGATATTACCCCTAATGGTTAAACCAAAGTAATATTTTGATATTTCATTTGCCTGTAAGGTTTAGATGATCGCTGTTCCGCTTGTTATGTCTAGATAATTATTTAGACGTTTGATTAGTGATGCCTGGAGTAATCGGGAGGGGGAGCTCTCCGGGCCTGCTTCAGTTCTGCTAGAGCAGCTGGTGAGGAAGCATGGTGTCTGAGTCTTCTTTTCATATATCCCAGTTCCAGTTCCTGCGCTCGTTGTTCAGTCCGGTACCAGGGTGTAACATTTGGAGGCCCCAGCGAGGAGGAGTGATGAGAGTCAGCTGTCCTAGATAGACATCCCTGTCATCATTCACCTCACTACATCTACAACCTGCTACTGAGAGAGACGTGGGGTTTCCACTACAGTGTAGAGAGAATTGCATTTATTCTGAGGTCAACCATCAGGTACCAGGAGTACTGCATTATATCTTCTGCACAGAGAGGGGGTTTCATCACACTGACTCTGCCATTAGGTTAAAATTGGACATGGATTCATCAGAGTTGGAGTACTTAAAGCTTGAAATTGGTGCAGCTCTATTTAAACTAACCAAAGATGCTTTAACTGAAATCTGTGGATTTCTCGGTATTACTGATTCAGCACCTGAAAGACTCTCAGATAAAACTTGATCGTCTCTCATTTCACATATTACAAGGCATCTGGAGAGTTATGTGAACTAGAAGATCAAGGTATGGCGGAGCTACTTAGCTTGAACGACAAAATTGGCGGGTTGGAAAAACCTGCTAAATATAGTGCATCAGAGCGTGCTGCTACCAGTTTAACTCAGGAAGATGTAGTCGATGAGCCACCTAATCAAAACACTGAAGAGGAACGACTAAGAAAAGAGGTGCAGACGCTTCAAACGGCATTAGCCTTGTCACTACATGGGAACCCAGATCAACCTGACATGACAAAAATACTGAGGGATGAGAAAAATGGTGCAAAGCAAACTCCGATCCCTGTTCAGCAGACCCCCCAGAATCGACTCCCTCTGCAGTGGGGCAGAGAATTCAAAATCTCGGGCCAGATTGGTGAACCAGGGCAAAGAGACAAACTTACTTTTTCCAGTTTAGCTCACCAAATTGAACAAGGCAACAATAAAGGATTCCCAGAAATTGAAATCGTGATCAGGGGGATTGCACCAAGCTTACAACTACGCAGCTACCTTGAAGGCAAGAGCAACCTCACCTTGCCAACTTTGAGAAGAATACTCAGATCCCAGTAACAGGAAAAGGGTGCAACAGAACTGTATAAACAGCTGAATTCTGAGGTCCAAAGTAGTAAAGAGACTCCGTAAAGCTTTCTGTTCCATGCATTAGATCTGAGGCAAAGATTCCTCTTTGCTTCACAGGAAGCAGAATCTGGCTTGAGATATGTTTCTTCATACAGTCCTGAAAGGCCTGCAAAATGATTGTATCAGAAGTGATTTACAACCATACCTGCAACAAACAACAACAAGCGTTGAGCTGTTTCTGGAGAAACCTAACTTTGCATGTGCAAATGAAGCAGAGAGACAAAATAAGAAAAAACTCCTCACCCCAGAGCGGTCAACCATTGTCCACTCAGTTCAGTCTAATGAAACCACTGCAGATAAGAAAGGGAAAAGTGCTAATATTGATCAGAGCAACAAAACGCAGTCTGATTTATTAAATGAATTAAAAGAAATGCGCTCTGAAATGGCCTCACTGAAAATTATAGGGGCTGAAGTAGCACAAATTAAAGAGTCAATCAGGACGCCCAACTCTGGACAGACAAAGTACATGGCACCACCTGTGACACAGGAATACATCTCCCCTCCTCTTTTCCAGTACCCTGCGCAAAGCTGTTGGCCTCCTCCAGGTCCGGGACTGAGAGGTGACACTGCTAGGTATCAACAGAGGTTTGCACCACAGCATCAGAATCCCACTCGCAATCCTGCACCCCCAAGAAAATGTATTTGCTGCCAGCAAAATAGAAGTGAGTACTGCTCTCATTGCTATAAATGTGGAAGTGACGAACACTTTCTTGCAGGATGCAGGGCCAGAGGAGCTAGACATGAAAAAAAATTGTTCTTTAAACGGAAGAGGGTTACCCCCATGGGACAGGGAGTAACCACAACTTTTAGAATGTCCCAAAAACACTGCTCCTACTGTCATGCTATTGAGAGAGAACAAAAATTTAGACAATGTGCATCCTGTAAAACAGATAAATATTGTTCTAAAAGCTGACAAGCTCAACATTGGCCAAAACACAAAGATCAGTGTTATCGCTCACGTTCAGAGTCAACTTCTTGCTTTAAGGTAAAGACCAGTCTCCCAGAAAACTGTCAGCCTAATACTGTTGCTCTGATAGGGAAGCGGTGCATGATTGATTGCTACATACATGGTCTTAGAACCCAAGCATTGTGGGACACTGGGTCCGAAGTCAGCATCATTGATGAAATGTGGAAAAACAGACATCTTCCGTATGAAATGCTAAGAGATGTTTCTGAGTTGCTCGATGCACCAGATGATTTGAAAATCACTGCTGCTAATGGTCAAAGCATGCCCTACAAGGGTTTTGTTTAGGTCAAGTTTGGATTGGCTGCAGCAGGAGCCAACCGTACAGTACTTGTTGTTCCAATGCTAGTGATGGAAGGCAGAAGCCTCTCACAGCCAATTTTAGGCTTTAATGTCATTGAGTTTTGTGAGACATTGGTAAAGCTAGAGAGTAGTGTTTCACCTTCATTGATGTGCAAAACCCAACTGACCACGATATTGGGTTGTCAGGCAGAACTGTTGTGGGAACTTTACAGAAAGGTCAAGCTGTGTATCCAGCCACTATTCTAAAAAAAACACTAACAGCTTACCAGTTTCAGTGAGCCAAGTGAGTTCACACACTGAGCAGGATCCCGCTCTTACATGGGATCTGCCCATAAATCTAAGCCATATAAATTAATTTGAGAGAAAGGTAGTGCAGGACATGCTTCGTGAGGAATGCCAGTCCTTTTCCAAATCGGATGATGACATTGGATACATTGAGAAGTTGCGGCTAAACATATCATTAAAGGATATGGATCCCGTAGCCCGCATTTACCTGTCGGTGCCAAAAGAGCTTTATAAAGAAATGAAGGACTACCTGCACAACCTAATTGTACAAGGTTGGGTGACAAAATCAAACTCACCTTATTCTTCACCTGTAGTTTGCCTGAGGAAAAAAGATGGCAGCCTCAGCCTCAGTATAGATTACAGAGAGCTGAACAAAAAGACTCAACCTGATAGACAACCGATTCCTAGATTGCAGGACATTCTTGACAGCCTGGCAGGCCAATCATGGTTTTCATTGTTAGACCAGGGTAAGGCCTACCATCAAGGTTTTATGGATGAGAACAGAAGGCACTTGACCGCGTTTGTAACTCCATGGGGACTTTATGAATGGATAAGAATTCCATTTGGCCTCATGAACGCTTCCGCAGCCTTCCAGCGATGTATGGAGGAATGCTTGGAAGAGGTTAGGGACAAAATCTGTGTGCCGTATCTTGATGACACACTTGTGTACAGTCAGTCTTTTGAAGACCATGTTAAGCATCTACAAAAAGTGCTACAACTTCTGCGAAGGAGTGGTATCAAACTGAAACCCAGTAAATGCGAACTATTTAAGCGAGAGGTTCGCTACCTGGGGAGAGTTGTTTCAGCTGAAGGTAGCAAGGTTGATCCTGCTGATAAGATTGCAGTGACCGCCTCAAAGAATAAGCGGCCAAGTACTGTAGGTGAGCTTCGAGCTATTATGGGCTTGCTAAGTTATTACAGACAGTACATAAAATATTTCTCTCGGATTGCAGGGCCACTTTACGCTTTATTAAAAGGGACAGCGGACAACAGTAGGCCACAAAACAGGTATAATGCAGAATGAACAACTGGAGAAAACAAAGGTATACCGTCACACAAACCAATTGTGTGGACAGCAGAACACCAACAGGTTTTAGAGAATTTAATAGACTGCCTGGTTGAACCACCTATTCTCGGGTTCCCAGACTTTTCAAAGCTGTTTATTCTCCACACAGATGCCTCCAGCCAGGGTCTTGGGGGCAGTTTTTTACCAACAGCAAGATGTGTAATAGCCAATGGCTCTTGCACATTGACATCTTCTGAATGTACTTATCACTTACATTCAGGGAAATTAGAGTTTCTGGCTCTTAAGTGGGCAGTTACTGAAAAATTTAGGGATTATCTTTACTATGCTCCTACTTTTACTGTTTTCACTGACAATAATCCCCTTACTTATGCTCTCTCAAGTGCCAAGCTCAATGCAACTGGTTGTAGGTGGTTAGCAGAGCTTGCAGACTTTCATTTTACCATCAGATACCGTCCAGGCAGAGAGAATGTAGATGCGGACAGTCTATCCAGGATGCCATTAGAGATAGAGGAGTTGAGACAGTGCACAGCAGAACTTGCCTCAGATTGTGTAGCCGTAATAACCCAAGCTGTTGAGGCTCAAGACCCCACTTCAACTTAGATCTGTCCATTAGTAGCATCTGCTCAGCTGGAGGACAAAAACAAACCTCTGTCACCTGCTGAAATTCGACAAGCACATAATGAGGACAAAAATGTTGGCCCAGTAATACAGTACAAGCTAAGAGGCAGTAAACCTTCAGGACATGAAGTTAGTGCCTTAAGCATGCAGAGTAAGTGCTTACTCGTGAATGGGAAATACTCCGCTTTGATGGAGATGACATCCTCCGCTGGAAGACAACAAACAAAACACAACTTGTTCTACCGGAAAAGTACAAGGCTATGGTACTGCAATCAGCTGATGAAACAAGCCCACTAATGTGTAAAAATCCTACAGAATCAGAAAATGCATCTCCGAATTAGAGATCGCTGCTGTGAGACTGAAAGCCGATAACACACTGCTGTATGCCGCAGGAGCCAAGCTGCGACCAGCTGATAGCCACTCTTAAGCCATGGCAGGCCTGAAACCTGAGTAGACAGGGACCGATCAGTGGAATGAGACGCTGAGCTAGAAAACTGCATAAAGGCACTGTTCAGTGAAAGAAAGTTGGAGCTGATTGCTGTTTAGCCGAATCAAGTGGAGAGGACAAGTCTGACGTCAGAGCTAAAATGGCAGCTATCTGCATCTCCAATAGCCATGAGGCCTCCCTGCTAGCACATGCAGCTGTAAGCCAACTTGTTAGCCAACCTGTTTTTAGCATTCTTTGTCACCACCTGAGGAACCTGGTTAACTTTAAATCTAACCCTTTAAACCTTAGACCTATTTTGAAGTCTGTTGATTGAAAAATACTTCAATTTTTTTTAAATATTTCAGTAACCAAAGGTCATTTTAAAGGTAAAATTCTGTAGAATTGATATATGTGTCATTATGCATGTTATCTGCATATAATACTAATAATACAATTACTATTTATGTTACTACTCATTTCTGTGTCCCTCAAATGGGGCACATATAGGGCATAAAATCATTCAACAGAAGGTCTGTCTGTGCAGGGTTAAGTAAAATTAGTTAGAATAAACAAAGGTTATTTGACTTTATTTCATTGTGCTTTGCAGATAATTTGGCCTGTGGGTTCAAAGAGTGTTCTTTTAGGTTTCTAACTGATAGAGCTGTATTAGCTGCAAACTGAGTTACTTTTTCTGTTTTTTGGTGCTAAATTAAACAGTAACTTTAGATTGCTCTGCAAACATTAGCTGTGCATTCTCAATTTGATCTATTTGGTCAGTGTTAACAGACCGCCAGCATTCATAAACAAATAAAGATTACTATAATTGGTGTTCATAACAGAGATTGACTTAAAAGGGACTTTGTAAAGTTTCAATGTTTTTTTCCTTGTAATTGCCTCCTCAGGCCAAACATGTTACTGCAACCAGAATGGTAAGCTTGTGCATGAAGCCGACATTCTATGTGAGTGCTCACTCACAAACCAACAGAAACAACAGCTGAGTCAATCCCGTCCTGGACAATTTACATATTTGCAGGCATGACTTCAACTTAGGTAAGAAATGTTACTATTGTGTAAGTTTAGTTGAAGTCTGAGCTGGAATTTTGCTGTCCTTTAAGGTGCTCTCTTCTTTTTCTTCTCTGAATTCGTCCTTCAGTTACTCCTTGCTCTGTGGTTGTTTATAGCAAAAACTACACTTTTGTGTGAATGCACTTGATGCTTGCTATTACACTGCCCCCAGAAAGCACTCAGTTCGACCCGAACAATCACTATTTAAATGAATTTACAAGCACATAGAGGCAACCTTGGTAAAAAAGCCAAAGCTCATTTTCCTGACCAGAGCATTGCTGGAGCATGTATGAGGAAGAAATTTTTAAATTAAATTCATTGAAAATAGATTAAACACAGAACTAATCTTATAAGCCGTGTTTGAAACCACCTTCTTACTATATCAAAATAACAAATTACATAAATCAAAAATATATCAATAAAACAGAATCAACAGTTTAAAGGTTATTGATTTGTAAGCGGTTAAGAAGATGGATGGATGGATGGATGATTTGTAATTCAGCAAATTATTAAATTAAATATTTCCTCCTCCAAAGAATGTTCTGTATTTGCTGGGCATTATGTATTGGTTTGAACATAAACCGAAGGTGCCAATTAGCTCATACTAATCACAATTAATTTGGAGTAATTGTTTGTCATTATTCCAAATAGATATGTAGTAATTTGCTGTTCAATGAATGTCACTCAAACTCATTCCTTCATCCTTTGTTTAATTACCTCAGCCTGAAAGGGAGTCCTAAACAGCAACGGAGACTGAATAATTTATTTATTTATTTTGTTAAATATCAGGTCGCGCACCAAGTTTAATAATTTTGACCAAAAATGATTTTTTTATAATTTCCATAAAAAATTCATACATATCCATAGCTCAAATCTACAATTGTATTACAACACTTAGACAGGATTATGGACACCAGTTATGGTAATCTGTGTCTCAGATGTCCCATTTATCAGCCCTTTAATTAGGTAGCATAGCTACTATTAATATTGATATTAAAACATCTCTGAAATCCTGGTGGAGGCATATGAAAATTAAAAGGTCTTCGGTTCTGCATGCAGATAAACACCCATTTGGAACAACCCAGACATTCAGGAAATTAAAAACGCTAAACCTTTCAACATTCAACAAAAGGATCAAAACATCTAAAGAACATATTCAGTGGATAAAAAATGACACATATGACAATGAAAAAATTTAATTCTTAGAATATCACCAACTAAAATGTATAATAGGACTGAACAAATAATTCAACTCAATTTGTTTCATTTATACACCATTCACAAAATATGCATTCTCAAGGTGCTTCACAGGAAAAATAATTTCAATACATTAATGCAAACACTCCAATCAGTTAAAAAGTTTCTAATTTAAAGTTTAACTGAACGCAATGAAAAAACATCATCCTGTCCCCAGGCAACATTTGAAAAACTCTACCAAAGTGGTAAGGGCCAGGGGGCATGGAGGGGCATAGCCAAGTATGGAGGAAGAGCGCAGGAGGGGGGGACGCAGGGGTGTGGTTTCGAAGACAGTCACGGCTGAACTATGGCATTCGGCTGCCGAGCTCCATAAAGCCTCTATTTACCTATGGTAAAAAGGAGAAATGAGGTCTCTTCTCTGCCATCCACCATAGGTAAAGAGAGGCTTTATGGAGTGCAGTGGCCTAACGCCATATCAGTTTCAACCATTGGCTCAGGGCGCTAAGTCAGCGCTGCCTTAAGCCAGCAGCATGTATAGCAAACAAACACAGAGAGCCTAGCACTAGCATGGATGCTAATTAGCTTCGGTGGGAAATACCTCAGCTTTTGTTTCCTTTTTCACGATGTGTTTAAAGTGACAGTGTGTAGTTTTTGCAGTACATCTTTGAAAATTGCCATTAAAATATTATGTAATAATAATTATGTAAGGCACATTTATAGCAAAAGATTGGCGATATTGTAAAATATGACTTTAAAAATATGTTTTAAAATACATAGGCGTAGGTCCTCTTTTCAGGGGAAAGCCATATTAGATGACGTCTTTACTTCTACAAGAGACAAGAGAGTAATAGAAAATTTGAGCATCCTTGCAGGCAAAAACAATTAAATGAAGTGAGAGGTTTTAACCACAAACATTTTTTATTTATGACCTACCTACTACTTTTCCATACTATTTCCATAATGAATATAAAGTTACTGTCATCTTTTGGAGAAATATGAAGTCAAATACTAAAAAAATATATTTTTTTTTTTGTCAATTGACAAATGATACACGGATCTTCAACCCCAAAGTTACTCTCAGCTTTGAGGATGGCCATGAGGTCTCCATCACCGCAGTTTGAGGCACAGCCACTCCTGAGTAGCGAGTATGAGCAGGTTCCAGCCATGGCTAACACTGGAAGTCCAAGAAGACAAGCTTCGTTTTTTTTTTAACCATAGTCCAACCTACATTTTTTTTTTTTTTTAGCAATACAAACAGTGATGACAGTCTACTAGAACAGTAAGAAAAAACATAAAAGCTATTAAAAGCTATTTAAAAGGTTAATAAAAAATATATTAAAAGTTATTAGGTAATTAATGAATATTCAACTCACATAGAAGAGGAATTTATGCACCACAGTTTTTATTTCAAGCAGGAAATAGGTGCAGCTAAAGTCTGTTTTATCCTGCAAAAAGAGCAGAGTAAGATGAGTAGACAGATGAAGAGCATCCCTGTTACAGCTCTAACATAATTTCGCCTGGTAAGTATTACTTTTTTTTTGTTTTTTACAAGTACATCACAAGCTGGTATTCTTCTTCCCTTTGTGTTTATATTAGGGGGACCGTATTTTGATTTCCAAGAAAAGAGGACACTCGGCTGAGTCCTGGAAGTTTAAAGTGTGCATTCTGTATGTGATTAGAAAGAATAGTTAATTAACAAACTTAAAAAAGGCTAATTAGCGCAAACACATAAATAAATAAACATAAATTCTAGAAATAAATACTCCTTATATCTTCATCCTCCTCAATCAATTTACAGATGAAGTTTCCCTTTCCTCAAGATTCGTAGTTTTTGTGTCCATGTGGACCTATGGGAACTTTTGTCACACGCAGAAACGCTTATGCCAGCTATATGCACAGTGCACTCCGCCACCCGTTTGTCGGAACCAGACAAGCAATCTTTTGCGGTTCGCACATAAAGCTTGTGCTTTGACTTCTTGTAAACCGCAGCAGTGTGGCAGGGAGCTACTTGGCATACAGCCCCTGTCTGTTCCGTCTATGAACAGATTAAAACCAGTCCTGGGAGAATTATAGATGAGAGAAGAGTGTTGTATTGCATACATCACACCACACAGCAACCCAATAATTCCCTTGGAATGCCCCAGACAGCATGTGAAAAGTGGACATGTCCAGGGAAACATTAACATTAACATTATAGGGTCCATGTAAGAGATTTTGCAATAGTTTTTTTTTTTTTTTTTTGCTCACAAATTCCTACCACATCTTAAGAAACCTGCAAGTACTCAGTTTTTGTTTAGTGCATAAAAGTAGTGGATTGTAGTACCAAATTGAATTGGATAGGGGGGTTGGGTGATTTTTAAGTTTAGTTTTCATCCTCTTGCTATTTCATCTAAACCTCTTTGCATTTGTTTTCTAAGAACAAAGCATAGCAACCACAAGCTGCACACATACACTTGCATTTGATGAAGCCAAGACTGCTGTGCATTTTTTTTTGTTTATTAAAGTTTTATGTGTTTGTAATCAAAGTGCTGTGCGCATTATATTCAAGCCCAAAGCATATAAATTCTTGCCGAAAAGTCAAGCTGAGAGTGGAGTCAGAGCTTATTTTACTGCTAAATGTACACAGAAAATTCAGATAACAAAATGCAAAGCGACATAGATTGTATACAGATGGAGATTGGCAACAATAACCCTCTGTTCCTTGAGAGGAAATGATACCACTAGGTCGAGCTATTTCTGTGTATACAGCTGTGATGTCAACTTGCATATTAAAAGACCTGGGTTTAAAAAAAAACCAACTACTTTAACATGGGAAAAATTAGAAAGTGTGAAAATGCAGTACACAGAAACTGCTTGAAAAACACTTTATATTAAGTGGATACAAATACAGCTCTTTGTGGATGCTCTTAAAGAGGACAACTTTACTGGTTTTGTGGCAAAACTTTACTTGAATTTAAGTTCAAACGGGGCACTCATTGACCAAAGCAGTTTAAATGGAGCATCCATTTGCCTATGAAGCTAATGTTAAGATCATATTTGCAAACCATAGCTTTAAGTTGAAGATTGTAACTTAAATTCCTTTTTTGTAAGTTGTTTCACTATTCAAACACAAACAGATCTGTTCCTATGAAGCCCAGACATGATTACTTGCTGCGCTGTTCACTGTTCCCTATTAGACAAAACATGTGCATTCAACACATGCATATTAAATTAAGCTATTAAAGACATATTCCTAGAAATCAGTGGTTTATTCTTCATTGGTTACAAACACATGAGGGATCAAGTTGTTGGGTGAGTTGGGTGCATCTCAGATCAGGTTGTTCAGGCGGTCAGGGTTGGAAAAAGTTTTTTTTCTTCTTTTTATTAAGTGTGTTCATCAAGCTCTTCATTTAAACTTCTTGTGAGGAAAAGGGATGTAACCACGTATTCAAATATTAGTAAAGGCGTTTTGTCAACATCAGCTTCAACTGAAGGAAACACAGCGTCCAATATGTCAACCCCCCCACAATAGGACCCACGCCCATGTATTTGTCATGATTTCGCTGTTGGACTCTAGTGCGGACACACGAACGACTCAGCAAACTAAGGAGGACTGTGTTAATGATTTATTTGTTCTCTTTGCAAGACACCAGATGACACAGGGAACCTGAACACGCTGGACTCGGGGAACAACCTCTAAGCCAGACACTGGGAGCCAGGAATAGCCATTGGGTACCGCAGCACATCTGCCCAGGGGGGAAGTGGGTTTGTCGTGTGGCCGACTGACTCCTGGACTCACTTATCTCCGGAGGCAGGATGAGGGTGAACAGGCAGGTGGAGATTCGACTCAGCCAAAGGACCCCATGGAGGAGGACGAAGGAGGCTGGGGAGGAGCAGACGCCGAGACTGCAGAAGCCTGGGCAGCGGATCCAGGTGGGGAGGTTCTTCCTAGGAAGGAAAGGAAAAGAGGTAAGAATTTCAATTGTAAGGTACGCAGAGGACAGCCTAGGAACCAGCTTGTTACCAAGCGATATGGTGTAACCATCTGGCGTCTGCTCCAGGTTGGCAGTCCCCTTTTAAATGCTCCACTGCAATCAGGCTGAGCGAAACCACCTGAGGATAACGAGGGCAGCAAGCTGTACCTGGATGGAGAGAAGGTCACACAAACCCACCCACAAACACCCTCACAGTATTTTAGGCTTTTTTGGGGTATATGTCATAAAACAGCCAATACTTTTCAATGATTGGACATCATTTTATTAATTTTCAACAATATTTTAATGGATATTTCCAGAGATTAATGGTCAAATACAAACGGTCACTTTAACAGACAAACAAGATCTACTACCATCCTGCAAATTTTAGATGCATCCCTGCTCTAACACTCCTGATTCAAATGGCTCAGCTCCTTCCTTGGCCAGCTTCGGAGAGGCCTGATAACAAGGCTTTCATTTGATTCAGCTTTGATGACAGGGGATTCTTCAACAAGTTGGTGGATAAGAAGCTGAAGTTAGCTACTTTTATGTAGCCCCTCTTTTGTTGTCCTGGTGATGTGCTTAGGATCATTTTCATGTTGGAAGATCTAGTAATCTCTCATCTTTAATGCTACTGACTGATGGAAGATTTTTGTCCAAAATCTCACAATACATTACAGTACATGGCCCCCTTCCTCCTTACTTTAATACAAATAGGTTGTGCTGTCCCCTTTGGAGAAAAGCAGCCAGAAAGAATAATGTTTTTAGTTGTAGATTAGAGAGCAATTGACCCCTTTTCAGAGTCTTCCGCCAGCAACATTTCCGGTTTGAAAAATTAGGCAAAAGGAGAAGCTCTCATTAACATTAACATTATGCATCCCATGGTCTGCTTGGCAGACCATGGGATGCGTGGGGGGGAGGGTTGGTCAACCAATGGCGGCTGGTCTATTATGGGCGCTGGGGCACCGCCCCTCCTAACAATTTAAGAAAAAAATAATAATAATAAGTTTAAGTTTGACCAAAACATGACTTTCTTCGGTACAGGTGTAGTGTTTTACACACTAGAAGGAAGGAAGGGGGGAAGGCTGGGGTTTCTATTTGTCTGCCAGCTTCATTGTGTGCTGCAACAATATGATAAATGTGTAGTCTTATACTTGGGGCGGCGAGGAACAGCGCCCTTGCTATCTAACCAATGGCGCTCTAATAGGGTATAAAAACGTCACTACATATCATTAATTTAACCAATCAGAGACGCGCAATGTTAAATCTCCGATGGGTGCTTGGCATCAGCACCCATCGGAGATTTAACATGGACTTTTTGGTGTGGTCAAGTGTCCGCGAGACCCGGCTGGCGGAGCCAGTCTTTCTTGACAATGAAGTTGACAATGGCCGCGGCATACGAGACAGAGACCGTGCAATCTCTTCTTCAAAATCCATTTCAAAGAAGACCACTGGCTGAAAAGCTTAAAATGAAAGAAACGGGACCGGACCAGCCAAATATTAACATCAGACAGCAGATGAAAGACAAGGAAGCGTCTTATAACGCGAGTAGAAAGCTGTATAGCTTGAGTACATTTCATAGTAAGGTATTGCTGCGTTACAAATGCGCATTATTCAGTAAAAGTGATGTTTTCTGACTTAAATTTATGCTAACTGATTAGCGGAAGTACCTTTGTTGTCTAGACAACGCTACTTCACAATAAGAGCATGAACTCCTGTTTATACTGATCACTTGGATAGTTTGTCTGCTGAGTGTTTACATTTTGGAAAACAGTAAATTGTGACAGTTTATTACTAAGTCTATATTACATTTGATTTATTTAATACTTAACACAGCTGCTGATATTCAAATATTAAGTTTATTCATATATTCTGGTTATTTCTACCTTGCATTAGTTCTTATTTTTCATATGAGATCACACATATCATCTCCCTCCTCACATTTCTATCACCAAAACCTGTATCAGCAGCTGTGTGGAAATAATAAAGAACAGCAGAAATATAACAGCCTTTTCTCCACCATATCTTCTCATACTCTGAATGGCTCTGAAGTGGAGCTCTGGCAGGTTCTCCCAGTATGAACAGAGTGATCCCAGTCTGAACCAGAACCTCTATAGACCGCTCAGTGTTTCCTCCTCTACAGTAGCATTCTGTTCCAGAGAAACTGTTGAAGCCTCTGACTGAAATTATTCTGTTGTTGTAGGATAGTCCTGTTAAGAGGATGATCAGGGTTGTTCAACATTAATAAGAAACAGCTATACATACAGACAATGTTAGCTGGTTAGTTTGTGTTAGCAACTGGATAAAAGATCAATATGTCAATGTATGAACATGTAGTCAATGTGTGAATATGATTGTGGAGTTAAAAAATAAATTCTACTAATCTCTATTTATAAAATAAGAGCTTCATAGTAATTTGATTTCTCCTTTTACTCTAAAAAGTGTAGTTTCTTTAGTCATATTTAGGAATGCTAATTAGTCTGAATTAATCCACAGCAATCCCTTAATTAATTAAGTAAAAAAAAAAATATATGGTTTGAAAACCTTAATATCCAGTCATCATCATAGCTACCCCCTCTGGAGAAAATTCCACGAGCCGCCACTGGCGTCAACCCTTTGTTGTTATTCCAAATTTTGACGAAGGTGTCGCCGAGACTGAGCATGTTTTATACTCCACAGCGGCAGGATGGCTAACATCAGCAATTAAGTCTATAATAAGGGCTGAGCCAGTAGTAATGCCTGATTCAAATTCAAGATCAGGTTAAAGTTTTAAACTGAATAGGAAACTCCACTGAGGGTTTTTGGTAGTAATTCATATTTTTACTAAAATATATTGATAATACCAAAAATTAATGACCGGACATGTAGACTGCAATATACACAATGTGATTCATTAAACCTAAAGCTGTTTATGGAACTATTTTTACTACCTATAAAAGGCATGTCTTAACTTTGCCCCACGAGGGTTCGACAAAAGATTATTTCTGATAATGATAAATATCATTCAAACGCTTTTCCCAACTTATAGTATTTCACAGCCTAATGGCCATAAACCGGATAGTTGTCATTTTTTCCACTTGTTTTCAAAGAGGGATCGTAACTCACTGTGCACTGATTGTGTCTGCAACTGCTGTTTCTGGAATACGGCACCTGCACAGAGCAGAGAGCGGCACATGTACACTGCATGCATAAAGTGCATTACTGACAAACAAAATAGAACATTCACTGATATTCTAGGCAAGGCAAGTTTATTTGTAGAGCACAATTCATACACAAGGCAAGTCAAAGTGCTTCACAGTTGCATAAATTAAGAAAACAGACATAAAAAACAAAACGAAAAAACATCAACTTAAAAAATAATTAATTACAATAAAAACAAAGAGTGCAGATAAAATACTTTCAATTGTCATATGCACGGGTAGAAATAACTGTTTTCAGCCCGGATTTAAACATTGTTAGAGTTGAGGCTTGTCTCACATCTAGCCTAAAAGTAATTTACTCCCTAACAGCCAGAGACTTGACAAACATGTTGCTTTTTTCTTTTTTTTGTGCCAGAGACGCATCATGAATCCACTGCGCACATTCCTCCTCTTTCTGGCTATGGAGCAGTGCTTGGGGGTGAGAGACTGCTACACACAGCAGCAGATGTAAAGTCCTAATTTGAATACTCTTTGCGCCTTTTATGATTTGCACACACAATCTTAGTAGATCACCTGCAAATCAGGAACATGCCTCGTGGATTTTTTCTAGGGGCACATGCAATTTTGCAGTCTTTATTAAGAAATATTGATAATTATTGCTCTATGTGTTATAATTAGTAACTTTGTAACATTTGTAACTTCTTTTCCATTACCAAAGGAGTTTTACTTGACTAAAATGTCAATTATGTAGAAATAAATAATTAAGCTTAAGTTATATTTATAGATAAGTTAATATGCAAGAGTATTTAGAATTTTTTAAATTTTCTTAAGAAGAATTCTATTCATTTTAATCTTTGATCAGTGGAGTTGTTTGATCTTGTTTAAATGAGAAATAATCTTGGTTGAATATGTAAATAGAAGCACAACATTTATAAAGTATTCTATACTAGATGGCCCATTTTCATTACAGTACATCTCAAATGTTTGAACAGTGTTGACTTTTTTCTCTCCATCTTTATTACTTACTCGTTAGGGGTGTGTGTTATAACACTAATTCCTTAAGCATGTTCCCTTGACATTTTCTTTACCTGGTTTGTCTTGTGATACTGTATGAGCTATTGTCTCTCTTCCTCATTCATACCATCTGTTGCTTAAGGCAAATAAAACAGAGGGCTGACACATTTTTTATTGTATTTACATAAAACATTGTGGGCTGCATGGCGGTGCAGTGGGTAGCACTGTTGCCTTGCAGCTAGAACGTCATGGGTTAGAATCCCAGCCCAGGGTCTTTTGTATGGAGTTAACATGTTCTCCCTGTGAATGTGTGTGATCCAGCTTCCTCCCACATTCCAAAACCAAGACTATTAGGTCTCTGTAAAATTTACCTTATGTATGAGTTTGTGTGTACATGGTTGTTTGTCCTGTCTGTCTCTGTATTGCTCTGCGATGGACTGGGAACCTGTCCAGGGTGTATCGTTGACAGCTGGAGATGGGCATAAGCCCCCCTGTGACCTCTTGAGGATAGGTTGTATAGAAAATGGATGGACATACAATTCTAGCCAGCCTGTAATTAACACATACAAGTGCGCACAAATTCCTCCAGCAATATGTGTTGTATGTTTTCAGAAAACCATAAAGCAACCATAAAATATATACATTACCTATGACCTTTAATCAGCTCAGTTCGCTGACATTTTATTCCTTCTGTTGTAGCAGAAAAAGAAACTTACCTGCCTAATATCTTATTAATCTTGTGCTTCATTTTCTTTTTCTTGTTATTTTAAAACAAACACTTATTAAAAAAGGTGGATAGTCAATCTTAGCAGGATAAATAAGTGAAAAGATCAGAGCATAGAATATGTGAGTTTCAAAGCTGTATTAGCAGCAAAGTACTGTGAAAAGCCATTCATTTATGAAATTAAATCTTCAAAAGAAAATTGATTCAACGTACTTCTCTCATTCATTTAAATTATGCCCATTCAGTCAGTTGTTGCTGAATTACTAATCATAGAACAGAAAAAAAAGTTTTAATCGTCTTTGAACCCTGAAATAAGAATGAAAACAATCAGGAGTAGCCTTGCATTTGTCTTTGAGATAATCTGATAAGGACTGAATTAACCACACTGCTGCAGTGCTTCTAGAATGTCAAGCATGGTCTAAAAGTTGAAATACAGGGCAATGTGGTTAAAAAATTAAAACTATGATTTTTTTTCATATAAACTCCGGTTTTCAATTTTAAGTTTTTTTTGTTTGTTTTTTTGGCCATGTTTTCTTAAAAAGACATTTCAAATGACAAAAAATATATATTTAAAAACATGCTTTTATTTCAATCATCTCATCCTGGAGGTGACCTGAATTCAAAGTGCAAGTAAAAACAAGCTGTGAAGCAGCCTTGTAAAACAAGATGGCAGGCCCTGGGCAGGTAGTCATCACTTTGAGCTGTGGAAGTCCGAGTAGTTCATTGGAAGAAAAAAAAATATACAAAAATGCAGTCTTCATAAACAGAAAATTTTATTAAGCAATACAATTGATTTATCGTCCAGCTAATTTTACTGTAGGTTCAATGGTCAAACGCTGGATACAGAAACCACTCCAGTACCAGAAACCAGAAAAAAACAACCCATCACACATAAAAACACAAATCAAACCACAATGTGATAAGAAACAGAAACAGGAGCAACAAAAAAATAATAAAAAAAATAACATGAAGTAGTAAGAGCACAAACCTTAAGGACCGACAGGTTTTCACAATAAATAAGGAACCAAAATACACAGTAGTTAAGAATGCAACTAGGAGCAGATGATAAATACAGACTGAATACTTAGGAACAAAAATAAAATTATCAGGAAATTTAAAACTAAGAAATTAACTGAATATTGAAAGGAAAGACTAACATATCCCAAAATAAAACCAAATAACAGCCCTATGACACGAGGAACACCTTTTTTGCACATTTGGTGTAAATGCATTAAAGTACTCCATCACAGGGAAAACAAAAGTTAAAAGGTTATTTTGCTAAACTAATGCCTTCTATCATCAAAGTTTTCAGTAACAGGTGTGAGGCTGGTGTGGTGATACCCTGTATGCCAGATGTAGGAGGTGTGTGTTTGTGCCCTGCTTCTGTACATTTAGAGCTAGAACTAAGACTTCATTTTGTAACTTCTATCTAAAGAGTTTTGTAACTTGTAACCTACAACCCCAAATTAGAGGAGGTTGGGATAGAATGTTATATTAAAATCAAACAGAAGACACTACTTTGTTACATTATCTTTGACGTGTATTACATTGAAAACAAGAACATTGTTTAATGTATTCCTAATTACGTGTATTGTTTTTTTGTTTGTTTGTATTTTCCAAATTAACACGTATTACAATTTTGGTTCTTACAAAAAAAAAAAAAAAAAGTTGGAACGGGAAAGCATTTACCACATTGTAATGTGGTAAACGGTACATTTTCACAACACTTAAAAATGTTGAAGACACCGAGTGATGAAGTATTTAAGGTGTAATTTTGTCCAATTCTTCTAGCAAACAAATCTTAAGGTAGGCAACGCCTTAAAAAAATACTTAAAACTTATTTTTATGAACTGGCTATTATCAAAATTTGAACTAGACATTTCTGTCTATTTATTTATGTTCTGTGTATTTTTTATTTTTAGATTCTGTAATATAATTACCCTGTCATGCAGCTGTTTCTTGTGCTGAATGACTTGATCCTGCTATATAATCTCCAGGTCCATTTGTGTGTGGCAGAAGTGGATGGCAAAAACGAGTCTGAATTGCACCATCATTAAGCTGGACGTGATAGCCTCCACCTCGATGGAGTTGATGGTAACAATGTTTTCCATTATGTCATTTTTGAGTGGCAGGATCTTCATCCAGCACATTCCAATGATGATCCCTCTCCACCATGGGAACCTGAGAACATCAGGAGAACCTAATGTTTTTTAGAAACAACAAATAAATATGTTTCGATTTATTCTTGGCATGTTGAAATTTAGATATTTTTTATGACATTTGAGAAATTATATTTCTTGACATATTGTATATCCGTGATACTAAATCACACAATATCTAAAAAGCTACTCTGCATTATGTTTTTTTATGAGTTATATGCAATCAACTAGCTAGGTGAACTTCTAGCACCTATCTGATAAATTATAGATTTAAAAGTGCTAACTTGTAATTCTATTCCTACTGCCTTGGTAATGCCAGTCTACCAACAGATAATGGAATGGAAGGAATTGATGACGGGTCCACCAGAGCACAGAGTGTGATTTATCTGGATCTTAGATGGTTCCATCAGTTTTAGATTGGCCTAACATGCAAATACATGTAACAGAATATCTACCGTGAACAATGCTACTTTTATAGATTAATTATGAAGGCAAACAAATGTTTGCTGTGATAACAAACCCTGATTCTATCTCACAGTTCAAAGACCCTGGACACAACATGACAGCCATCAGGACTTGCTTTGAAACAGAACAGGAGTATAGTTAGGTCCCATTTCCTCGCAGAGCCAAATAACCACATTAAACAGGAAGTCTCTCAGGGTATTCTCTTTAATATTTATATTATTTGGATACTCTATGTGAAATATATTTAAATGCATCAGTAACACTTCTCAATATTACCAATATTAACAAAACTAAAGAGGATAGCCCATGTTATTAAAAGATCTGTTCAAAAAGTTTTGAAAATAAAACTGAAAAGTATAAACAAACGTAATAAAGAATAATTTAAAATCAATACAGATCATAACAACCAACAACAAAACTATCTTAATTGGATGGTCTAGTTATTAAATAAATGAAAAAGTATAAAGTAAGAATAAAATACGACTTCTCAGTATAACCACAATTTACAAAACTAAACAGGTTTGACATGGTAATTAAAGGGGGAATAACATACTTATTCTTAAATAATTTATAATAGGCGCATTGTCTGTATAAAATATGCTAATGAAGTTATTTGCACACAATCTCTCATATAAAGCCATCTCACCAGCTCAAGTATTGAAAATTTCAGTCACTTTCAGAATAAGCTGTTTAGAGGGTTCTATCACTTTTATGCTAATCAATGGCTGCAGCCCAAGCAACGCAAAATTATTTAAAAACGTGATATTTTCATAATATATCGACTTGAAAAGCAATTTACCGTGTGTCTTTTCCTACATCTCACAGCATGATAGCCCAAGTTCATCACTGTCCCCCATTAAGCCCTCTTTAATAACTTCCTGGATACACCCCTGCTTGGCAGTCTTAATGAAGTATTTAAAAATATTTTTATTGAACTGCTGACCAGTTTGTGCGTTATAACATATGGGATTGCTGCAAAAATGATGGACATGAGGCTTTGCACTTTTGTCTCGGACTGATGATTTCTCACTGGGGTTTTTCTTTTATTCTTGAAGCTGAAACTATGCTCCACTGACACACTATAGATCGGAATTACAAGCCGGTGAAATATGGAAAATATTTGGTTAATGCAACCCCTGCTGTATCTCTGCCGAGTGCTGTGTGGTTGCTCTTACTCTGACTGCCGAAGGAGCAGGACGTGTTTTCCTCTCCTCTACTCCTGCTCTCTTCCCCCCGCTACCTATCTTTCTTTTTCTTTTCTTTTATTTTTTATTTACTCACCCTAAGGACACTAGACGACCTGCCTGGGACAACTTTTATTCCTTTTTCTACTTTTCCACTGTGGACAAAGAAACGAAGACTACAATGGCTCTCAACGCTGATGTCACTCTCCAAAACATTCTGGAAAGAATGAAGGACATGGAATTAAAAATCCAACGCCTGGAAGAAAACGCCAGAAACAAGTCTACTCTGAGTATGGCATGCGATTTTCAACAACCTGGCAGGTCGATGCCAACAACAACACAGAGTTCCCCTCCAAACAGACGGCGTCTATCCGGAAGGACCCCCCACTCATTAGAAGAGTGGCCAGCACTCAGACGACAGACACCCACCAAGAAAAATAAGGAACGTAAAAAGAAACCCCAACAACCAACAACTTCTTTTATTCCTTTAAAAAACAGATTCACAGCGCTGGCATCTCCCAGCTCTTTGAGTCTAACAGACGCACAGCAAAGCCAACAAAATGCAAACAGTTCCCTGGAATCAACGGACCCACACAGAGTTTTCCTCTCCTCTCCTCCTGATAAGAAGAAACAGCAGCAAGAACACAGAAAACCAAAGAAAACAGAACACAACAAGAAAAGGAAAACGCTTGCTATTATTCATGACGGATCGATCCAAGGTATTGAACTTCTATGCATCAATACAAAAGTCATTAATTGCCCACAAATGACAGTTAAACAACTTTCTGAGATAATTCCATCAATTATTGAGAGCAATCCAGAACTAGAAAAAATTGTTGTCCATGCTGGAGCAGTCGACATCGTTCACAAGAAATCGGAAATTTTAAAGAAGGACTTCATGGATCTACTCCAGAACTTTAACACCAACAAGATAGAACTTCACATATCTGGACCAATTCCAGCAACGCCTTCTGATGAAGAATGGAGCCGGATCAAAGGTTTTAGCAGATTTGTTAAAACTGTCTGTGCAGAAAGGTCTATTCCATTCCTGAATAATTTTAAGATCTTCTGTGAACGAAAGCATCTATTCTCAAAAGATGGACGTCATATCAACAAAAAATGTCAGAAGCTCTATCTCTGGAACTTGTTATCTAATGTAAACAATGCAAACAAACCGCTCTGTCCTCGAACTAATGATAAGCCTGCCACAGTCATGCCAGCTGACTGTGCAACAACACCATCAGATGACCCTCTAAAGAAACACAGAGTTCCAGTATCTCTATGTGTTGATTCTACTGTACAGATGATGCTCCCTGAGACGGCACATCCAATCAACACACCAGCTGATCTAGGAAAGACAAGCAGATCCATTTAATCTTCAACTCCTGACTCTGAGACGCTCTCACCATTCCAGGAATTCTCTGAAAAACTTCAAACTCAAGAAAAAAAAGGAATCCTCCTTTTAACTCCACGCCCAAGCAGGAACTATGAACATTATTGCTCTCCAATTCAACTCACCATATCAGACATCTGATACCGACCGAACACAGGCAGAAAAACTTCTTTCCAGAAAGTGGTGTTTGGTCAAGATTACTCACATTCTCACCTTGAAAGTAAAATCCCAGTTATTATAAAAAAGAGGTATTCACACACTAAAACTAAAAATAACCGAGCAGTACAGAATTTAAAAATAATACCAGGCAAACAGAATCTTTTTTTCTCGAGAAGAAATATTAATGCAGCTATACAAAACATAAGATCACTATCAGAAAAATCACTGCTAATCAATGACTACATCATCACACATGATATACATGCACTATTTCTCTCAGAAACTTGGGTAGATGAAAATACAGAACAAAATGTATTAATAGAGACTTGTCCAACTAATTATCACTTCATTAGTGAGACCAGGAAAAATAAAAGGGGGGGTGGTTTGGCCACAGTTTTTCATGATTCCTTAAACTTTAAAAAAGTATCACTAGGAGAATTCAACACTTTTGAATATTTAGCTACTGAAACAAATGACACAAACAAAGTCATATTTGTAAACGTATACAGACCACCAAAACCAAAACTTAACACAAACTTTTATAATGACTTCAATGACCTTTGCTCTGCAATATGTCTAGACTATGACCACATAGCAATTGTGGGAGACTTCAACATTCATACTGACAAACCCCAAGATAGCGGAACAAAAGCACTATATGACGCCCTTCATAACTTTGACCTAAGCCAACACATTAACGAGCCAACGCACAACCGAGGACATACTCTGGACCTACTTATTAGCAAAGACTTAAATATCTCTAACATTGCTGTAACGGATATAGCATTATCTGACCATTTCTGCATCTCATTTCAAAGCACCATCCAAGAAAACATACCTAATCAGAGTAAATCCAATGTTAAAAAACGCTTCCTTAAATAAAATTCAGCTGAAAACTTTAAACTGATGTACACTCCAACCTTGTCTGAATCGCCAACATCCACTAGCACACACTCAGTAAATAAACTGACAGATGATTTTATATCCAAAGTCTCAGACGTGATGGATACGATTGCGCCACTTAAGGTTAAAACTGTCTCTGGCAAAAAGAAGTCTCAGTGGAGAATCAATCCACTGGTATGTAATGAAAAAAGAGAGTGCCGGCGCGCCGAGAGAAAATGGCGGAAAACTCGACTCCAGGTTCATTATGAGATTTATAAAGAGAGACTGAACAAGTATCAAGTAACCTTAAAGGGTGCAAGGGATTCATTCTTTTCTGAGATTATTCACAGAAACAGCAATAGCGCTAGGACATTATTTGCTACAGTGGAGAGACTAACTAACCCTCCAGTGACAATACCCCCTGAACTAAACTCCACCAGGGCCTGTAATGATTTTGCCACCTTCTTCACTCAAAAGATCTTGAACATCAGAAGATCAATCAGTACATCAGTTCAAACCCCAGTACCAACTATGAGCCCAACTAACACTCACCCAGAGAAAAATGACTCACTTCCAAACAATAAATCAATCAAGCTTTGATGAAATTATTGACAAACTAAGCTCTGCCACCTGCTGCTTAGATATCTTACCAACAAATTTTCTAAAAAAGGTCCTCCCATCCATCAGAATGGATCTTATAAAAATAGTTAACTCATCGCTCCTATCAGGTGTTTTCCCCAAAGCCCTAAAAACAGCAGTTATCAAACCAATACTAAAGAAGAAGAACCTAGACAGCACTTTGATGCAAAACTACAGACCAATCTCTAATCTCCCATTTATCGGTAAAATTATTGAAAAAGTTGTGTTCCGGCAGCTAAACAGCTTCCTAGCAATGAACAAACGCCTTGATGTTTATCAGTCTGGTTTTCGTAGATACCACAGCACAGAGACAGCCCTCGTCAAAGTTTTTAATGACATCCGTACAAATACTGACCATGGAAAAACAACAGTGGTGGTACTGTTAGACCTCAGTGCGGCGTTTGACACTGTTGATCATGATATATTACTGGAACGTCTAGAGAGCTGGGTCGGACTCTCTGGTACAGTACTCGACTGGTTCACATCCTACCTCAAGAACAGGAACTTCTTTGTATCAGTTAGCCAGTTCTCATCACAAAACACAGAAATAACATGTGGGGTCCCCCAGGGCTCCATCCTGGGGCCCCTCCTATTTAGCATCTATATGCTTCCGCTTAGCCAGATTATACCCGCCAACCATGTTAAATACCACAACTATGCTGACGACACTCAGCTTTATATCTCAGTGTCACCAGATGATGTTGAACCCATCCAAATCCTCAATAAATGCATTGAGCAAATTAACAGCTGGATGTCCCATAATTTCCTACAACTGAACAAACACAAAACTGAAGTGCTTCTCTTTGGACCCAAAAAAGATCGATTAAATATCAGTAAACAGCTTCAGTTGGTCCAACTAGAAACTACTGACCAGGCCAGAAATCTAGGTGTAATAATGGACTCAGACCAGAACCTCCAGGGTCACATAAAGGCAATAACAAGGTCAGCTTCTATCACCTGAGGAACATTTCTAGGATTAAAGGAATGATGACACAAGGAGACCTAGAAAAACTCATCCATGCATTTATCTCTAGCCGCCTTGATTACTGTAACAGTATCCTCACAGGTCTACCTAAAAAAATCAATCAGACAGCTGCAGCTGATCCAGAACGCTGCTGCTCGTGTTCTCACTAGAACCAGGAAAGTAGAACACATCACCCCAGTTCTAAAGTCCTTACACTGGCTCCATGTAGCTCAGAGAATAGACTTCAAAGTGCTTTTATTGGTATATAAATCATTTAATGGTTTAGCACCTGAGTACATTAGAGATCTGCTATCATGGTACAAACCATCCAGATCACTCAGGTCCTCCAGCTCTAATTTACTGATCGTCCCTAGAACCAGAACCAAACATGGGGAAGCAGCTTTCAGTTTCTATGCTCCTCATCTCTGGAACAAACTACCAGGAGAATGTAAAGCTGCAGAGACACTGAACTCTTTTAAGTCTAAAATTAAAACGTATCTATTTAAACTTGCTTATGAGTAACTGCTTTTTTTTTTTTTTTTTATTGTAAACATTTGATCTTTATATTATTTTATTGTTGTCGTTTTAATTTCTATATTTTATTCTATCTTTTAGCTTTATTTTTAAGTGATTGTGTATTAATTACGTGGATTTTTTCCTTACAATATCTTTTCTTACTGATTGATTACTGTTAAACTTATATGCTTTGTAATCATGTGGTTTCATTATCACTGAATCATGTAAAGCACCTTGAATTACCTTGTGTTGAAAGTGTGCTATAGAAATAAAATTGCCTTGCCTTGCCTTGCCTTGCCTTGCAAGAGCTAATAAGAGGTCTAGAACTCCATCATCGCATTCATACCTATTCCAGTAATTTTTTTCAGCTACTATAGTAAATTATGTCAATGTTTACACACCTTGTAGATAACCTATTATTTATTTATTGTTTTAAGGATGCCTTGCCCCCTCTTGCCCCATTGTAGAGCCATGTTGTTCTGATGGTAGTTTGCTGGCTGTTGTTATCAGTCAAAGCTGGAAACTATTGTGTGTTTTTTTCACTCTGTGCTGCTCAATGGCAATTTTTTTTTATAACCCAGTTGAGCATTCTGTAACAAAACAAAAGCAAGAAATGTTTTGTTAAATGTTCTACTCTTTGGTTTGAAAGGCAGTTGGTTTAGAAGCATATCTGGCACATTCCCTGCATATTTATGTGGGAGCCTGATCAAAAACGTCTCCACTGTATTAACTCTGACAAAGCATTTATTTTCATACATTTATATTGCCTCCCCTCACAGTGGCCCTGCGCCTCACATAGGTGGTGCATCCAGTCACCTAGGGAACCTAGGCTGAGTATAATATATCTAATCCCACTTTCTTTTCTTTTTACCCTTCACAAGCTTACTTTAATGAGCCAAAGCTAGGTAACAAATACAGGGGCAGTATCAAGTTACAACAGAACCTTTATTGTTTTTACGCTATGTACAATTTAAGTTTACAATCAGATTTATTATGAGTATATACTGTAAGGTTTATAAATTGTCATGATTAGATTTACATCTCATTCAAACCCAGAAAGGTCATAAAACTAAAATACAAACACCTTGCTGGATGTTTGAGTGTGAAACAGAGTGAGAAGATTGAGTCATTGGAAGCTGCTCTATGCCTTTTTAAGGAGTCATAGATAAGGATGGGTATTGTTTAGCTTTTATCCGATACCGGTGCCAAACCGGTACTTTTGAAAGGGTGCCGGTGCTTGAAACGGTGCTTGAAATGGTGCTTGAAATGGTGCCTAAAGAATGTTAAACATACAAACATGGTCCAAATACCCTCTTATTTTTAATTTTAATTTTTAGTAGGTCTGTCAAACAATAAAAATCTTTAATCTAATGAATCACAGTAGCTATGAATCAATCACCATTGCTAAATATGATCCCAAAAAATACTAACTAGAACTTTCTGTGTAAATAAAGGGACAAATCTAGATGCAGTTGCTCTTTAAAAAAAATAAATAAAGGAGAAATTAGTTAACTTTTTTTTTACTCCACAGTCACATTCATAATTTATTTGTGGTCCCATATGAATAATAACAAATAGAGGCAGAACTAAGCCAAATATATGAATAAACATAACATATGGATATCAGCAGTCTGTGATTAATATCACATAAATAAAATGTAATATAGACTTAGTAATCAAATGTCACATTTGATCATTTTCCAAAAGTAAACAGCAGATTCTCCAGTTCAACACAACAAGAAATAAACACTCCTATTGTGAAGATGGACACAGCTACTTCCGCTAATATTTTAGCACTAATTTAAGTCCAAAAACATGACCTTTACTGAATAATTTCGTATTATTAACGCAGCGGTATCTCACTATGAAATGTACTGAAACTATACAGTGAGCCAACATGCATAAATATACAAAAATACGAAGCACGGCACACCCCAAACTCTGACTGCACTGCACATACAGCAAACACTGAAACGCACACACCGAAGTGGACGGATAATTCCCACAGACAACTTATAAACTTATAAATATGTGCGCTGCTTTTCGGTCTGGTTACTACCGTTCATGTCGGAACCGGTGCCGTAATGGATATCGGTACCCATCCCTAGTCATAGTGTGTCGGAGGAGATAAACCTTGTCTCATTAAAATTTGTTTCTCTGGGGGTGGGTCACCACAGTATTAGTGCTTATGTTCAAGGCAACACGCCAGCTTTTTTCTATTGGTACCCCAGAATATCATTACATGCCACTGCCTAACCCTATTAAACACCCTTTATTACTCCTAAAATGCCTCATTGAATGAGAAATGGTGTAATACTTGTGCTTTTTGAAATATAGTCTCTCTGACTTGCACACATGCCGCATCTGGAGAATTTCTTCAACCCCCATTGCATGTATTAGCTGCAGAAAGAAATAGATGACAAAAACGAGCAAGTCATAAAAAGACAGTCTCTTCTATGTCACAGGGAAAATTAGCATTCAACCCTTGCGTACTTTGGCTTGTGACCAGCAATGAGAAGGCTGTATTGATTTTGTGATGAGGAGAGAGCAGAGCATGTCTCTGCAAGTAGAAGCTAACTGTTAGGAACTCCACACATTTTTTTTTTACTCAAGAACGAGGAAGTGAGGAAGAAACAGTTGGAATTTCCCACGGAATGAACCTATATAAACATATAGGTTTTATTGTGCTAATATAGGTTTGAATATACGTGACATATATAAAATCAGCTTTTTTCCTATATTATAGATTCATATACTAAATACTTATATAACTTAATAAATTGTCAAATAAATGTTAGAAATTGTAGGCTGCAACTAATTTGCTTAATACAATGCACATTGTCGCTGTTTTATAGAAGACACCAGTGAGGCAATAACAAAACCACCAATTTAATGAAACTAAAAACAGTAAAGTAAACACAATATTTGCATTTGTTTTCGATAAAAAAGATACAGCAAAACAATGGAACATGTTGGCCCAGCTGTGCACACTGGTGCACACTGGTATTTACATTATGAATTGCAGTGGATCAGAATGTATTCTTTTTTAACTTCAAGTTAAGTTTCCATTTTATTTTGACACCACTGATTAATTACAATGGATATGGAAAGTATTCAGATCCTTACAGTTTTCAATCTTTCTTTCATTGGAGCCATTAGCCAACAAAAACAAAAAAATAACGTGCGTTTTATTTCTCATTATTGTACAGTCAGCCCCCCATCTCTACCGAGAAAAAACAGGAATTAGAATGAGAAACCAGCAATAAAAAAAAATAAATAAAAATAAAATGTCACGTGGTCAAAAGCGTTAAGAAACTTTGTTCAGTATTGAATAGAAGATCCCTTTTGCTTGAGTACAGCCATGAGTATTCTTGGGAATGATATCATACGATATTCACACCTGGAGTTTGGGATCCTCTGGCATTCCTCCTGGCAGATCATCTCCAGTTTTGTCAGGCTAAATGGTAAATTATTGCTGGACACCCATTTTCAGGTCCATCTAGAGATGCTCAGTTGGGTTTAGGTCAGGGCTCTTGCTGGGCCTGTCAAGAACAGTTGTTCTGAAGCCATTCCTTTGTTATTTTGTCATTATTTGATATATTTGAATATATGTCCCTGCAAATGAAGAAGACCCCCACAAAATAATACTCCCCCCACCCCCAAGTGATGAGCAATGCCTAGTTTTCTCCACACATGTGACATACAATGTATGCCAATATTTTCAGTTTTGGTCTTATCAGACCAGAAAGTCTTATTGCTCATATTTTGGGAGTTCTTCATGTGTTCTTTGACAAATTATTTGTGGGCTTTCATATTTATTGCACTGAGGGTAAATGACCATCAGACCACACTACCATGAAGCCCAGACTGGTGGAGGGCTGCTATGATAGTTGATTGGTGGAAATTTCTCCCATTTTCCTATTGCATCTCTGACGCTCAACCACAGTGGTCTTTGGGTTTTTCTTTACTTCTCACACCAAGACTCTTCTCCCATGATTCCTCAGTTTGGCTGGAAAGCCAGGTCTAGGAAGACGTCTGGTTGTCTCAAACTTTTTCCATTTGAGGATTATGGGAGCTACTGTGCTCTTAAGAACTTTAATTGCTGCAGAAATTATTTTGTAACCATTGCCAGATATGTGTTTTGCCACAATTCTGTCTCTGAGATCCCTGGGCAGTTCCTTCAACCTCATGATTCTCATTTGCTCCGACGTGTTCTTTGAGCTGTAAGGTCTTATATAGACAGGTGATTGCCTTTCCTCACCAAGTCCAATTAGTTTAATTAACCTGGACAGCATCTGAGTGAGTGAGTATGACCATGTGATATTTCAGTTTTTCTTTTTTAATAAATTCACTAAAAGTTTGACATTTTGGGTTTTTTTTCTGTCAAGATGGGGTTCTGAGTGTACATTAATGAGAAATAAAATTAACTTTTTTGATTTGAGCAAATGGCTTTAATTAAACATGGTGAAACATGTAAAGGTCCTTTTCCATGGAGCTGGAGGCTGATGCTGAAAGCAGAGTCCGGTCGTAATCCTTGAAAGGTCAAGTATTTCTGCAACCAAATCTATCCCTTCCCCTATATCTTCATCCATTGTGAATAAAAATGTAAAAAGTCCAAAAACATGTTTGCAAACTGTTGAAGTTGTGTTTTGCTAACAAGAAATGACAGTGATAACTTTTCTCTGGCCATTCATTCAGAGCACATAAAATTCTGACATAACTGTGGGCCAGCAATGTCATTGTAGTTTCTCAGGTTTCTCGTGGATGAAGTGGGGGGAGGAGCTCAAAAGACATTGCCAGTAGGCTGACAATTGGCTGCATGGCGTAGCAGACTCACAGTTCAGTGGCTGGTAGCGCATGACCTTTGGAGTCTTTTCTAGCATGGCATTCACCTCATATCAGCTCTATGGTGGCGAATGAATGCAGATTCTGGCTGGTCAAGTTCCACTGCAAGCAGACTCTTTTTCCCTCCCACAACAGTGTCTGGAACTCAGGGAAGGTTTTGGTAGGCTTTGAGGGGCAAACAAAAGGTTTCTTTCTTAAGTGTTTGCTATTCACCTGATACCAGACTTTGTGTTCCTTGGAGTGAGTTTCTCCCAGAAACTCATCTGCTTTCCATCGCCAGTGAAGGAAGGGTCGTTTGATGAGGGCTTCCTCCCTATTGAGCAAGCCTCAGTCGAAGGCTAGCTTGGTGAGAATCTATTGCGGTTGGAGGGGCCCTTTATAACCCTTTAAAACCTTTGATTCCCCCCCTTCCTGTAGGAGTTACCGCAATATTGCCACAATGCTGGTCTTATGATTGAAGGCACAAAACCTTGTTGCAACAGAGGGTGATGTTCTGGTGATCTGTAAATGTGCACTGAGCCCTGGCTGGCAAAAGGATGTAAAACCCGAGTAAACCTTGGGAGTTCATTTAGCTTTTTCTTAAGTGTGTCAGCTGAGCTGGTAAACTGGAATGATGCAGATGTCTGGCCCTTAGAGCTAAAGACCAAATCACCAGAGAGTTCACAGGGCCTTTGAGGGACAGTCACCTTTAGTGCACTTTGCAAAATGACTTTAGCAGTGGAGATTCAATAGGGAAAAAAAAAAAGTTATCTCCATCTATTTTCTTTATTTATCGAGGACTATACCAGGGGTCGTCATATTTGACAGTTTCTTTAGAAATCTGAAGGCTATCCATAATTTTGTATTATGGCATTAGTATATTAGATTAGTATTCACATCTCTGAGGTGTGAATACTAATCTGTAAAAACCAGAGGCTCTGACCACTCAGTGCAAGATATTTTCAACTTTACACACATAAATAAATTAACTACAGAAAGATTCTCAGTGTATTCAGTGCCAATATCTGACTGTGGGTTGAAAATTTACTGAGGCTTTGGCTGTTGCCATTGCAACTAGTTAGACGGGTTCGTTGTGTGCCAAACAGCGTTGCCTGCTGCTGCTTAACTCAAATATTTTACAGGTCAGGAAACTGTCATTCAGACAGTTTTTTCATCTTCTGATCGCTTCAAAAAAAATTTCCTCATTTTAAAACATTGGCTGAATTCCAATCTCTAGTGCAGCAGCTGAGCACAGATTCAGCATCCCAAACAACATCTTAACACACATGATATATCTGTGCAAGGCAAAAACAAAATCCAAAAACTCATGACAATAACCTCTGCAGTAATCCCATCATTTTGATTACAAATGAATGTGTGATCATTTCTGCAGCAGGCATTCCTATTTTAAGTGCATTCATTTAATTTTTGTTGTACATGTAGTTCTCTGTTCAGCTGATTTGTATTGAATATCATTTAAAAAGAATAAAATAAATAAATACCACTGAACAGGGCCAAAGGCAACAACCCCCCATTGGATTTATGATAAATAAAAATAGATTGTGACACCATTTTTTGACCCTGAAAAAAAGCATGTCCCACAGGACCTCCCGGCCACCACCCCTATAACCTCCTCTGTACTGGCAAGGTGCAGTCTTTTATGAAAAGCACCTGATCACAGCTTATTTCTGCCAAATTCTAGGTTTACATTTGTGTAAATGTATTTTCTGTTGCCAACCAAATGAGTTTGTGCAAGTAGATGACCTCTAATTTACTCCAATTTACAGTTATAATAAGAATAACATTCTCATTAAGTTGTCAAACATTTAGTTTCTGCCCCCACATTTAAATTTACAAGTTATTTCAAAAAATATTAAATTTATTCTTTCTGTGGTGTTTGGGAAACTCAATTTAAGGGTTTTGTATCGTTGCTGTCTGTGTTCTAAATCTAATTTCATTTTTAACCTTCAAATTATGCTGAAAATAAGTAGGATTTAAATATATATTTTGAAAAACAGTCAACAACAGTTCTTATGGTAGGCTACAAACAGAAAGTAAAGGATAGGGATCTTTAATGAAGATCTATGCTAATGAAAATTTACATCTATATCAGTAATGCAGGTTATGTAAGTCTCATGTGTTGCATTTTTTTCAGATTAACAAACATTACAATGATTTATTTGTTTTTATAGGTTCTTCTCAAGCAGTCATGTTTGCCCCAGGTATTAGGACTGCTGCCTCCCAGCTAGATGCTTGCATGTGCTCTCCTAATGTATTTGTGGGTTTTATCCAGTTACTTTTTTTTTTGTTTAAGCAAAAAAAAAATCCAACCATAAGACAAAGTCCCATGCAAGCAAAAGCTGAATTGTTCTTTCCCAAGTTGAATATGCAGTTTTAATATGATGGGATCTTATATGTTGTATTAACAGAAAAGCAAGAAACCCAAGCAAGAACCCAGTATAAATACATCACTGGGAACAAAAACTCAATTGCTATTGCATCATTTCACAGTCCCAAAAAGTCTGCATCAACAAGTATTGGAGCAAGCATCTATTTATTTCATTTCCATAAAAAAATAAAATAAAGCCACACTGTACTGTAAAGCTGTATTTTTGTATAGTACATGTTACAGGGGTTTTTACATGTTAAAGTTATTAGTGACAAAAGAGAGTGATTTCTCAACCTCTTTTACCTGCTGCTTTGGTCTACAGCTTGTTCTGCTGGTTTAAGTAAAATATGCAGATGGTGCATAAAGGCAGCTGCTCTTTGACAAGAAATGAGATAAATTGCTGTGTGTTATGCTTGCTTCATCCTGTTTTGAGGATGTATGCAGCTGTGATCAGTTTTTTTGTCTTTCAATTTGTTTTGCTACATTTGCCAGAATTTCCTTGTGTCTTACATTGGCCTTTCCTACCTCAAAACTTAGATGTATTAATATTAATCCAAAAAAATATTTCCTGTGACCTGTATGGTCAGGTAGGGGATTCAATGCAAGTGAAATAATATATACTTTCTAACTACAACTATACTACTTATACTATATTACCATAGTACAAACTACTATACAGATAACGACATAAAACAAGGATACAATAAATATCATACTCCTTTCTCTGTCAGAACTTTTCAGAGAGAACCAACTTGTCTGTTTAGTATAAAATATAACATCAAATCCATCTACTATTGATATATTTCACAGTGTACCAATTTAATCTTACTGGACTCTAAGCATATTAGATTAGGGTAAATAGTTATCTGTAAATTTGATTTGGTCAGATGAACAATGGACACATCAAACTGCAAGTCCTAATGTTACTTTTTGTTTTGTTTTTTCTCTGATAATCTTTTTTTGAGTGGGTGTTTATATGATACCTCTGGCTCCTGTGTCAGACAAAAGTCAGATTTATGCCACTTTTGCCTGCAGTGTGAACACAGCACAACAGCACGCAGACTTCATTTTTGTATATTTTTTACCCATCTGTAAATTCTGAACACAAAACATTAAATCTGAAGTGAATAAATATAAACATTTTTTTTTTTAAACTACTACACACAAGACGCATATAAGACTCCAAAGTAACACATTTCCATCAAATGTACTAGTGTACAGCACAATATGCTGAAACTTTTACCATGTTGAGAACATAGCTATACCCATAAAAAAAAATTGCATGTCTAATATTAAATTTGTAGGCCTTTAAAAATATTTTAGATTTTGTGTGTTTTTTCTTAAGTGGCTCATTAACCTTTTGGTGCTTGTAGGCGATTAATTTCAAATATGCGTGGGTGGTAGTGATACTCTTAACCTAAACATAAGGAATAACCTATTAATTTTTTTATTCAAATATTTCCTTCATCTCTTGTACTCCTGGGGATTTCATCCAGTAATTAATAGAGGTAACAGATTTATTATAAATTTTTTAAAAGATGTATTAATGTGTTTATCTGTTGCTAAACCCTAAATGATGCAGGTAATACATACAGCTGCATTATGTTGTGTTAAGTTTCTTGAAGTATTTTGGTGTAGAAGTTTAATGGAATATCTGAGTTGGCATATGTTAAGTATTTGTAGAGTCAGTTTTTGCATGAGTGGCTGGGCAAGCTCCTTTCTTCCAGATACAGTGAAACACATCTGTGAAAACCATAAAAAGAAAAAAACAGTGTTTCCTCCTGTGAATTATGAGAAAGGTGTACTCTAAACTACTGATCATACTTGTTACACATGCTTGAATGTAAATTGGTTACAATCTGAAAAAAAGAAGTCTAGTGTGACTACATATGTGAATTTGAAAATAAAGATGTTCACACACAGTCCAAACTCTTTTTAAATAATAAAATATCCCTTTAAAGGACAGTCACATCACTAGAGATAAAAGCCCTCAGAAATGCTAATAACGGCCCATTTTGAAAGGTTGACAGATATTTTCACATTCAGAATTGAAGCTCAGAAGCTATTTTTTTTATTTATTTGTGACTGGAAATTTGATAATTCTCGCTTTTGGTAAAAAAAGAAAAAAAAAAAAAAAAGCTAATAGCCACAGAAACCAATTTGGTGCAACAGGTGTGTATTTCCGTATTTTTTTTACATTTTTTTCTTTGCCTTATGGTGTATCCAGTTTTTTCTTGCCACCATGGGCAGAGAGCTTTATTACACACATCAAGTATGTGTGTAGGGATCTGATTTACCTCATGCCTGATGTGGTTCTTTCATTTAGATTCAGTTATTTTGTATTTATAGCTACTAAATATGTCTGGCTACTCTGAGAATCTCATGCATGCTCACACTTCTGCTCCTTTGAGTGCAGGTTTTGCACATAACTTTCTTTTGACCTGCAAAGTGGATGAAGTAAACGAACTGCAGTTGAAAACCATAGAACACATATTCCAAAGCATTTCATGCCTTACATCTCTCTGTCTATCGCTCAGTGGGCTTGATGCCTAAACTGAGTTTTTTAGTCTGTCTCCATTTACCCACTGCACTTTGGATGCAGAGCTTTGGATGGAGACTATTGCAATGATATTATTCATATGTAGCCAGGTTTAGGTAATCCTTCCAACGCTCAGACCAAGCCATAAAAAGGATGATGAATTATTGAGAAGCATCAGAGAAATAGGAAACCTTTCTCTGAATAGGATCAACCTTTTGGGAATGCTTCAAAGAGCATTCAACAGAAAAAAAAGGAAAAAAAATCCAGCCCTCTCCCCGCTTTATCCCTGTCGGAAAGCTCTGCCCTGACTGAGACAGTACGACAGAGCAACAGAGGTGTGGTGTTAGGGGGTGGTGGAGGCTGAAAGCTCACCTATTGTTCAATCCTTATTTGCATGAAATTGTTTACCACCTTTTCATGCTGTTCTTTTTTCCCGTCCTTGTCCTGTACTGCTCCATTTTTTTAGCTTTCTGATTTTGTTTCTTGCCGCTCATTTTAGCAGACACATATGGCAGACTTGTGGAAAATTAGCTACATTACATGGGCACAACATAGACTCAACATGAGGGAACATAGATTAAGAATGGTCTGGTTAAAAAAGAATATAAGCTACTATCATCCATATAATCATACGTCTGGATATCAATTTTAAATTTGTTTCCCAGAGAAAAAAGAAAGACAAAATGACACAGCTGACCCTCAAAAAATGTAATGTCTCAGTCAGTACGTTTACATGCACATCTAAATCAAGCTTTTTGGAGTAATCAGACTCAGGGCGCACACCCTGTTGAGAGCCAAGTCCCAGTTTACACGTCACTCAGAAAATCTATTTATTAAATTAAGTATGATTTGACTTCCCGACAATAGATGGCAACATGCGAGCCTATGTGTTAGCCTTATAGCAGTTAGCTTCGAGCTGCACTCTCTGAGTGTGAGAGAAAAGCAACCAGTGCGTGTACATTCAGCAAGAGAAAGACAAATTATTATCTTAGTCCGACTGCGATCAGAGTTTTGAAGTGCATCTATACCTTAGTCCGGCTTGAATCGAATCGAACTGGAATTTCAGAAGCTCGACTAAGCTACCCAGATAATGCGATTGGGAATTGGACTTTTCTGCAAAAACAGACAAATTTCAGGTAACCACCATACCAGTTGCAGGGAAGACCATTGACCTGGTTGTCCGATTGACTGGTTGTCCGATTGACTGGTTGTTCGATTGACTGGTTGTCACATACTAGAGGGCACTGTGTTTGGATTTTGATACCAAACATTTGGCCTTTTAATACACAAATTTTGCACTATTCATCTTTAAATTTGAAAACATACATTGAGGTAAATTGAAGTATTTTTTTATGGGTCCAAGTCATTTTTCCATGTTAGTGTTATTTTTGTATATTTTTTTAAATGTAATTAGCTTTAAAAAACATAATAATTAATCAAATTTCAAAGATGAGAGCTTTGATTTGAGCTAACAGACCTAACCAGACACACCAGGGAAAACAGAGATGACTCGGATTGTGGAATATGGGATTATATAGGTCACCTGATCAGAGTCTGCTCTCTCCTCTTCGTCCTTGGTCTCCGAACAATCGGATAGGGGCACAAACAGTGGAGCCAGGGAAGGACCAGCTGGCTCTCCTGGGAGTATTGCTGCTTGGGGGGCTGGCAGTGACTCTGTTGTACCAGCTCCAAAAGACATCCAGGAAGGTATTGGCCTCGCAGGGTATCTACTGGGTCCACTTTTTTGTTTCGGAAAATTCTGTCAGGTTTAGTTGCTGGATTAATGATGGACCCTGGCGCAGACATCAATTAAAAGGTACAAAAAGGTTTAATGAATAATATTGTTGCAGAAAAGACACAGCGACAGCAGCAAAAGACACCATTAAGGATCTGACGGGGAATGGAGCATCCACCGTAGGACAAGGAGAAACGGGCAAGGCAAATCAAACTTTATTTTTAAAGCACTTTTCAAACTACAAAGCTTCTCAAAAAAGTGCGTCAGAGAGTAAAACGACCCCCCCCCTTTCCAAACCCAAAATAAAAAAATCATCACAACTATAACCCACCTCAACCCATCTCCCATGCATGAAAATCGCTCAAAAAAAACAAAAAAACTTGCTGGGTGAACGTAAAAAAATTATGTAAATAAATTCCCACCCTACTGATTTGGGTCAATTTAGCAATAAATCATTTTGTTGAGTGAACTAAATGTAAACATGTTGGGTCAACTTAATACATTTGGGTTGCTATAAGGCTCAAAAATAAACAGCTGGGGATGGGACTTAAACTCAGAAAAGGGTCTCTGTTTTCTGAGCCCTTGCACTAAACACTTTACTACACAATAACTCAGAAACCCTGTATACAATAATACATATGACTTCATTCCCATATAGCAACTTCATCCTTACAGCAACCCAAATGTATTAATTGGACCAAAAAATGAAGAGAAATTATGTCATAAGTGAAATCGGCACTAAAATGGTGATAGAAATAAATTTCTCAATGTATTTATTTCCCCATAAATTTGTTTTCTACAATACTTTAACCTTTTATGGTAAAAGTCACTTAATTTATATAATACTGTCGAGGAATAAATGGACGAGAGGGAGTAATGTTGAAGCAAAAGCTCTTTGAGGGTGGTGTACTTTCTATGGACCTGGGGTTCCTGGAGGAGGGACATCATTAACGGGCGGACAGCGGATTCAGCGAGGTAAACACTTAATGGTTTGTCTTTGGTGTTGTCAGAGTAAATCCCACACGGAGTTCTTATTTCTTTTCAGTTATTTATTATTTAGTTAACAAACAAAACCAAAGTGAAATAAAATGCAATTTTCACAAAATAATTTCGACCAGTTTATGGCCTAGATTACCCCCCCCCTTTAAATCATATATAAATTCTGATTAACATTATTCTTTTGAAAACGGAGTTTAATTTGAATGCCATACCCAGAACAGAACTGCCTAAGTGATGAATGAATTAAACCACACAAACAACTAGAAGTTTGATAAAATATGTCAAAAAGCATAACAATATGTTTGATTTAAAATGATAAAAGGCAAGAAAAGGTGAGAAACAGTGTATGACATCTACTTAACCTCAGAAGCATGACAAAAGCATTCCTAAGTCTTTTGGACTCAGTGAAAACTATTACCCACAAATGAAGAAAACATCAGAAAAGTGGAAACCTACCAGGAGTGACTGGCCTACCAAAACAAACAAAAAAAGAAAACGTTAATTCATGAGGTCACATAAGGACCCATAAAAAAATATAAACTGTTTCATAACTGACTTGCTTTTTTTAAGGTCAGTGACTTTGCCCTGCTTAGTGGTCTAAACCTAAAGGGTAGGCAGACTAAATATCCTTAAGTATTCCACTCAAACTGCATGATAAACTTTCCATGACAGAACAAGTTTTATGGAGGTAAATGACACATGGTTTATATACTTTTCGCAAGTGTAAGAGAGACTTTATCATAGAAATTGTTGAGTTAAACCAAAGTGACACCAGATGAAGAGCATGAGATGAAAGAAAGATGTCGGGTGTGAAGACAGTGAAAGGGTTGGACAAAGATAGATGAAGCATGCAAGAGGGATGTGTGCTCCTGTCTGTCTCACTTTATGTGCCTATCTGTAGGACCACCCACACAAGTACAACTTAGTAAAAGACGCGTAACAAGCGACTATATGCTCATAAAGATGGTGGCTGCTTGCTTTGTGCAGCTTACTTTACCTGTTAAAGAGCAATGCGATTTTCATTCCTTCATGAAGTTAGAGAGATAAAGTGTGTAAAGAGAGAAAATGAAACAAGAGTAGGTGCAGAAAGGAAAATGCTTTTGCGTTGTCAGCAGAAACATTCTTTTATGGATGCAGCAATAATATGTGTGTGTGTTTTTCTCCAGTGGATGCTTTTTGCCTTACCTGTCCACGGGGATGAGTTAAAATCGTCAACGATTTTGCTTGTGTGTATGTGCATTTATATGTGTAAGAGATTTTCTGAGATGCATTAGAACTGTCTATGAACACACTGACTGTTTGTTTTAAGCTTTCCTTCAGGGCATATGCATTCTGCATGAGAGTACCAAGCTTCATGTGTCATATCCATTTGTTTGCCCAAATGCTCAGAGAAAACTAACACTCTACAGACCTTTTGTTTGTTTAGCATTCAACCATATGTACACTTGCATGAGATTCAGGCACAATAGCACACACACTGGCATGCACAACAACTTTCAGTCACTTATGCACTTTGAACTTCAAGCTCAGTTCTCTTCTGAAGTCAAAGTTTCAAAAGTTTTACTCATATACAAATGTATTTTTCAAGATAGTATCCATATGAGAATAGTATTCACCTTATTGATTCACTTTGTTGTGCTCTCAGATTACTTTTGCACCAGTGGGTATTTGAATTTGAAAGTAACCAAGCTAAACTGGTCGACAGGCTATACACAGTTACAGAAGATTGAGTGAACCAACAGTCTTAGTAAAACAAATGTATGTCTGTGTTCTATTATAGAGTTACACAGTAATGAAAAGTATGCAGCACTTAACTGACTGATGTATTTCAGTGTACTTTTAGTGCTCACTACAGTACGAAGTCTGTTGTTATCCGAGCGCTCAATGGAACCCGCCTAAATATGCAGTGGAAGAACCACATTGCTGGTATTTTTCAACCTCAGTACAGCAGATAATGTTGACCATGATATTCTAATTAAAGAGCATTTTACCTGCAAAATCAACATTTTTTTTTTTTTGCTAATAAACTGTATAAATTAATGTTGCTAACTATATTTTTGTCTCTCCACCTGTAGTACTTTGGCTTCCTTTTGGCTTAGTAAAGCTCTATACAGATAAACATTGATGGATTGATTGATTACTGCAACATTGTTATAATACAATTTTATACTCAAAAGGCATACAGTAGCATCTGATTTATTGCACTGCTCCTCATGTCTCCTGTGCCTCTATCTGGAGTATCTTTTGGCATTTTTTTCCAAAACCAAACTGAATAAGCAAACATGGTAATGGTCAGCTGGTCTCTGAATGCTATTGATAAAATCTACTCAACTCTACGAAGCACCGGTAAGGGTCAACCGGGGTGTCAATCATGGTGATCAGGTTTCTGCTGATTGGAATGGGCAGTTACTGGAACTACCGAAAAATGGAGCAAAAAAGATCTGAAACACGGTCGAGATTGGTCACTGTTCTGGAAGCGATTGGACGGCTGAAGGAACAGCTGGATGCGTTGATTCGTACTGATGGGACTCAGAACCAAATGCTGGGGGAGCTGGGACGCAGAACAGACGCTGTAAGATTCGATCTGGCCGGCGCTCTTGGACTCATCCGCAATTTGTCATCGGACTTGGAGAAACTGTCAGTGCGGATTGGGGCAACTGGAAATTAATTGGATTTGGAACTATTAATCTGGGAATTAATTTGGATTTGGAACTTTAATTTGAACTACAATTTGGCTGAATTAGACTACAAAAGAAACCACTGACAGACTGAAAGGGCAGAGAGGAATATTTGATCTCTCCCTGCTATCCCAATAATTTATATTTTGGCTCCCATGAAGACCTTACACCTGGTCCTAATCAAATGTCCCTGAGAAGAATGTCAACAGAGTCTCCTCTCCCCCGTACACCTGCATCTACTGACGCACACACTGACATGGTTACACACACTCACATTCACACACACCGTCTCGCTGTATCCTCAATTCTCTCTCCTGCAACAGGAAGCTGGATAACAGCGCGCCTCGATGGCAGCGCGTTAACCTGTGGACTGGAGCTCATACCTGCCCATCCTTCCTGATGTGTCATTGTTATTGTCTGAATATGTGCTTAAATGTTTGTTGGTGTGGTTTTTTCTATTACCTGCGTTGTGAGTGCTGTACGGACCCACAACACAGTTGAGCGTTTTTTCCCCTCACTGTGGAACCCTCCCCTACCCAGATGTGTATTTCTCTATGTTTCATAAACGGGAGCTCCGCTCGGTGGCTGCATGCCCAACAGTGACCTGGATCTGTTTGTTGTTGTTGTTGTTGTTTGTAATGGTCTTGGACAGGTTGTACTGTATCTGTAAATTCCTTGTATGCGTCATACTTGTATGTGTCATACTTGGCCATTAAAGCTGATTCTGATTCTGATGGCAACTAGGAAAATAGAGCAAATCATCCCAGTTTCCGTAGCTCATAGAATATACTTAAAACACTTTTGTTAGTTTATAAATCGAAAAATGGCTTAGCACCAAAATACATTAAAAATATCTTGTTATGTTGACCTTTCAAATCACTCAGGTCTTCTGTTTGAAGTCTACTCTGCATCTCCAGAGTGTTGGGATTCTGGGTCTGAATGATGTTTATTTGTGTTTTCTTCTACCCTCTCTGCAGGCGCGTGGTAGGCTGCTGGCTGCAGGTGCAGCTCATGTGAGCTTGTTAACTCCAGCATTCAAAACGGTATCAAGGGCTATCCCGTTCCGGTGTACTTGTATCGGTTAGTTAACAAATACAATGAACCGATCCTTAAAATATGGACACTCTTCAATAATTTTCAGTTCATTGCATTTTTATGTGCGGTACAAGTATCAGCATTGGTACTGGTTATTGGGAAGTACATATACGTCCAATTATCCCTTACACTAGTAATAACTAAGTTAAAAAATCTTATTGATATGGCACAACAATGGGCCTCAGGAGCTCATCACAGTATCTCTGTGCATTCAAAATGCCATCAATAAAATACACCTGTGTTCTTCGTCCATAACAGATGCCTGCCCATACCATAACCCCACCACCACCATGGGCCACTCAATCCACAACATTGACATCAGCAAAGCGCTCACCCACACGACGCCTCACACGCTGTCTGCAATCTGCCCTGAACAATGTAAACCGAGATTCATCCGTGAAGAGAACACCTCTCCAACGTGCCAGACGCCATCGAATTTGAGCATTTGCCCACTCAAGTCTGTTACGGCGACGAGCTGGAGTCAGGTTAAGAGCCCGACGAGGACAACAAGCATGCAGTTGAGCTTCTCTGAGATGGTTTCTGACACATGGGAAGAAATTGTTTGGTTATGCAAACCAATCGTTTCAGCAGTTGTCTGAGTGGCTGATCTCAGACGATCTTGGAGGTGAACCTACTGGATGTGGAGGTCCTGGGCTGCTGTGATTACACGTGGTCTGCGGTTGTGAGGCCGGTTGGATGTACTGCCATATTCTCTGAAACACCTTTGGAGACGGCTTATGGTGGAGAAATGAACATTCAATGCATGAGCAACAGATCTGGTTGACATTCCTGATGTCAGCATGCCAATCGCACGCTCCCTCAATGCTTGTGGCATCTGTGGCATTTTGCTGTGAGACAAAACTGCACATTCCAGGGTGGCCTTTTATTGTGGGCAGTATAAGGTACACCTGTGCACTAATCATGATGTCAGATCAGCATCTTGATGTGGCACACTTGTGAGGTGGGATGGATTATCTCAGCAAAGCAGAAGTGCTCACTATCACACATTTAGACTGATTTGTGAACAATGTTTAAGAGAAATAGTAATATTGTGTATCTGGAATGAATTTTACATCTTTTAGTCCATCTCATGAAAAATGGGAGCAGAAACAAAGGTGTTGCGTTTAGATTGTTGTTGAGTGTAAGTAGAAGGGCGTGCCTTAGGCCAGAGGCCATAGATAAGCAGCTTTGTGTGAATAAATCAACTATGTGAGCAATTATTAGAAAATGCAAGAGATACAAGAGCACTGATAATCTCCCTCAAACTGGGAATCCATGAAAGATCTCACCTTGTTGGGTAAAATTGATCACAGGAATTGTGATCAGAAATACCAGAACCACATGGTGGGACCTGCAGAGAGCTGGGGCCAAAGTAATAGAGGCTACTATCAGTAATACACCACGCTACCATGGCTCAAATCCTGCAGTGCCAAGTGTGTTCCCCTGCTTAAACCAATACATTTTCAGGCCCATCTGAAGTTTTTTAGCGAAAATTTCGATGATCCAGAAGATGACTGGGAGAATGTAATGTCAGGAAATGACCAATGACCTTTGGTCAGAGTCAGTTGAAAAGAAACAGCTTTTAAACTTTTTATACTTTGCGTGTTGTAAAAGTTTGAAGCCCGGCCCGACCCTTTAGCATAGATGGAAAGTTTTGATCTTGACAACTTTAGATTCCTCATGCCTGAAGGCCATCCTGGCAAATTTTTAAGATGATGCCTCCAAATATCTTGGAGGATTTTTTTCAAAGTTCCAAATTGTAAAATGTCAAAAATACGCTTAGACCAGTAAATGGTCAACACCATCCACCAAAATACTTTTTTTTTCTTGCTGTGAAGGATTCTATCTGCGTGACAAATTTCAAGCATATACGATACTCTGATTGAAATTCCACCGCTGCCCCTTTTTATATTGTAATAAAATACCTAAAATCCCTGTGATGGACTGGCGACCGGTCCAGGGTTTACCCCGCCTCTCGCCCGTTGACAGCCACGACCCCTTGAGAAATAAGTGGTTCAGAAAATGTATTGGTGGAATACCTAAAATCCATGCACATTCTTCACATGTACAAAGTTTTGTGAATTTTTGTATATGTTTAGACCTGCAAAAAACCCAGTTCATTTTGGGGGAGAAAAATAAACAGCAGTTATGCAAAACGTCTTTCCACGGCTTTTGCTGCTTTGACCTAATTACAGTGAATTCTCACCTATTCACTTTTTAGTGTCTATAGATTCACCACTTTATGGATTTTGCTTTGCGATGTCGTCCCAAATTATTAGTGTAAAATTCACCTATTTGGGGATTTATTTCCTAGAGTATCTCAAATATAGAGTTTTCAAATGCCTTTTGGAAAGCTTTGGGGACCGTGTGTGCAAAAGCCATCAGAAAAAATCTATGACCATCATGCCTCGGTTTGGCCATGGGGCATCGACAGCAGATCAGAAAAGCAGGCCTTATAGCGCTTGTGCGCCACGCCGGATTTCCGGCGTAACAAAGTGTTTGAGAAAAAAATAAACAAATCAGGTTTGCGTGATCTGAAAAATAGCAAGATCTGAGAGGCGCTTTCACTCTAAACCCCACCACTGTGGGCCTACTTAAGCCAATCGGTGATTGGGTTTTCAATCAATCAGATTGATGTAGCAGTTACTCCACGCGCGAATGTGTTTTAGGAGGATCTTTGTTGACATCGTAAAATTTATGGCGGCTATAGAGACGCAACAAGCATTTCCAAGACGGTTAGCAGGCAAAATCCCTGATATATAACCACTTTAACATCTGAAAAATGGGAGAGCTTTGGAGAGAAGCTTAAAATCTCTATTGACGGCGAAATAGAAGTTATTTAAAGCCCCTTTTAGATATGGGAAAAACGTTTGATTCGCTGGTGTTCTGGCCACAAATCCGCTGGGGAGGCGTTTATTATTATTCCTAAAGCCAACCCTTCACACAAAAGGTTTTTACAGCTAGTGTTAGTCTGGAGACCTGAGTTTATGTTGATTGAAGGAGAGCTGGGATCATCTTTGCAAACCAGAAATCCATGTTTGTGCTAAAAGAGGAGGTCAGACGAGCAGAAACACAGCGTGATTCACATCAACTGTGAGGGATTGCAAAGGAGAGCGGCAAAATCCTCAATGGGACCACAAAGCTGATAGGTCCTAATTGATCATTGTCATTATTCATTTATTTATGGAAATATAGTCGCTGTTGTACAAGTTAAATTGTCCTGTGACTTTAGAAACTTACTGGCGTCTGGTCTCTGGTGAAAAATATCACAGTTTACACAGTTCTTTTGTTTAAATCCAGTCTAGTAGTTTGTGGAGCACATTAAGAGTACTTTGCACTTTAGCGCTTTATTTATCATTGCACTTTAAGTATATATTTGCCAATGAAGAACCATTGCATACGAGAAGTTTTAACTGTTATAGAATAGTCATTGAGTATTTTAACAATTAGCATGTAGCCTTTTGTTTCAAGTAGTGATGTTTCCTTTGTTACTAGGCTTTGAAGCCTGTTTCGATTAATTTAGGAGGATTTTGTGAAGCTTGTATCAAGGCTTGTGTTATGTATGTAGTGACGTTAAAGGCCTTGCTTGCCAGCCTTATTACTGTTTCACTGTCAGATTTTGTTGCTTTAGGATTATACTGCATGTGTGTTTGGAATCTAATTGAGCGTCTTTTTTGTTGATGGATTGTAGGGTAGATTTTCCTCTATCTACCAACATTTTGATATGTTGCTCTGTTTAAATGTCCAGATAGTTATAAATTATCACTAAAAATTAAGTAAAAAAAAAACAGTTGGGGCATCACGTGGAGCGGTGGTTAGTGTGATAACCAGTAAAATGTATTAAAATGTATTTATTGAAAAGTATTTTTTAAAGAAATGTAAGAATCAATTCGGTAAACTCCCCTGTGGGTGCAAAATGGTTTAGTCGATTTTATAGCTAACACTACTTAAGGCTTCAGAGTGTCATTAGATAGAGAATTCTTGTTGCTGTTACATAGACTGAGCTGTGCTGAAATGAACTATTGCTGCTTCAACCATACTCTGCCTCGCCATCTTCTGCACTGTAAACCCAGCCGCAAGAGGCTAGCCTGTGACAGTGTGACAGGAATTGTTGGAGACTGCTATCAACACTGAAGGAGCTGCAAGGATTTCCCAAAAATATTGGTTATGTTTTACATATGACTACATTGACATTGTTGTTTGGGCTAAATAGCAAGACATACTTATTTTTGGCTAAATAAAACATATAGGGTTATCTAAAACAAACCCAATGTACAGTACATACAATAAAAACACTTTCATGACAATATGACATCAAAAGGCCTGAATACAGGGCCTGGTAAGTGCCTTATATATTTTTCATACAAATCTGCATCCAAGTCTTTCTGAAATTTGCTGCAAGTGGCCCTACAGATACAGAGGTTCTGAGTTTTTTTTCTGTAGCTACACTTGTATTTTTTCTACTGAATTTATGTATCAGTGGGGCTCACTGGACTATTTGGCAAACTAAGAAAGGCAACATCTTGAAAAAGCTTTTCACTTTTCACAAGAACATGTTCAACAAGTCACCAACTAGGACTCCACTACCTTAAGTTAGGCTAGAATAATCCCCTTAAAAGTCTCTTTTATTCCTGTGTGTAGTACATATAGCCTTTATCCATCCTCTTTATAACACCTAAATTTATGTTTGTCATTTCTTTATCTATAGATTACTTGTTAAGATGTCAAGATATTGCATGGAATTGAAATTCCCCGCAATGAATTATATTAACTGAAAAAGCGTAATAATAATTATTTACCCGGCTGTATTTTAATTCTTTATTTTTGTCTGGTCAACGCTAAACTGCAGTTTCGATGCTTATCAGGAGTCCTTTCTAAATTTGTTTATTATTAGTTTGCACCTAATGTTGTTAAGGCTTATCTACCGGATCCCAGATTACCCTTAATGTTTACAGCAATATTCATGGGCTCTGTTTTCTTGCAACAATGTCATAGTTTACTGCAATAGTTGCAGAAGCAATGCAAGGAATGATACTAAGCTGAAAAGAAGCAATGATGTGAATGGACTATCGGTGTCAAGGCCATCCCTTTTCTCCTGACAATTAATTTTCCTTTTACCATCTTTCTTTCTGACAAAAAGCTTTAACTCTCTCACAGATTACTCAGCATACTTCCCATGTTCTGTGATCACCAGTCATGGATTAAGCCCTCTTGTGTTTATTTGTAGTCACAAGTAAAATAAAAGACATCAATGATGAAATAAACTTAGCATGGTCTGAAAGAGAAAACATTGCACTGTGCTTGTAAACACTCCCACTGAAATGTCTTGAACATAATAAGCTCTGTAACACTCTGCATGTGTGTATGTGTGTTGGGATGACAAGAAGATGAGAGAAGACAGACACAACAGTTGCATCATGATTGTAACATATGAGGCATTTATGATTTATTTATGCATCTTATTTGTTACTGGCATAGAGATGTTTTTGCTAACAGAGAGATATGTATGGCTGGGGGGAATGAAATATGGAAGCAAGAATGGATTCAAAAAAGGAAAACGGATCAAAAATCAATCATTTTCTCCATCGCTATTTTTGGCAGTTGGACAGTAAGACATATACAAATAGGACAAAAACATAGAAAAATATGAACAATTTCTTTTTCCCCACAAAGAAAAATTGGGTTTTCTGTCAAATCTATGTTTTGAGCAAGCCTGGAGCCTCAGAGCCTGTGAGCTTAGCTCAGCACATCATCTTGAAAGAGGGGAAGACAACGAGTCTGCATCTGTGTTAAGGTAACAAAATCCACCAAGCAGCAATGCTCAAGCTCACAAACTGCTGCATTTCATCTCTGCCTTCACTAGAGAATTTTCAAGAAAAGACACTACTCAGTAGATTAAAAAAAACTGTCAGGAGGATCATTTCAACCCTCTCTATCTTTAAGATATGTTTTAAAAAAATTCTAATAAGTAACTGCTTAAAGTACACCTCGCCCTATAGCATGTTAAGTTTCCTCATGCAGCCTGTGTGAACAATGGAATATATTAACTTTACCAGTATGAAGTTGTTTTTTTGTATAGATTTTTCATAAAAAAGTACTTTTTATATATACCATAAGGTGCTATCATTGTGCCTGTGCTTTTCTTTTTTTCTTTTCTGACAGATTCCAGTTTGTCCATGTAAATAATAAATCTTATTCACACTCAAGGGTTACTTTTGAAGTACCACAGTGCACAGTGTTCTGTACTTGGACCAGTTCTTTTTAGGGGAGACCAGTGATGGTTTTATCATTTTTTGTTTGCACAAATGTAAGTAGTTGGCTCTTTTTGTTAGAGATCACTGCTTGTCTGATGTCTGCTATAAATTACATACATTTGGACTTCTACCACACTATCACAGATTGGTTCAATTAATGTGAAATACAAAGGGGTATGTTGTTACCCCAGAATTTCTCTTGCTATATATTCTTGGAACCCCAGAATTGGGGTGAATTGTGAAACTATTTATGGATGAAGGTAACGATTACATTATTCTGGTTAAAAAAGATCCACTCCAATAAATGTAGAGAAGCACTTTATTGAATAACAAACAATAAAGCTTGTAAAACTACAAAAATTAAATTTTAAAATAAATAAAAAACATAAATTAAGTATAATATAAATAAATACTTCTCTTTGACTTTGACACCTTACATAGATTACCGTGTTACCAAGATAGAGCAATACAGCCTCCTAAATTAGCCCTAAATTTAAGGTCTAAACCCCAGGTTGTGACATAAGTGGAGAAGCCTTAAAATATTTTCTCTGATAGTCTTCTTCTTTGGAAAGAAGGCAAGCTTGCCCAGGCTGAAGCGAGAAGTAGTTTTGCTACTTCCAGTTCGAAATCGATACTTTCGAAATTCTTGCCTCGCTATCTTGTTCTCACAGCATGCAGTGAGACAGCGAGAGCACTCAGGGTATCTGCCCACCTAGTCAATCAGTATCGGGTTTGCAATGGCGTCATCACCGGCACCTGCACTCTCCCTGCAGCTGAAATGTGGCTGTCAGAAAACCTGACACCACTACGCTTTATTCAACCACATTTTTGTAACACTGCACTTCACATCTCTAGTAATGATGTTGCATTAAAACCACTGTTTGCTCAGCCGTCTTTTGTTTTCCATTACTTCACATAACATTTTCCTTTTAGGACTCTTGTAGTTTGTCCTAAAGTTGAAGTGGTAACATCTGGCTGTTTGTACTTCCCTGACATTACTGAGTGGAGAACCTCTCCCACTAGTGGTGCTCTGTTGCGAAATGCGGGAGCATGTAATGAGTGGAGAAGCCGCTCATCCGCTGAGTCAGAAAACCAGATGGTTCAATTATAGGATTGAGATTGAGCTATTTAGACAAATGCAGTAGAACCACTTTTTTTGTTCTTTTTTTTTAATCTCCACACAATACCTATTAAAACTTTGTTAAAATGCATTAAGACATTTTTTAAGCTTCTTTGTTTTGGAAGTTGAATATAGCAGTTTTAACTTAATTAAAAAAACTAATCTGGCATGCGAAAAAGTAGCGTCAACTGAGTTCTGAAGTCCACCGCAGCCAGTGTGAATGGTCTCATTGGACTTAATTTGTCCATGCACCACCTGTATGGATACCAGACCACACATGCGGTTTGGCGTGAGAGGAGCAAACCAGTAGATGAAGATCTGTTTCCCAGAAGTTCTCTGTGATTTAGGTGGACATTTAATTCAGTGTTCATTATTATAATTTTTACTCTTAAATGTCAGAGGTTAAATTGTGATTAAGAAAGAATTATGTCCATTATGATAACATTTTCCAAAAACAGGCATCAGAATATGACTGAATAATAAGGTGGACAGACTAAGTGATAAAATATCTAAAAAAATAAACTTTCCCAGAATTAAGATTTGGCAATCATTTAAGATTTTATGATAAATTACCAAGATTAGTAATCAGAGATGGTGACTCAATTTTGAAAGTCCAAGTGGTATTTAAGTTTTCAAACCCAATTTAGTCTTCTGCCCTAAGGACTTAAAACTTGATTTGGATGCCTGGTCTGCAAATCAGGTCCAAATAAAAAAATGTTTTATCTCATGTTATAAAGGGCAAAAGGAAGGCGGTATGTGAGCTACACACTGCCGCTCTGACAGTTAAAGAGATGCTGCAAATGTTTTACTGTGAAAGGATTATCTTGATTATGAGCCAGACGTTGGTGGATTGTGGGCTGTTAGCGCATAACAATCTGTTCATGTTAGCTGTAGCCTCACAATAACAACCACATGAATGTCTCTGACTGAACACAGTATTAAAGGACTCAAAAAATTCAGAAAAAAATAGAATAACTGACCTCCGACATTATCTTGAAGTTAAGCCTCCTGCAAAATTACAAAGATTCTCCCGACTGGAAATATTATGATAAAAGCACTACAGGTTTAATCAGTTCAGAAGTCTCTCTCTCTTTCAATTACTTACAAAACTGGGCCTTGTTCCCTTGGTTGTAAATTATAACTTAAAAAACTTACCCATTTAAAATTGAGAACAAAATTTCCAATGTGAATTTTGAAAATTGTTTCCTATTATTAAATATTATCCAGCTCAGAGTGAAGAGAAGAAAACCATTCTAAACCCTATTCAGTGCAATATATAGTAATGAGATAATAATATTTCGAAGTAATGTGAATTAACTGATTAATCACAATTAATAAATGCATCTATGTAATATGTCATGTACAGAGACATCAGGGAGGAGCAGATTTGATTCAGAGGCTCTCTAACCTCATTCTCTGTGGCTCTGCAGTGTGAAGTGTTTTCTTAACCTTGAGGGACTACACATCAAGAGTGCATCGGGGGGAGTGAGAATGATAATATTGTTTTACTTTTGGGGAGAATAGTTTTTAAGAATGGGAGGGTGTGGAAGAGTTTGAGCTACAGTTTGACTACAGCCTCATCCTTAGTAAAAGAAGAAGATATTTTCTTCCATGACATTAAAGAGATAGGCGACATTAAATTGTGAATAAACAGGAGTTAACTCAGTAATTTAAAACAAAAAAGCACTAAGCATTTTATGGATTAAGAAATTCACATTAATGGCTGTTGTTCTCTTTTTATGATTTTCTTAGAGCATAAATGCCTGTTTATGTTTCTGAAAGGGTAAACATCCACTTGATCGATTTTGCAGCCTTTAGCAGAATAAGTCCATAAAGAATTAATAGTTAAAAGATTAGGAAGTAACTCTTGAAAATGAATGATTTAAATATAATTACTAAATGTTAATGTGGAAATTTAGGCCTGAAGACAAACAGTACAGGTTTTGAATTCTAACAAACAATGCATTAGCTGTCATTAGCTGAATCAGCTGTCTTCAGTTGTTGCTTGTTTGTTGGTCTTTCTACCTTAGGTTTTGTCTTGATCAAATGAAAAGCATGTCCAACTGGGTTGAGATCTTGTGGTTGTCTCAGCCATTGCAGAACATCCCACTTCTTTGCTTTTCCAAAACTCTTGGGTTGCTTTTGCAATATGTTTTGGATCATTGTCCATCTGTACATGTATGTGAAATGTTTACACACTTCAGAATTCATCCGGCTGCTTCTGTCTTTTGTCACATCATCAATAAACACAAGCGGTCCAGTGCCATTGGAAGCCATGGATGTCCATGCTATCACACTGCCTCCACCATGTCTTACAGAAGATGTGTTGTGCTTTGGATCATGAGCTGTTCCGATCTTTTCCAGACATTCTTCTTCCCATCGTTCTGGTACAGATTGATCGTAGTCTCATCTGTCCAAAGAATCCTATCCCAGTATGGGGCTGGCTTCTTCATGTGTTTTTTTAGCAAAGTTAATTCTTGCCTTTATATTTTTGAGGCTGATTAATTGTTATGCATCTTCTAGTGAATTCTTTGTATTTTAGTTCCATGAAGTCTTCTCTTTATGGTAGACTTAGATAATGATACACCTACTTCATGGAGAGTGTTCTTCACTCTGGATGTGGTAAAGGGGTTCCTTTTCACCATGGAAAGGATTATGCAATCATCCACCACTGTTGTCTTCCATGGATATCCAGGACTTTTTCAGTTCCCAAGCTCACCAGAGCACTTTTTTTTTCTCAGAATGTACAAAACTGTTGATTTGGCCACTCCTAGCATTTTTGCTATCTCTTTGATTGATTTCTTCTTTTTTGTCAGCCTCAGACTGGTCTGTTTCACCTCACTTGAGAACTCCTTTGACCTCATATTGTGTGTTCATAGCCAAAGCTCCAAATGCAAAAGCAACACCTGGAATCAACTCCAGACCTTTTAAAATCTCAATTTATGACAGGTTAAGGAGGGAAGAGCTCATGCAGCATTGTAATGTTTTTTTTAGTTTAGAGTCAATTGTCCAATTACCTTTGGCTAGTTGAAAAAGAGACAGCTATCGCAGGGGTGATTCTAGACCTAGAGCTTTGCTGGGGCACAGGTCCCCAACTCCCAATACATAGGATAAAATTTAAATGTGTGCACAATATGAAATAAATGGCTAGCCTACAGGTACAGGCTTCAAAATTAGATTGTCACTGTCATACTGTAGGCTATATTAAACGACTGGTAAAGATACAAGGATAATTTCATGGGTATAATATAATGATATTGATTTCCACATGCACACCTCAAAGATTTACAAACATCCTCTTACATCAACCATTTAAGATTAGAGGAGTAAGATTATTAACTATTAACTGCAGAAAAAGCATTTGATAGAGTTAACTGGAAATTTTTATTTGCAGCCTTAAATAAATTCGGATTCAGTAATTCTTTTGTAAACTGGTTAAAAATATTGTACAGCTCACCAACAGCATGTATTAGGACCAATAATCAAACATCATCAAGGTTCTTTCTTCAGAGAGGTACCAGGCAGGGATGTCCACTTTCTCCCTCCCTCTTTGCTATTTTTATTGAACCATTAGCAGCAGCAATCAGGCAAAATAATAATGTTAAAGGTATACAATGCAACAAAATAGAACATAAAATCAGTTTATACGCAGATGATGTACTACTATTTCTACAGCATTCACAAACTTCCTTGTATCAGGTAATTGAGTTAATAAAATCTTACTCAAGAGTTTCAGACTATTCCATAAATTGGTTAAAATCTACAGTCCTTCCAATCAACTGTTCTTACCAGAGTCCTGTTGCTTTACAGCTCCGGTCGGGAAATTTTACATATCTAGGTATCCATATCTCACCAAGACTGTCAGACTTATCTAAGCTAAATTACGTCCCACTTTTAAAAAAAGTGGAAGATGATCTGGCAAGATGGAAATCCCTTCCAATATCACTTATTGGAAGGGTAGCTACAATAAAAATGATGGTTTTGCCTAGAATCAATTATTTATTCTCAATGATCCCAAGCAAACCATCACCTGATTGGTTTAGATCTCTGGACTCTTCTGTTTCTAAATTTCTTTGGAAAGATAAACCCCCACGTATCAGCTTAAAAACACTACAGAAGTCCAAAGATAAAGGAGGTCTAGACCTACCAAACTTTCGTCATTATTTCTTAGCCAACAGACTCCAATACACATCAAGATGGGTAAAACACAGTTATATCGATGAGTGCTGGGTAGATGTAGAACAGACACTATGCAATAAGATAAAACTTTCAGATCTACCTTTTGTTAGCTCAAATATAAAACAAAATGAATGTTTTAAAAGTATTAATATCAGCTCCTCTCTGACAGCTTGGTGGGAATTTCTTAAAATGACAAAGACCTCACTAGTCCCATGCAGGCGTACACCCATCTGGAATAACCCGGATATCTTACAAAAAAAATGCATGATCAACTTTCCAGGCTGGAGTTGTAAAGGAATTGAATACCTGGAGCATATATTTGATGGAACAGACTTTATCCAATTTAATACATTGGTTACACAATTCGGAATTAACAAGAATAAATTCTTAGAATACCAACAAATTAAATCAATTATAAAAAATAAATTTAGGCTCAATACAGTTGATTTACAAATTCCAGGAAAAGTTTTAGACTTCCTTAATCTTAACCCTCCCAAACTGCTATCTAAAATATACAAAACATTAAATAGAATAGATGAATCAATAGCCCTTCCTATTTCAAAATGGGAGATGGACTTGTCCATCTCAATAGACCAAAACCTCTGGTCTCAAATTTCATTAAGAACCTTTAAATTTCTTAAAAATCCTAATCTACGATTAATACAATATAAAATCCTTCATAGAGTGCATTATACAGGGCAACGGATGTTCAAGATGGGTTATACGCCGTCTGATACCTGTTTACAATGTACAAGCAATCTACCAGACAATTATATTCATGCTCTTTGGTTCTGCCCACCTGTTAAGAAATATTGGTACCAGATATGTGAAGATCTATCAAAGTGTCTGAAATGTAATATCACACCTGCTCCCACAGTTTGCTTGCTGGGAAATGTAGATGAAGTTACCATGGATACAAAGTCTATGCAATTATTTTACATCGCCTTATGCATCGCTAAGAAAAATATCCTCTTGAACTGGAAAAATAAAAATACTCTGAATATTAATCAATATAGAGATCTCCTTCTGGATTACATTGGTCTAGAAACGGCATCTGCCTCCACATCTGATCAATCTTTCTGGTCACCCTTGATCAGTTCCATCACCTAGTGGGGTCGGGCCCTTGATTCCGTTCTGTGGGACACGGTTGCCGATGTGGAGCTTAAGGGTTGGTGGTGACTGCGGGGAGGTCCTTGGGGGTGGGTCCGCTTGCGGTTCGGCGGTAGGTGCCGTGACCCTCGCCTGGGGTGGGACTTTGGGGGCTTTGTGTGGTGACTCCTAGTGGCTGCATGCGGCGCCTTAGAGGGGTCGTGCTGGCGGACACGGGTTACTGGCCTGGTGCTGTGCTGCTCTGGGGGGGTCTGGGCTGGGCCTGGGGCTCGGGGTTCTGGGGCGGCGTGCCCTCCGGCTGGGGCCCTGGCTGGGGCTTGGCCGGGGGGGGGCGCTGCCG
>JAPXFQ010001333.1:0-107083 GCA_028564705.1 Apricaphanius iberus | reverse complement strand
TCATTCTATCTCTGAATCATATATGATGCTTGGTAGAAAACTGACAGATTCTACACTCATTCCACTAAGAATCATATATGATGCTTGGTAGAAAACTGACAGATTCTACACTCATTCTATCTCTGAATCATATATGATGCTTGGTCAAAATCTAACCTTAATATAGCCTCATTCCACTAAAGTCTCATATATGATGCTTTGTTAAAAACTTTGCTTTTTTTACACTCATTCAATCTCTGAATCATATGTGATGCTTGGTCAAAATCTAACCTTAATATAGCATAATTCCACTAAAGTCTCATATATGATGCTTGGTAGAAATATGACAGATTCTACACTCATTCTATATCTGACTCATATATGATGCATTGATAAAAACTTTGCTTTATTTACAATCATTCTATCACTGAATCATATATGATGCTCAATCACTCAAATTCCACCTTAATCAAAGTGTTTCTCCCACCGTACACACACAGGCTGCATTGGCAGTCAAACTGACGCAAAAACCAAAGAGACACACCCGTTATATGGGGGGGTAGAGACTGCTTCCATCTCTCTGCGACACTTATTTCCGGAAATATTCAACATTAAATGTTCCTTATCCAGGGGTATAACCACCTCATAACCCCTTATACCCTGCCTTCACTTTATGCTCCTGGATCGTATATGATGCTTGGTTAAAATCTAACCTTAATATACCCTTATTCCACTAAAGTCTCATATACGATGCTTTGTTAAAAACTTTGCTATTTTTACACTCATTCTATCTCTGAATCATATATGATGCTGGGTAGAAAACTGACGTATTCTACACTCATTCTAACTCTGAATCATATATGATGCTTAGTCAAAATCTAACCTTAATATACCCTCATTCCACTAAAGTCTCATATATGATGCTTTGTTAAAAACTTTGCTATTTTTACACTGATTCTATCTCTGAATCATATATGATGCTTGGTCAAAATCTAACCTTAATATACCCTCATTCAACTAAAGTCTCATATATGATGCTTGGTAGAAAACTGAAAGATTCTACACTCATTCTATCTCTGAATCATATATGATGCTTGGTCAAAATCTAACCTTAATATAGCCTCATTACACTAAAGTCTCATATATGATGCTTTGTTAAAAACTTTGCTTTTTTTTTACACTCATTCAATCTCTGAATCATATGTGATGCTTGGTAGAAAACTGACTTGTTCTACACTCAGTCTATCTCTGAATCATATATGATGCTCAGTCACTAAAATTCCACCTTAATCAAAGTGTTTCTCCCACCGTACACACACAGGCTGCATTGGCAGTCAAACTGACTCAAAAACCTAACCCTAACCACCCCAAAACCCCTTATACCTAACCCTCTTAACCCCCCCCTGACACGCTAACCCATACATCCAGGGCCCCTGAGGGTGGATTTTTAGCCCAGAATGGAGGCCCATAGCCCGGGTACATGAAGCCAGAGGTGTCCCTGAACTGATCCAGAGAACCAGGGCCCCTGAGGGTGGATTTTTAGCCCAGAATGGAGGCCCATAGCCCGGGTACATGAAGCCAGAGGTGTCCCTGAACTGATTCAGAGAACCAAGGGCCCTGACAGCGCATCTTTAGCCCAGAATGGAGGCCCATAGCCCGGGTACATGAAGCCAGAGGTGTCCCTGAACCGATTCAGAGAACCAAGGGCCCTGACAGCGCATCTTTAGCCCAGAATGGAGGCCCATAGCCCGGGTACATGAAGCCAGAGGTGTCCCTGAACTGATCCAGAGAACCAAGGGCCCTGACGGCCCTGACAGCGCATCTTTAGCCCAGAATGGAGGCCCATAGCCCGGGTACATGAAGCCAGAGTGTCCCTGAACTGATCCAGAGAACCAAGGGCCCTGACAGCGCATCTTTAGCCCAGAATGGAGGCCCATAGCCCGGGTACATGAAGCAGAGGTTCCCTGAACTGATCCAGAGAACCAAGGGCCCTGACAGCGCATCTTTAGCCCAGAATGGAGGCCCATAGCCCGGTACATGAAGCCAGAGGTGTCCCTGAACTGATCCAGAGAACCAAGGGCCCTGACAGCGCATCTTTAGCCCAGAATGGAGGCCCATAGCCCGGGTACATGAAGCCAGAGGTGTCCCTGAACTGATCCAGAGAACCAAGGGCCCTGACAGCGCATCTTTAGCCCAGAATGGAGGCCCATAGCCCGGGTACATGAAGCCAGAGGTGTCCCTGAACTGATCCAGAGAACCAAGGGCCCTGACAGCGCATCTTTAGCCCAGATGAGGCCCATAGCCCGGGTACATGAAAGCCAGAGTGTCCCTGAACTGATCAGAGAACCAAGGGCCCTGACAGCGCTCTTTAGCCCAGAATGGAGGCCCATAGCCCGGGTACATGAAGCCAGAGGTGTCCCTGAACTGATCCAGAGAACCAAGGGCCCTACACGCATTTTTACCCAGAATGGAGGCCCATAGCCCGGTACATGAAGCCAGAGTGTCCCTGAACTGATCCAGAGAACCAAGGGCCACAGCGCATCTTTAGCCCAGAATGGAGGCCCATAGCCCGGGTACATGAAGCCAGAGGTGTCCCTGAACTGATCCAGAGAACCAAGGGCCCTGACAGCGCATCTTTAGCCCAGAATGGAGGCCCATAGCCCGGGTACATGAAGCCAGAGGTGTCCCTGAACTGATCCAGAGAACCAAGGGCCCTGACAGCGCATCTTTAGCCCAGAATGGAGGCCCATAGCCCGGGTACATGAAGCCAGATGTGTCCCCGAACTGATCCAGAGAACCAAGGGCCCTGACAGCGCATCTTTAGCCCAGAATGGAGGCCCATAGCCCGGGTACATGAAGCCAGAGGTGTCCCTGAACTGATCCAGAGAACCAGGGCCCCTGAGGGTGGATTTTTAGCCCAGAAAGGAGGCCCATAGCCCGGGTACATGAAGCCAGAGGTGTCCCTGAACTGATCCAGAGAACCAGGGGCACAGACAGTGTATCTTTAGCCCGGAAGGGAGCCCCGCAGCCTGGGCATCACATGTGTGTCTGTAGCAGAAAGAGTGAAGCTGAACGTCCTGTTTCTGATCAGAGACCTGACCCAGGCCACAGGCCCCCATCCTGGGCTGAAAATCCACCGTAAGGGTCCCTGGATTCATTTGGTTTTTTTGACATCCAGGGACCCTGACGGTGGATTTTTAGCCCCAGGATGGGGGCCCATAGCCTGGGTAACGTTTCGGCCCTTTGCCCCAGCCTCCCATCATGCAATCCTATGAGGAGGGCACGAAAAGTTTTTTGGGCCCCCTGCAACCAGACCCCGGGTACTCCTCCATCCAGGCACCCCTGGCCCACTGCTGGACCACCTCCAGAACCCGGCTCACCAGGCGAACCATGGCCCCCACTCTTAAACCCCCCCCGCGGACTGAACAAAGCAATCCGCGCCGACAAAAGTGTCGTGCCTCTGGTAAGGTAGAATGAGTTTTTCTACACTCATTCTATCTCTGAATCATATATGATGCTTGGTAGAAAACTGACAGATTCTACACTCATTCTATCTCTGAATCATATATGATGCTTGGTAGAAAACTGACAGATTCTACACTCATTCTATCTCTGAATCATATATGATGCTTGGTAGAAAACTGACAGATTCTACACTCATTCTATCTCTGAATCATATATGATGCTTGGTCAAAATCTAACCTTAATATAGCCTCATTCCACTAAAGTATCATATATGATGCTTGGTATAAAACTGACAGATTCTACACTCATTCTATCTCTGAATCATATATGATGCTTGGTCAAAATCTAACCTTAATATAGCCTCATTCCACTAAAGTCTCATATATGATGCTTTGTTAAAAACTTTGCTTTTTTTACACTCATTCAATCTCTGAATCATATGTGATGCTTGGTCAAAATCTAACCTTAATATAGCATAATTCCACTAAAGTCTCATATATGATGCTTGGTAGAAAACTGACAGATTCTACACTCATTCTATATCTGAATCATATATGATGCATTGATAAAAACTTTGCTTTATTTACAATCATTCTATCACTGAATCATATATGATGCTCAGTCACTCAAATTCCACCTTAATCAAAGTGTTTCTCCCACCATACACACACAGGCTGCATTGGCAGTCAAACTGACTCAAAAACCAAAAAGACACACCCGTTATATGGGGGGGTAGAGACTGGTTCCATCTCTCTGCGACACTTATTTCCGGAAATATTCAACATTAAATGTTCCTTATCCAGGGGTATAACCACCTCATAACCCCTTATACCTGGTGGGATAATATTAGTAGTATAAGATTTGCAAAGGTTAAAAATAACATTAAATATAAAATAATAAGCAGATTAAGTAATGAAATAGATAAAGAGGTAAGTGAAATAGAAAAAAATCCTATGAAAGACAAGACAAAATATATACAATTAGATATGGATTTAAAAGAATTATTGAAAGAAAGATGGGGTGGAGAGAAAATAAGAAGCACGGGAAAAAAGTATAGTTGAAGGAGAAAATTTGTCGAACTTTTTTCTACATTTAGAAAAAAACAAGACAACAGGATAAATATATAAATGAATTAAGTAATGATAGCGGTGACAGATTAACAAAATTTGAGAATATAATTGGATTAATTGAAAATTATTACAGGAATTTGTATAAAAAGGAAGAATTAGATATAACTTGTTTAGAAGAAGTTCTATCTAAGGTAAGCAAATTAAAAATTGAAGACAAGATCAGCTTGGAAGAAATAAAGTATGCTATCAATGCTATCAATTAATTGACATGTTAGATATATATAATGAAATAGAAATTAAAAACAAGATGAGTGATAATATGAATACTGGCATGATAATACTTTTATTTAAAAAAGGAGATAGAAGGAAACTTGAAAACTATAAACCTTTAACTATGTTGAACACAGACTACAAGATATTGATGAAAATATTAGCTAAACGAATTAATTTGTAATTAAAGATATCATTTCACCTACACAAGCATATGCAATTCCCAGAAGAGATATATAAGATATATTAATGTTAATAAGAGATACTATTATATATATATATATATGGAAATCGATCATGAAATTCTATCTAAACAAAACATTTGGATGTAATAATGAAGGGTTATTTATGGATCTGAATGGTAAAAAGTCACTAGTAATAGGATTACCTTCGCATTATGTGGATATTTTTCTCTCATGGTCTGATATATTAAATAATATTGAATATGAATGTCCAAAGATTGAGCAGATACACAATCAGCCTATTTTCTTAAATAAAGAAATCCAAGTTAATGGATAATATTTATATGACAAACATTTTATGAAGGCAGGCATTATACAAAGAAAATATATTGTAAGGGAATATGTTCCAGGCTTCTTGGAGCCTGAAGTGATCTATGAGCAAGTGAGTTTATTGGTTGATGATATAAACCGAAAATATGTTTTTAATATTATAGAGAAGATAAAAAGTGTGATTAAGCCGACTACTTAGGGAGGCTAAAAACACAAACATAGTTGATTTTCCTAAAATCTATATTAAAAATGAAGATAAAAAGATTAATTTAGACAGAGTCAAAGCAAAGCTTATTTATAACGTTTTGCTATCAAAACAAAAAAAAGCCAGCTAAATCGGAAGAATTCTGCTACAAAAGGTTTCCCACCAGAAATGAGAGTATTTGGAAGAATTTAAGAATAAAATATAATGATAAAAATGAGGATTCAGAATTTAAAATTAGGCATAACATAATTTATACTAATAATATAATGAGTCAAGAAACTAAAAATTTAATTAATCTATGCTTTGATTATGAACAATTGAGGGAGTTTTTGGATAGATTATGGATGACAATAAACCAGAAATGGGATGTGCTGGTTTCATACAAAGATTGAAAATGGATTTATTTTGATGGTTTAAATAAACGTAAGAATGTAAATATCAATTTGTTTAATCTAATGTTAAGTTTTATTAAGAGAAGTATTTGGATTAGAAAAAATATAGCGACTTTTGAACAGCGTAAAAATCCCGTATTTCCTTTAATTTTGAAATTATTGAAAAAACATATTTTTGTCTTGTTTAATTTCTTGAATGATGATTGTTTTGATTTATTTTTTGTTCATAACAATAATTTAGTAAAAAGAAATTGATGGCTCTTTATGTTAACATTTTTATCTTTTTATTTTTTTGGATTCCATGTAAATAAGTAATTGTAAATACTTTACTTTTTTGTGTCAATGTATCTTTTGTACTTTTTATGATAAAAGAGAAAAAGAGGGTGACTGGTGTTCAAAAGGTTCCTGGTTCAAGTCCTACTGGAGGTAGAGCTCTTTACCAAAATAATTTTTATAGAAGTCCACGTCCCAAAGCAGATAAATGTGCCATGCGAACTTCCACTAGTGTGAAAGGTCTTGGTGGCATGCTAGGATTATCTGCAGTAGGAAGCCTATGTTTGAAAATAGGTGTGTGAGTTCAAGTCTGTGTCTCAGAATACCACAGTGGATGGCAGTAATTCCAACTCTAACCCTTCAGAAATTGATGGTCTGGTTCAAAGTATTACTTCCTCACTGTGTTTGGCACTAGACAGTGTAGCCCCCTTAAAACAGAAGGTAATCAGCCATAGGAGGCTGGCTCCCTGGTTTAGTGCAGAGTTACGTACTTTAAAACAGAATACTAGGAAACTGGAGAGAAAAAAATCGCTCTACACACTTAAATTATTTCTTTCTTTATTATTATATTTTATTATATTATTTCTTTATTATCATTAATAGAGGTACATAAAAACAATCCTAGGTTTCCTAGATCTAAGTGCTGCTTTTGACAAAGTCGATCATAATATTCTCTTAGAAAGGTTTGAACATGTTGTAGGGATAAAGGGAACAGCACTAGGCTGGTTTAGATCATTTCTATCCAACAGATTCCAGTTTGTTCATTTTAATGATAAATCTTCTTCACACTCAAGGGTTACTTGTGGAGTACCACAGGGTTCTGTGCTCTGACCGATTCTCTTTACTATATATATGCTTCCAATTGGTAAAATAATTAGACAACATGGAATAAATTTTCACAGCAATGCTGATGATACACAATTATATTTATCCATAAAACCTGATGAAACCAATCAGTTAGGTAGATTACAAGCATGTCTGGAAGACATAAAAACTTGGATGACTCTGAATTTTCTGCTTTTAAATTCAAACAAGACAGAAGTTGTTGTCTTTGGACCAGAACATTTAAAAAGGAAACTGCTAAATCAATCACTTCATCTGGATGGCATTAATTTGGCCTCTGGTAATAATGTAAAGAACCTCGGTGTAATTTTTGACCAAGACATGACATTTAAATCTCATATTAAACAGGTTTCTAGGATTTCTTTCTTTCACCTCCGGAATATTGCTAAAATTAGAAACATCCTGTCCAGGAGTGATGCAGAGAAACTAGTCCATGCATTTGTTACTTCAAGGCTGGACTACTGTAATTCCTTATTATCAGGAAGTCCACAAAATGCAATCAAAAGCCTTCAGTTGATCCAAAATGCTGCAGCAAGAGTTCTGATGAATATTAAAAAGAGAGATCACATTTCTCCTGTTTTGGCTTCTCTCCATTGGCTCCCTGTTAAATCCAGAATAGAGTTTAAGATCCTCCTCCTTACGTATAAAGCCCTTAATAATCAGCTCCATCGTACATCAGAGATCTGATTGTTCCATATGTTCCTAACAGAGCACTTTGTTCTCAGAATGCAGGTCTACTGGTAGTTCCTAGGATTTCAAAAAGTAGAATAGGAGGCAGATCTTTTAGTTATCAGGCTCCTCTCCTGTGGAACCAGCTCCCAGTTTTAGTTCGTGAGGCAGATACTCTGTCTGTTTTTAAGACTAGGCTTAAAACCTTCCTTTTTGATAAAGCTTATAGTTACTTATATAGACACTAGACCTTATAATCCCTCTCCGATTTCTAACAGTAATGTATTAATTTACCAGAATAAAATGATTAGAGAATTGAACAAAGGTTGAATCATGAATCAGGACAGAAAAAGATTTACACCAGGTTTTAAGGCTAGAAAGTGATGGACCAAGATAATGCCAGAGTCTTCGGAAGAGCAGGCCTTTATCTACTCCAGTTATATCACTTACCAATAATATTATCTCTCTAATACATAGATTCTGGAGAGGGCGCTGTCCTATGAGCAAAGAGAGATGCATAAGCACTACAATACTTACCCACACCTCCTTCTTTCCTCCTGGATTTCCAGGCAGGAAGTAGAGGGAGATGGAGGTTTCAGCCCGATCCGGCGAGGGGAAGATGCAGTGCGGTCCGGCAGCCCTCCTCAACTCCATCTCCCTCACACCGTACATTGCTATTAGCCTTAAGAATTAGGGAAAAAAAATTATCCTTTTTCAGACTCAACTGACCCTAACACACCTACTTTTCTTTTCTACTATTCTCCAGATATATTTTTTCTGATGTTAATGCGATTGTTAACCCAGTTTTCTCTGTGTTTTTCTCCACATAGAAGCTCCACCCGGTCTGGTACCCTGCTCAGCTATAACGCCCCCTGCTGGATGGGGAACATCGGTCCAGATGATGCTCAAAGTCACCGAGCATCCTCCATGCTGTCTCTTTTCTGTCTTCTCAGACTCCCAGACGGTCGTGGCAGATGACCGCTTGTACTGATCCAGGTTCTGGTTCTGGTTCTGCCAGAGGTTTCTTCCTGTTAAAGGGGAGTTTTTCCTCTCCACTGTCTCTACATGCTTGCTCAGTATGAGGGTTTGCTGAGGAATTGCTGTGGTATGAGTCTGCATGATCCGGGATCTGCACTCCCTCTGCTATTACATTTAGCAGAGAGTAACTCTTGCAAATAGGGCTATCCAGTGCCAGACTTTTTTCACCAGTTTTTAATCAGCCAGACTGCTTTATGGAGATTCTGACCGGAGGAGCAGCAGCGCTCTGTGGATTTAAACGGAGACGCCCACAAGGGAAACGAGCTGGTGTGCTAGTTAATTTGCGGCAGCGGGGATTACGCACCGCTCTCCCATCCATACACCTGGGGAACGTTCGCTCTCTGCCTTACAAAATGGATGAATTGCTCCTTCTCCTATCCAAGAACTTAGACTTTCGTCGTTCTGCCGCCTTTTGCTTCACTGAAACCTGGTCCAGTGAACACATCCCGGACAGCGCACTACAGCTGCCGGGCTTCCAGCTGTTCCGAGCGGACCGCTGCGCGGATCTGTCTGGGAAGTCAAACGGAGGAGGAATGTGTTTCTACATAAACGAAGGTTGGTGTACAGATGTCACAGTGTTAAAGAAGACATGCAGCCCTCACCTAGAGTCTTTCTTCATAAACTGTAAACCGTTTTATTCACCGCGGGAGATCGCCTCATTTGTGCTGGTCGCTGTATACATTCCACCGCAGGCGTGTGTAACGGAGGCGTTACATCACCTCGCCGACCAGATCACAGATGTGGAGAAAACTCACCCGGACTCTCTGCTAATCATTCTCGGGGATTTTAATAGAGCAAATGTCAAAATGGTGTTGCCTAAATATAGACAACACGTGACGTGTCCCACCAGGGACATGAACATGAACATGAACCACTGCTACACCACAATAAAGAATGCATATCGCTCTGTCCCCCGTGCTGCTTTGGGACTTTCTGACCACTGCCTGGTCCACCTCATCCCATCTTACAAGCAGAAGCTGAAATCTGCTAAGCCTGTTGTAAGAACTGTGAAGAGATGGACTGATGAGTCAAAGATGCAGTTACAGGCCTGCTTTGACTGCACTGATTGGAGCGTCTTTGAAGCAGCAGCCTCAGACCTGGACGAACTGACTGACACTGTGACATCTTACATCAGCTTTTGTGAGGACATGTGTGTGCAGACCAAAACCTTCTGCACGTTCAACAACAACAAACCATAGTTCACTGCAGAACTGAAACGGCTACATCAGGACAAGGTGGAGGCCTACAGGAGTGGGGATCGGGACCTGTACAAGCAGGCCAGGAACAAGCTGACAAAGGAGATTAAGGCAGCATAACGTACCTACAGTTTTAGGCTATGTCCACACTAAGCCGATAAGGTTATACGGGGAGTTAGAGGATAATGTTATCCACTCAACACGAGCATTTACGCCCCGTTTAAGGTCCCATGATTAATCAATCCTATACCGACCTGTGCAAATACTTGGAATGCGCGAAAAGACGCACAAAAAACGCGTATAATCTACGTGACGCCAGCGCCTACATAATATATACAAGAAGCTCTACAGCACTGTACATATCTGCTTGTCCCGTTAACCGAAGAGAACAATAGCTGCTCAGAAGAAGAGAGAGTTTTTGGTGTGGACAGACGACGAGATCGATTTGTTACTCTTTGCTGTTGCCTTTGTGTGTAGTGTCGTATTGTTATTGACGCAGCATTCATTGACTCCACTTCCTTTCGTTATCCGGTGAAGCTGTCCACACTGGCTTGTTTAGCCGTTGAATTAAGATTTACACGGCTCTCTTACCCGGCTAATAGTTATATGGCCACAGACCTTAAACGTTGCCGGGTTAGTGTGGACGATAGGGGGGTGTACACTAAATAATTATACGTTTAAGGCATTATTCGGCTTAGTGTGGACGTGGCCTGAGTCTTCCTCCGGGTCTCCAACGATATCTCACCCCAGACCTTTCAATCCTTCACGCCTTCAATAAACAGTTAAAATTCAGAATCTGTAGCATTGTTCTTGCTTGTGAATAGTTAATTCCATCCGTAGCGTGGTCCTGGCTAGTGAAATTACTTTTGCTGTTAAGTGCCTTGAGATGACATTTGTTGTGAATTGGTGCTATATAAATAAAAGTAAATTGACTTGAATTGAAAAATATTAAAATCCTCTGTGGTATATAGACGTGGACAAAATTGTTGGTACCCTTCAGTCAATAAAAGAAAAACTCATAATGGTCACAGAAATAATTTTAATCTGATTAAAGTAAGAATAAATAAAAATTCTTTTAATATTAACCAAGGAAAGTCAGACATTGCTTTTCATCCTTGCTTCAACAGAATTATTTAAAAAATAAATGCATGAAACAGGCCTGGACAAAAATGGTGGTACCCCTAGAAAAGAATGAAAATAATGTGACATTTTAATCCAAGGTATGTCTACTAATCAGCATCCTAGGTGTCTACAATCCTGTAATCACTCAGTGGGCCTATATATAGGACTCCAGGTAGTCACTGTGTTGTTTGGTGACGTGGTGTGTACCACACTCAATATAAACCAGAGGAAGCAAAGGAAAGAGTTGTCTCAGGAGATGAGAAAGAAAATCATAGACAAGCATGTTAACTGTAAAGGCTATAAGACCATCTCCAAGCAGCTAGATGTTTCTGTGACTACAGCTGCACAGTCATTCAGTAATGTACGATCCATGGGACTGTAGCCAACCTCCCTGGACGTGGCTGCAGGAGGAAAATTGATGACAGATCAAAGAGACGGATAATCCAAATGGTAACAAAAGAGCCTAGAAAGACTTCAAAATAGATCCAAGCTGAACTTTATGCTCAAGGAACATCAGTGTCAGATCGGAACATCCTTCGCTGTTTGAGCCAGAGGACAAATCATTAAAAAAAACAGACTGGAGTATGCCAAACTACATGCTGACGAGCCACAAAGCTTCTGGGAGAATGTCCTGTGGACAGATGAGACAAAAATGTAACTTTTTGCCAAGGCACATCAGCTCTATGTTCACAGACGGAAAAATGAAGCATATCTAGAAAAGAACACGGTCCCTACTGTGAAACATGGGGGAGGCTCGGTTATGTTCTGGGGCTGATTTGCTGCATCTGACACAGGGTGTCTTGAATCTGTGCAGGGTACAATGAAATCTCAAGACTATCAGGGGATTCTAGAGAGAAATGTGCTGGCCAGTGTCAGAAAGCATGGTCTCAGTCGCAGGTCACGGGTCTTACAACAGGAAAATGACCCAAAACACACAGCCAAGAATGGCTAAGAGGAAAACCCTGGACTATTCTAAAGTGACCTTCTATGAGACCTGATCTCAATCCTATTGAGCATCTTTGGAAGGAGCTGAAACATTCAGTCTGGAAACCAGAAACAACTAGAGCAGTTTGCTCATGAGGAGTGGGCCAAAATACCTGCTGAGAGGTGCAGAAGTCTCATTGAAAGTTACAGGAATCATTTGATTGCAGTGATTGCCTCAAAAGGTTGTGCAACCAAATATTAAGTTGTGTGTACCATCATTTTTGTCCAGGCCTGTTTCATGCATTTATTTTTTAAATAATTCCGTTGAAGCATGAATGAAAAGCAATGTCCAACTTTCATTGTTTAACATTTATATAATTTTTATTTATTATTACTTTTGTCAGATTAAAGTTATTTCTGTGACCATTATGAGTTTTTATTTTTTTTGACTGAAGGGTACCAACAATTTTGTCCACATCTGTTATATTTGGACTGTGTTTATAGTGGAGAACATTTTATTATCTGGGTCTATGTGTTGTTTTTGCAAAATGTCAGTTTTGCTAAATAGTTTAGATTAAAGTCGGCCACAGAGCTGAAGTCGCTGATTAAATCAAACTTTATTTATAAAGCACCTTTCATACAGGAAATGCATCTCAAAGTACTTTACAGATTTAAAATCCTGGTCCCGATTATGCTTTACTATTGAAGTGTTGGGTTTGATATTGTGTACATAGAGAACAGCTTACTTAAGGTGTCTGATAATTTCAGTCATATCTATAACTCCTCCATCTTACTAATCACAAGTTTCCTCAGGTTTTCCATTCAGTTTGATGAACATTTTATTTCAACATGACAATGTCTTATGTCATTGTCACTCAGTTACCTGCTGAAAGCAAGTACCTAAAAGCAATCAGAGTGACCTAATTATCATTATTTATAGATTTTTCTTCTGATTTTAACACAATCCAACCCCACATCTTAACAGAAAGACCTTTAGAGCAATTTAAACTCAGTAAAAATCTTGTTGGCTGGGTTTTAGATTTCTTAACTAATAAAACATACAGAGTGCGAGTCAGTGACACTGCCAGATCAGATATGCTCCTTCCTCAGGGCTGAGTTCTGTCTCCTCTTCTTTTCACTCTTTACACCAACATGTGCCGCAGCAGCAGGGGAGACATTTTAAAGTATGCAGATGATTCTGTTATTGTAAGCCTGCTACAAGTTAAATTAAATGGGTCACGGTCAGTGGTGGACTGGCACCAAAAAGAAGCCCTGGCAATTTTGGCAGAGAGGCCACATTTGTCTTCTCAGGTCATTGGTAAGGAAATCATCAGCATAGAGGGTCAGAAAGTGGAGTTTGTCGATAAATATAAATACTTTGGAACCATCATTGACGAGAAACGAAATTTTGAGGCAAACTGTGAGACAGCTACAAAAAGGGAACCAGCGTCTGTATTTCCTAAGGAAACTATCCTCCTTTCAGGTAGACAGAAAGATTCTCACTTTGTTCTACTGCTGCTTCATAGAATCAGTGATTTCTTTTAACTTGTCTTGGCTTAGCAACCTATCCCTAAAACACAAGGACTCCCTGAACCAAATTATGAGGTGGTCTCGTGAGCTGATTGGAGAGCCACAACTGAACCTGGAGTAGCTGCACAGTAAGCAGCTACAGATACTAGTTGGGTCTATTCGAGAGGGTGGATCCCACCCACTATACGGTGAAATTCAGCACAAAATGCCCACATGCAAAACTAAAAGATACAGAGACAGTTGTGTTCCCCCTGCTAATGTTAGAATACACGTTAACTTATACAGGATGGGCCATTTATATGGATACACCGTAATAACATGAGAATGGTAGGTGATATCAAAGTCCTGTTTGTGGCACATTAGGATATGTGAGGGGGGAAACTCCTTAAGATGGGTGGTGACCATGGTGGCCATTTAGAAGTCGGCCATCTTGGATACAACTTTTGTTTTTTCAATAGGAAGAGGGCCATATGACACATCAAACTTCTTGGTAATGTCACAAGAAAAACAATGGTGTGCTTGGTTTCAACGTAACTTTATTCTTTCATGAGTTATTTACAACTTTCTCTTTGTTCACAGCCATTGACATGTCGAAGAGGTTAACACGTGAGGAGCGGATCGAAATCGTGTTGATGTCTGGTGAATGCAGTAACCGGGTCATTGCAGCAGATTTCAATGCAAGACACTCTACGAGACCACCCATCTCCCATGCTACAGTCAGCAAACTGCTTGCTAAGTTTCGTGAAACTGGTTCAGTGTTGGATTTGTCAAAATGTGGACGCAAGAAAACTGTCACTAATGAAGAAACATCAGTGGCTGTTCTAGCTTCATTCAGCAAGAGCCCACAGCGTAGCACTCGCCGCACGTCACTGGAGAGTGGCATTACTCGAACATCCCTTCGGCGGATATTAGCTACTCACAAATGGCACCCTTACAAACTCCAGCTACTGCAGCATCTCAACGAGGATGACCCAGATCGGCGCACAGAATTTGCAGAATGGGCAAAACAAAAATTGGAACAGGACCCTCAGTTTCCGCAGAAGATTTTGTTCAGTGATGAGCCAAACTTTTATGTGAATTGTAAAGTTAACAAACAAAACCACCGCTATTGGTCTGACACTAACCCACATTGGATTGATCCCTCCAAGACTGTTGGAACAACAAAAGTGATGGTTTGGTGTGGTATATGGGGTACAACGATAGTGGGTCCATTCTTCATCAATGGAAACCTCAAGGCCACTGGATATTTGAAATTGCTACATGATGATGTGTTTCCCTCTTTATGCACTGAAGCTGGCACGTTCCCTGAGTTTTTCCAGCAAGATGGTGCACCACCACATTATGGGTGCCAGGTCCGAGCATTCCTAGATGAACAGTTTCCTGGAAAGTGGATTGGCCGTCGTGGGCCAGTTGAATGGCCCCCAAGGTCTCCCGATCTGACCCCCTTAGACTTTAATCTTTGGGGTCATCTGAAGGCAATTGTCTATGGTGTGAAGATACGAGATGTGCAGCACCTGAAACTACGGATACTGGATGCCTGTGCTGGTATTTCTCCTGCGGTGTTGCAATCAGTGTGTGACGAGTGGGAGAAGAGGGTTGCATTGACAATCCAACACAATGGGCAGCACATTGAACACATTTTATAAGTGGTCAGAAACTTGTAAATAACTCATGAAAGAATAAAGTTAAGTTGAAACCAAGCATACCATTGTTTTTCTTGTGACATTACCAATAAGTTTGATGTGTCACATGGCCCTCTTCCTATTGAAAAAACAAAAGTTGCATCCAAGATGGCCGACTTCTAAATGGCCACCATGGTCACCACCCATCTTAAGGAGTTTCCCCCCTCACATATCCTAATGTGCCACAAACAGGACTTTGATATCACCTACCATTCTCATGTTATTACGGTGTATCCATATAAATGGCCCATCCTGTAGAGTGCATTTATTTGACAGTATTTACTGTATTTATCTGCTTTTATCTGTTTTTATTTAATTGTTGGACTATGTATACTTTTTATCTATAGTTCCATATCTGGAGCATTGTTGCTGCTACTGTTATGATGCTGTGTGTAAGAAAGCCAAATCTACCCTTGGGTACAAATAAAGTTATCATATTTCCCAGGTTGCTTAGGGGCATATTTATGAAACTATTATGAATTGAGTTACCCCTGCATGTTTTAAATAGAGATCATTTAATTGTTCAAAGATCAGAGTTGTTCTTGATTCCAAACTGCAGTGGTTGTATTTCTGCTGTATCTTTAAGGTAATTATCTTACATGCAGTAAGTTTTGTGTTCTATGAAAAGCATTGACAGAAAAAAAGAATCATTCTGTTTTGTCATCACAAAACTGGAGTTTAAAACTAAGTTTGTGTATGTCAGGACTTCATGCGCTGTAAGGAGGACGAAGGACCCAGGCACAGAAGCAGAGTTTCCGGTAAGGTGAATCTTTATTATCGAGCAGCGACATAAGGCGAGACGATACACGGAAATGTACGACAAAGATCCAGCGAGGACTGAAGCGCTCACTGGATCTTAAATAGGGCGAGACAAGGAGGAACAGGTGAAGACACTCAGGGAACACTGGTGCAAACAATAGGAGGTGAGAAGGTTCAGACAGGACGACACAGGTGAAGATGATGATGAGGAGAGTGGGTGACTAGAGCAGCATGACTGTATATTACTGTTGATTTGTTCATCTGGATGAATAAAACTGAAAACCTGATGTCAAATATTTAAACGGCAGCCAATAAAATACTTTTCATTGTGAAATGAACAATCCTAATTACACTGGAATGAAAAATGAAAAGTACAACTAAATAATGAATTAAATTTTTGAAAAATTTAAATTCTTAAATTTAAGTATGTTGTACTGGTTTGTCTTAGTTATAATAACTTACATGTAAGTCCAAATTACTTTATTAGTGGCTCCAACACATAATTAGTCGGTCTGTTTATTGTCTCCATTCTCTGATCAGCAACAGATTATAAACAGGCTGTTTTTACTTTGCATGGTATCAAATAAAAGTGAAATATGTTTTTCTCTTTTGATTATTGATGGATATTGGTTTATTTTTATTATTCATGATGGTATAAGTTATGTTGTAGAATGCTTTAAAGTTCGAGCACTTGGGCATCTAAAGGTCAAACTTACTTCTTATTACAGTTGCCATTGTTGATATTTATAAATATAATTTCTAATAGTAATAATGACCTTGCTGACATCTTTAATTCTTCTTTCTAACAGTAATAATCTTGTTTTAACCTTTCTGCTATCATCTCTTGTGTTAACGCCTCAGTTTTGACACATACATTAAATCAGCTATAAAATCCACTAAAAACTAGACGCTATCATATGATTTTTTTCTCATATCCTGGTTACTTTGTTAGGCTTCATTATCCATCATAAAATGACATGGTGTTATGGGTCAACTTTGGTTTCATGATTTTTATGCCTTATACGTTTAACACATGCATTTTTATCAAAAAAGGGATAAGAGATTCATCCACTGTGACCTCTGACCCTGGGTTGAACATCAGAGGAAGGAGCTGCACCCATTTCCCTCAGACATTCCTGATTGGAGAAAGCTGGTCAGATCTCACTATGGTCTCTATTTTTGTCAAAACTGAGGACTGCTGATTTAAATTCAAACGTTTGAAGTGTCATTGTTGCCCGGAAAATATTTCTGCCTGCTAGCCTACTAGCTGGCCCACTCCAGCAAGAAGAACACCAATGAAAGCATCCAGGTGTTCCTCATCCATGTCTTTCCACATCTTGCCATGGTTCAGCATAGTACTGATGACTCTTTTCAGTGAGAATGGCATCATTAGCTCAGAACATGTATTGATGTCACGGACTCTGGTCACAGGGGTCATTTTGATGACCTTTGCAGCAGTTGCCCTGCCGTGTAAAGTATGAGGTACTGAACTTCCAAAGATCATTACTGGATCTTTCAGCAGGAGCAGCTTCCGCACCAGCAACTTTCTCATCCAACACATCAGATATCTCTGTGTCCTCTGGATGATACTCCAGATCCAAAACCTGATCATCTAAATCGCTATCCTGCTCCATGTCCACTACTTCATTATCACCAAAAATATGATTCAGAACTTTGCTCGCTGTAAATCTTCTCATTTTTGAATGTTGCAAACTATAAATATGCACTCTGCAAGCCAAATGAGGAAATTCACCTCACATGTCGGGACATGGCCATCTTTGTTATTTGGTTTATATACAGGTATGCTGGAAAACCATGAAAAAATAGCCATTCCCTAAAGCTGACATGATTAGGAGAGGAGCTGGCTGCTAACAGTGCACTTATGATTTCTGCTCTAATTATTGCTTTATACTGGTATTTTTATAACTGGTCATCATTTCAACCCTTGTTTTATGATTTAGTGAAAAGATTTTTGGCTGTTTATTTTTTGCTGAAATAGAAGTTCCTACAAAGTCAAAAAACCTTTATCCAATAAACATTTATGTGATTATTTTTACATTTACATTTTAATTATTTTGTATTATTATTTACATTTAATTTGCCGACCCTAACACAAGAGGAAAGGTTGTGTTACTCCTGTCTAAAACACGTCTGATTAAATGTTATATGGCTTGCCATAGAGAGGCATCCTTCGGAGCCCGTTTACCTGGTAACGGTGCGTCATATGACGGAAACGAAACTTAAAGAGCGTTTCCTATGAACGTCCCAGCTTCAACTGGTGTCAGACAGAGCGGCTCGGTTCGGAGCTCCACACAGTTTAACCGGAGTCCAGTTTAACCTCATAGTGGTTCGGGGAGGAGCGGTTCGGAGTCCGGTCCGGTTCGGGGACGGACCGTCCACTTTAATTCATTCTGTAAGTAGAATTTCTTTGGCTGCTATGGAGACGGTGTCCAAGGTTCTGAAGCTCGTTACTTCTGACACCTGTACACCTGTGTACTGGTTATTTACCAGTTATTCACTGGGTTATGTTCTGGTTATGGACTAGTTGTTCTGTCACTGAGATCTGACTGGTTCCGGACGGTTCCAGGTCTCTGGCTGAAAGTTTCATCATGCGCTGGGCTCCATGTACCGATACCGGTACCGGTTCGGTGGCAGAGGTAGGGGGTTCTTCTCCTGGTTCCGGTACCGGCTCGGTGGTTCTGTGTAGGAACAACAGCGTGTCTGTCATTTATTCAGATCCTCAATCAGAGTTTTTACTATCAGCTGTTCCTATGGGCGTGGCCTGCTTCCAGCAACCTGATTGGTTAATGGACATGAACCTGTATGACAGCTACACACCTTTACCTTTATGTCTCTGTGTGTATTTACTGAGGCAAACAAACGTGTTGGTTTGTCACGTGCAGGGCGGGGCTCCATAGACGGCTGTTCCCATGGTGATAACTGTGCAAACCTGTTGCTGAAGTATTATGGTATGTACAGTATGTACTCTAATTACTCAGAGCTTATTATACACAATAGGAGGAAATACCTGCAGAAAAATTACGTTCATGTTTCTTTATTCTCAATATACTCTAAAATGTTATCACCATAGCTGCTGTTAAACTGACATATTACAACTACTAGTGCTACTAAAGCTAATAATAATAACAATAATAATAATAATAATAATAATAATAATAATAGTAGTAATATTATATTAATAATAATAACGGTACTACTAGTACTAAAAAGGCTAATAATATTAATAATAATAATAATAATAATAGTAGTATTATATTAATAATAATAACGGTACTACTAGTACTAAAAAGGCTAATAATATTAATATTAATAATAATAATAATAATTATAATAATAGTATTATATTAATAATAATAACGGTACTACTAGTACTAAAAAGGCTAATAATATTGTTATTATTAATAATAATAATAATAATAATAATAGTAGTAGTATTATATTAATAATAATAACGGTACTACTAGTACTAAATAGGCTAATGAATACTTGAATTTTACAGTATTTATGTATTTGAAAAAATAATCGTCCGAAGTAATGAACGTAAATCCACAAACTAAACAGTCCCTACAATTTTTTGTGAAAAAGCTTTTGTGAAAAGTAGAAATGTTTTGATTTATGATTGTATTTTATTTTTTACCGATTGTTTAAAACACAATCAGAGTTAGAGGCTACATTGTCACATAAACTTTAGTAAAATAAAATGACTATAAATGTCCTTTTAAAATATGAAAACTGTAAACGTGAGCAGCTCAGATTGGGTCTCCACTAGAAGAACATCTCTGCTTTTATTTTGGTGCTACAGACCCAGACCCACCCTGGGCCCCTTTTAGCCCCTCTTTATTCACCTCCTGGATACGCTCCTGCTCAGCACCACTGAACATTTAGGAATAATCAATTATTAATTATTATAAAAACTCTCAATAATCTCTGTGTCAAGAGAGAATGAGAAAGTAATTTTCCTTAATTTGATCTCAGGGCAGCATTGAGTCTGTTGATTTTGACGCTGTAACTTATTAAAAAGAATGACCAGCTGTGTTATCAGGATATGAAATGAATATCTCAGACAGCCCTAATGTCTGTATCAACAGGGCTAACTGGCCGTTAGGCTGTTACCTGCTGACAGCAGTTCTACAGTTAAGGTGGGAGGGACTACTGCACACCTTTAGTCATTTAATCACCGATGTAGGATGCTGCAGTTTCTCTTGGTTTGCTCTGCTCTGTATCTCTTTGGCCTTTTTGTATTTATTAGCTGAAATAAGATGATATTAGATAACTTTATCATAGTATTTATGTGGGACACCGTGGTGGTGGTTCTCCTTCTGTTCCAGCTGCTATAAGACAACACAAATTAATGCGTCCTATTATTACAGTCAGAGGTCCAGGCTGCTTTTGCCTTTACAGAACGGCACCAACCAGGGCAGCTATGCAGGGTCCTTTGTGGTAACAGTGGTAGCTTCCAGCTCACCCTGCTATCAGCAGGCTGGGCTGCTATGAACTCCTTTACAGAGTCACATGTCACATCCTCCTTTCTACTGCTGTAATGTTTGGTTTTTGTTTGTTTATTGACTTTCTAACTAACCCTTCTCAATTGATCAACTTAAGTTGGTGACTTATCGTTATAGTCTGACGTCACAATTCACAACTTCTATGAGCAGTTTAATGCTAACTCATTAAACTGGGTCTGACTGATATAATAAAACTTTAGTCACCTGATGGATAGAAACCTTAACTTCTTCAGACACTGAGAAGCCAATCAGAACACTGAACTGAGGCAGGGCGTGTTTCAGGTAGAGGATGATGTTTGCAGCCTGGAAACACAAAACAAAATGAAGAACTGGACTAGGAAGGAAAACATTTTTTGTTGTGGGCCAGAAACCATCCACAGAACTAAAAATGAAACCAGAGTAGACTTGGCAAGACCAAGGTTAAATTCGGCTATTTAATATAACACCAATTCATAACAAATGTCATCCAAAGGAACTTCACAACAAAAGTCATTTTAATACAATTATACAAACATTCCAATCAGTTAAAAGTTTTCTATGTAAGGAATCCCAGCAGATTGCGTTGAGTCATCGGCGTGAGGTTTTTCCCGGATCATGCAGACTCCAACCACAGCATTTCCTCAGCAAACCCTCATACTGAGCAAGCATGTAGCGACAGTGGAGAGGAAAAACTCCCCTTTAACAGGAAGAAACCTCCAGCAGAACCAGAACCAGAACCTGGATCAGTACAAGCGGTCATCTGCCACGACCGTCTGGGGGTCTGAGAAGACAGAGAAGAGACACAGAAAGAACAAAATAACCGGTGATGGATGGTCCTGCCCGCTGGTCGATGATGGCTCTCGATGCCTGGGGCCGGGGGTCCCGGTTGCGGCCCGGCTCGGTCCTGGTGTATGCCTGGCTGGTCCTGGTAGGGCCGGTGTGTCGGGCAGCCGCTGTTTCGGGCCGACATCCTCCTTGGATTGACTGGGGCACCTCTTATGGGGGTGCCGGGGTTGTAAGTAGGTTGGTGCCGTCCGGTGGATCGGTGGGGACCGTGCCCGGCGCCCAAGCTCCTTCCAGTTCCATGAGTTCTACTGCCTGGTCGGTTCATCTGGGGGGGCTGTCCGGTATTGGCTGGGCCCCAGATCTTGGCGCTCTGCATGGGGCGGGATCTGGACCTGGTAGATCTGGATGTCCAGATGCTGGCTGGGCGCGGCCTGGGGAGGGCGTACATCCGCTGTGGTTTTTACTGTGGCTCCCTGGCGTGTGGGTGTGTGTGGGGGGGCGGGATGTTGGCGGTGGGTATTGGTCCGGGGTGGCAGCGGCGTGTATTTTCCGTCGATCGGCTGCAGGCGCCTCCTGCCCGGCGGCAGGGGACCCCTCCGCCGGGTCCCTGCTCGGGGCCCAGCATTGCGGCTGCGGGGTGCCCCTGGTCCCAGTGGCTTCCATCTGTTCCGGGTCCGCCCTGGCTCGCCGGTCTCCTGCGGAGCCCGTGGGACTCTGGATGCATGCGTCTCCTGCCTCCTTCATGTCTGTGTCGATTCCTGTAGGACGGATTGACGGTTCCTTACACCAGCTATCAATCACTTGCATGGGGAAACCTTATTCAGACCTGCATGCTCGCACACACACATTGGTGTGGACGGACATATCTTGAGCTGAGGTTATTGTCATTAGTTAGCTTTTACCAGGAGCTTAACAGAAACATTAGTATTGTGTTTATTAATCCATGCTTGTGTGTAGTGAATGTGTAATTCTTAATTTTTATTACTGGATCTGAACTATTGGTGTGGTTCTGTTCAGTTCGTTGTTTTTGTTTGTTTTGTTTTACCGCTTCTCTGCCATCCGGCAGAGGTGGAGGACTGGGATGTTTTCTTGTGTTCTTTGTTTGCCTCCCTGTCTTGTGTTGTAAAGCTGTAATACTCTGCTTGGGAAAGTAAATCTGTTGGGCTTTTACTTGGTACTCAGACACCAATTCTGAGTGGCAAACTGCTAGACAGGACACGTAAAAAAATAAAAGATAAAAAAAAGAACAAAATAACCGATGTAAGCGCACTTTATAGTGCTCTATCCCCATCCAGCAGGGGGCGTTGTAGCTGAGCAGGATACCAGACCAGGTGGAGCTCTAGAAGCCTAAATTAATATAGTATTTGCCTCTAACACCACACATGGAGAGTAGTAGGAGAGAAAAGTAGCAGAGAGAAGAAAAGTGGTCAGTCTGTCTACCAACAGTCTAAACCTATAGCAGCATAACTACAAAAATAGCTCAGGATAACCTAAGCCATTCTAACTATAAGCTTTATAAAAAAGGAAGGTTTTAAGCCTAGTCTTAGAAACAGACAGAGTATCTGCCTCATGGACTAAAACTGTGAGCTGGTTCTACAGGAGAGGAGCCTGATAACTAAAAGATCTGCCTCCTATTCTACTTTTAGAAATCCTAGGAACTACCAGTAGACCTGCATTCTGAGAACAAAGTTCTCTGTTAGGAACATATGGAACAATCAGATCTCTGATGTACGATGGAGCTGATTATTAAGGGCTTTATACGTAAGGAGGAGGATCTTAAACTCTATTCTGGATTTAACAGGGAGCAAATGGAGAGAAGCCAAAACAGGAGAAATGTGATCTCTCTTTTTAATATTCATCAGAACTCTTGCTGCAGCATTTTGGATCAATTGAAGGCTTTTGATTGCATTTTGTGGACTTCCTGATGATAAGGAATTACAGTAGTACAGCCTTGAAGTAACAAATGCATGGACTAGTTTCTCTGCATCACTCCTGGACAGGATGTTTCTGATTTTAGCAATATTCCGGAGGTGAAAGAAAGAAATTCTAGAAACCTGTTTAATATTGGAATTAAACATCACCAAAGGAATCTCACGACCCAGTATAAGATCATAGATCAGCATGAACCTTTGAGCTAATTTAAAATGTTAGTTATTTTGACAACATGTCTTCCAGCGTCCCTAACCCAGTCAGCTCTACGTTGGGATGCGGCCCCTAAAGCTCAGATCCCTGACAATCACCAGCTCTCTGATGTTCTGCCAACCATGCTCACATCTCTGCTGTTTCCTGTTTCAGACACACATGTGGTCTCCTGAACTCGTTCCAGCTGTCTGAAGGCATCATCATGTCAGTAACCAGCTCTCCGTTGTCTCTTCTGCTATCAACCCATGACCTCACCCTGGCCTGTGGTCACTGCTGCATCCAGGACAACCAAATCACATTCAGACTGAAACCAGTTCAACACCAGTGTGAGCAACAGGTCCTGCTCTGCAGAGCCAAGGGGGGCATCAGTTGGAGGCCCGTCTCCAAACGACCAACATTTCCAAACCCAAAACGATATGAAGTCTGCTGGCACTTCAGGGAGAGCTCAGGTTGCACCGTGCACAAGAACCGCTGCACGTTTGCAAGGAGTGATGAGGAAGCCGCCGTGTGGACGGTTGAAAAGAAACTTGGAGTGGACCATCAGCGTCTGTGCAACATGTTGGTTCAGCCCAAAAGCACAACCGAGCAGAAAAACCATGCAGGAGCTCAGTGTGATCTCTTAGCTGATCTAGATCTGAAGGCTGTTTGTGATTTATGCTCCAGTAAGGTGAATGAATTCACCTACAGCCTCCAGTCCGTTATACACAAGTGTAGCAGGAGCTTCCTCTTAGCTAGAAAGAAGGCCTCCAACCAGTGGAAGGTGATGTCTGAGCGGCCCACTGGAGACCACATGGGTCCTAGAGTCCGTTATAAAGTATGTGATTACTTTGTTGAGGGTTCTGGATGTCCCAAACACACCTCAGGTCAGGGTTGCACCTACGCTAGGAGCTCTGAGGAGGCCGCTGTGTGGAACTATCTCAGAGAGAAGAAGATCAGCCACGCAGAGTTAATCAGACACGTAGCTCAGTCAGACCCAGGTCCAGAACAGGCAGCTAGAAGCATTCTCCAGAGCTTCTCTGGAAAATTCCTGGAGTTCTGCAAACCGTGTTTTCTGGAGCGTCCAACAAAACTCACAGCCAAACGTTGGAATGACACCTGCTCTGCAGATGCAGCTCACACCTGGGAGCCAGTCCTGGTTCACCACCTATCAGAGAATAGCTCAAAGCACATCTTCAGCCAGGTCCGCCCTCTTCCTCCACACTGTCAGTTCAACTTCTGCAGCCACGTCAGACAGGGAAAGCCTTGCTGGCATCAGACTGGCCACTGCCAGTCCGCCCAGAGCGAGGTGGAGATGGCCGTGTGGAAGGCGGAGCACAGCGGCCTCTCCGTTCGCCCTCACCTCCTTCAGCTCAGCCAGCAGAACCAGGCCCTGTCCAAGCAGGTCTCCATATTCTGCAAGGTGTGCCTCTTGGTGCTCTCCTCCCCAGAGAGCTTCTACAAGCACTGCTCCACCTTAGAACACGCCCAGCTCCTGTCCCAGGACACCACCACCAGGTGGAGCCAGCGGCAGCCTCCCCACAGCCGCCGTGCGGAGCTGTGGCTCTGCGACAGGTAAACTGCTCCCCATCAAGGCCGGCTGTAGCGCATCGGACATCGTGGGTTCCATTCCTTGTGTGTTTGGGCAAGATACTTCACCTACCACCTACTGGTGTTGGTCAGCGGGTCCGATGGCACGAAGTTTGGCTACAACTGTAGCTAGCTTCCACCAGTGTGTGTGAATAATGGGATTTAAAGCTTTTTAAGGGTCTCTAAAAGTGCTATATAAATGCAGTCTGTTATTATTTGGCTTTCATTATCAGAACCATAACAATCTTTTTATCCAGAACAGGACCCACAGCTGGTCCGCTCTGATCCAGTTTCATCTGGAATAACTCAGCACCAACTAAATCTACCAAAACAGTTTTTACCACGGGTGTTGATTGATTTACTCATTTAACAGAACAAAAAAAACAGCAGAAAACTGGAAAGTTTGTTTCAATTCAGATTAAAGTCTGATTGTACAGATGTTTTTAGTCCAGATTTGTAGCAGTGAAGCCGGTTAATATCAGCCTGTTTGAGCTGGAGCTGCTCATCCTAGGACAGCTTTTTATCTGGCAATATAGAAGGTATAGAAGGTGACCCCCTGCAGAGGCTTTAGCCTTCAGCCTGTTGGGTATTTATCAATAAAAAATGTATACATTTAAGTTATGGTCTGTCTGTTTATGTTAAGAATGTTAACTAATAATTGTAAATTAGTAGTTGAATTATTCTTTAAATCATTTAATCGGGGGACCACCAGCCTCTGGGCTAGAAACAAGATCTTAGCTCTATTCAAAGAAGATTATCAACCAATAATCTCACTTATAATTATTAATTATTAGTGATTACCAGAAAGACCTTATATGAAGGAAAGGAATTTTCTGCAAAAATTCAATCACACACCTGGAATAAAAGAAACCAGAGATTTGATTCAATTTAACAAATTGATTCTAAAAACACAACTAAAATAAAAACACTACTTATACCAAAACGGTTCTGTCAAGGCTAACTAAAGATGGCGACCAGTGGTTACGTCACTTAGGCGCGTCACGGAGCGCTTCCTGCTGACGTTCGTATGCAGCCCCTGGCGTGCACGTGTAGAGGCGGTGTACAGATTTGAACGCGCAGCTTACCGGAAGGGGGGATAACTGTTTTATTGTAGATGAGGCGCCGCGCGGCTTTCTTTAACAAAGAAAGACAACTTTTGTTAGCAAAGGCTCTGGTTCAGAAACACGGGACAAATAACAATGTTGCAGGTTTACTCTCAGCACCGGCGTTTCTGGAGACGCTCTGTGTATGTGCAACAGAACCCGTGTCGTTAAACACTCTCTATGGTACATGAAATAGAACAAAAGGATTTCATACAATCAGAAAACTTTGCTTATTACTAAAGGACGAAAGGTACAACAGAAATGAAACTTGCAGAACAATTAAGTTCATAGTTTACCCGTAAATACGAACAAAACACAGCACAGAAACTTCAAGAGTGCTCATTAGAAATGAGAACATGCATGCATCAAAATACAGGATTCCTGAATAACTCCACCCAGATCAAGAATTAAAATTGAACAGTCTTACTTCATAGAAGTCCCACATGCAGGAGAAAGGCACCGCGTCCTTGATTGCGACGGAAAAACGCGAAAGAAAAGGGGGAAAAAGGGAAAAGTCCAACTCATCCGCCGTGCGAAAGAGAGAAAAAAGTTGAATAAAAGAAAAGGAAAAACTTTGAAGGCCAGCCACAAAGACGGGAGAATTGTTTGCAGAAGGGAAAGGGGTCAGAACACATGCTTCTTTGTAGTTTTGGAGCAAAACCACCGCTCATGGGGATGAGAATGTGAAGAGGTAGAACAATGGTTTCCAGCACCTTTATGCTGGCTGTGGGCGCTTCGCCCCACTTTCCCCGTATCTGTCTCCACTCAGGCTGCAGGCAGCGGCGGCGGTTTTGAGGGATTGGCATACCAGCCAACCAGCACTACAGATCCTCCGGCGCTCAACTGGTTCAAACGGGAGACAAGCGGACAGTTCTCCAATTGGTTAGACTGGAGTGACCTAGAGGCCGGGGGCGTGTCGCTGCGTTATGGAAGGCTGGGTCATGTTTGTAGAGCTCTTTTGATATTATGTTCATGGGTCAGACCCAACAAACCTAACAAGCATCCAGGTGGTTCAATGATAGAGCAGAATGTATAGAGACTACAGTGGTTTGATTCCCGGCCCAGGACTCTTTCTGCCCTTTTTCTACTGTTGAGCAAAGTCCAATAAACCGTATTTCTGATTTTACCCAGGAAATGAGCCAGCATCAGGGAGACAGAGCAAACGCTGCCTTCCCTGCTACTGTTTCACATCTAGTCTAGACAAACTGATTCCATGCTAATAGGAAGTCATTTTACATCCAGTATAATTTTTTGATTGTAATTTTGTAATATAATACACGTGCTTTGGTTTGTAGACCAGAAACCTGTGAATATGGCTCCAAGTGTCCCAAAGCTCATTCTGAGGAGGAGCTGCAGGAGTGGATGATGAGATCTGCAGAGGAGGAGGAGATCAGACGCAGCATCGAGTCTCAGGGCCTCATGTGCTACAACCAGCAGCTTCTAGACGAGTACAGGAACAGCAGCAATGAAGTCTACGTTGTAAGTATGAAGCCTAGTCAATGAGTTCAGATAGAGACTTTAACCCATCTGTCTCATATCAGGGAACCAATTAAAGCAGAGATGGGCCTCCTGTGGTATTTTCAGGCTTCAGAGAAACAAAACTGTCAGAGGGAGATCCTGTTTAACTCCTGTAGTGTCTGTGGGATTAGTTTAGGGTTCGGGTACTGTAGGGCTTGGCGGTTTACTGAAAATGTACTGAAACCCAAATTTATCACTGTTACCAACGTGCCGGTTAATTTGGTATTTTTAAATAAATGAAAAGATGTCTTTTAGTTTAGCAATGCTACTGTCCCTTTAAGAAACAAGCATTGCCTTGAGTCATGTGACTACGTACAGTCATGTGACATCTTATCCTGAAGTAAACAGCTCTGCTAACGCAGCTACTGTGTAGCTATATTGTTTAGACTCAGCTAGTGACTTTTTTTTTCAAAGAAATACGACTAGCGACAAATAAAGTGACTTTTTATGGTGTTATGGGCACTTAGACGCTAACGTGGAGCATGTATGTTTGTTACTATAGCAACGGAGCTGCTGCCGAACCAGAGCGTTTCATGCTAGCTCCGCCCACCCAGGCCCTGTTCATTCGGAGCAGATATTAACCCCACAGAGTCCGGAATGTTGATACAGCGCTTACAGCCTCCGCTGGCTGATCCTACCTGTGCTCTGATGTAAATGCAAAATATTTTCTGTTGATAATAAATGACTGCATGCTGAAATCACAGATTTCACTCTCAGCCCGGTAACTGCCTCACCTGGTCTGTGTGGTCACTTCTCTGAGTCTAAACTGGACTATTGGAAATACAGAAAGGAGTGGGAATCAACCCCTGAAGTAAAAGGCTCTTTGAATACAGAAAGGGACGGGGGGGGGGGTCATTGTTATCGTCCACTTACCGTTGTCGAGGTGAAATGCTCAATATACCGCTATATTGATTTTACATCATATCGCCCAGCCCTATGTTACAGCGTCTAGCAGAACTTTGTTAACTTTCCTGATTCCCAACAGCTGTCCGAACAGGTGGATGATGTCATCATATCCTGTGATGAAGACCTAACAGTGGAGACAGAAACCACTGATGCAACCCTGACATGGAACTTCACGGTGGAGACAGAGGTAAAACTGCTCCTCCTAAAGCTTCAGTTTGCTTTTAATATTTCAGGCTGAGTCTTCACCTCACTCAGGTTAATTCAGTCATCTTTATTTATATAGGATCAACTCACAACACGTCCTCCCAAGGCACTTTACAGGAAAACTCATTTCCATTTAATCCTACTGTAATCGGATTTAAGACTCTTAATAAAAATGAGAGAGATTCCTTTAAGCGTTTGGAGGTTTTAATAAAAGTTGAATCTATCATACAGGAGAACAGTACAGATCACAGTGAATGCTGAATGCTGCCCCTAACCTGCTCAAATGAAAATAGGTATTTATAATGTTCAGCAACCTTGCATCTATAACTTCTGAAGACAAAACTATTAATCTCAGGGTTGGAATTTCTCAGGATGAAGGCACCTGGCTCTTTAGCTGGGAATAAGTTAACCTTGATGGATACAAAACAATGGCAATAGCTTGGGTTAAATCGTAACACAATTAAGAGAAACTCTCAAAACTAAGTATATAAGAAGAATCAATATTTTCTCAGGCTGTGAGGTTTTCTCTAACCTCAATTCCCATGTGAACTCAACACCTGTTTTCTGGCCCCTCTGCTCTCAGTGTTAATTATACTAACAGATGAATCATAATAATACATTTCTCCATCACACCTACATAACTTGATTTGAATCCAGTTAATCTTTTAGCTTCCATAGCTGAAGCTTCAAGCCATCCTTCCTCCAATCTGTGGAACCAAACTACTACCAGCCTGGAACACCAGCTTTGACTCTCCAGTTGCTTCCTAAGAGTCCCAACCACAGGCTGAGAGGGTTATAATGTCTGCCTGTAAATTGGGAAGCTACATGGGGAACTGTGTGACTGTTTAACTGTCAGCGTGTTTACATGCACTAAGATAAAACTCAATTATTGCTTCATTCCAGGGGTTTGGTGTCCTGAAATTTTAAGAAGTGTCCCTGGTCCAACACACTTTAATCAAGTTGTTTATTCACCTCCTGAGTATGCAGTCAGTTTATCCACAGTCCTGCTAATGATCTGATTGTTTGGCTCAGGCGTGTTGAAGCAGAGACATACCTAAAAGCTGCAGGACACAGTGGACCTCGAGGACTGGAGTTGCAGACCCCTGCCTTAGTCTAACTGAATTCCTGTCCCTCCAAGATTTCACCAATCATAACTATTAACACAAATTCTCACAGCGGTGCATATCTGGCATTTTTATCCAATCATCTCGACTTAAATACATGGCTGAACAGTGACAATGCTCCTTCCTATTATATATCACAATGACTTCCTGTTTCTTATGTGAGAGCAAACAATAATGAAATATGTTGCATGTGCCAACAAAAGTCTCTGCCAAAGACCATGCTATACAGTTTCCTCATTCTCTACATGAAAGTGGCAATAATTTCTACCTTATGCAATAATGGGGTCAAACACCAAGGAATTGTGATTGACTAGTGATGAGTATCTATGAGTAAGATTATAGATGGTGATTTTTAAAACTAACTGTAGAAAAGCTGTCAGCATTCTAAACACTCCAACCTAATTCCTAGTTAAAACATCCAGTTTTATTAGTCGATCTAGTTAATCCACTGGAACTAAGGTGAAAACAGCCAAAAACTACCTGTCATACTTTTTATTTTACTACAAAAACTAATGACATCATTAATGGTTCCATTCAATATCTAAATAATGAAATAAAAAAGACACATTGCTTTTGAATATTGGTACAGTATTGTGTCATAAAATATCATAATATATCAGCATATCAATATTTCCTTATATCCCTACGATTGACAGTTTTTTTAACACAAAACATACTTTTTATAGCTTATAATTCATCTCCCTGACTACTTGGTGCCGACACAAAGACATGTTCTACTTTACACACAGAGTAAACTTAACAAAGCAGGCAATTTTATTTTTATAGCACACTTTCAACACCAGGGTAATATAAAACAAGGTGCTTTGGTGGCAACAAGATGGCGCCGAGGATGGCAGCCGTGGTGCTTTCGTGCTCTCTGTTTTGTTTCTTCTTGTGCGTTAACTGTGCGTCTGCATGCTCTTATACCCACGTGGAGCTTCTTGACATTAGAACTACCACCCCTACGGACTTATTACCAGTTTTTTTAGCATCAGCTGTGGACCTGGTCCATTTTTTGACCAAAAGAGGGAAACAGCGCCGTGGAAAGCGAGCGGGTTCACTCGTCCGCCTGTGCAGACGGGGAACGCGCACGCCTTCCCAACAAGATGGACGAACTAGCGCTGCTGATGAGAAGTAACAAGGACTTTTCCTCGTCTTGTGTTTTGTGCTTCACGGAGACGTAGCTAAGCGCGAGTGTCCCGGACAGCGCACTTCACCTAGGAGGCTTCCATCTCCTCCGCGCGGATCGCAACGCGGAGCTCTCCAACAAAACAAAAGGCGGTGGCGTTTGCTTCTACATCAACAGCAGCTGCTGCACGGATGTGACTGTGATCTCCCAACACTGCGCTCCTTCTCTGGAATATCTGTTCATTCACTGTAAGCCTTTTTATTCACCGCGTGAGATCGCTTCTTTCCTTCTGGTGGCTGCCTACATTCCACCGAGCGCGGACGTGCACGAGGCTCAGCGCACGCTTGCAGGCCAGATATTACATGCGGAGTGGTCTTTTCCGGACTCTCTTGTTATCGTGCTTGGTGACTTTAACAAGGGAAACCTGAGCCAGGAATTACCAAAGTATAGACAGTTCATTAAATGCCCGACCAGAGAGGAGAACACGTTGGATCACTGCTACACTACAGTCAGCAGAGCGTATCATGCTGTGCCGCGCGCTGCCCTCGGACTATCAGATCACGTGATGGTGCACCTAATTCCCTCATACCGACAGAGACTGAAATTGGCCAAGCCTGTCGTGATAACAACGAGGAAATACACCTCTGAAGCTGTGGAGGAGCTGCGCTCATGTTGGGAGACGACAGACTGGGGAGCGTTTGGAGCAGCCACGGACAATCTGGACGAGTATACGGACACTGTGACCTCATACATTCAGTTCAATGAGACGCGCATCATCCCAACGCGCACCAGGATTTATTATAACAATGACAAGCCCTGGTTCACTGACGTCTGTGGTCATGAAGTCATTTGAGCGCTTGGTTCTGCCCCACCTCAAGGACATCACCGCCCCCCTCCTGGACCCACTGCAGTTCGCCTACAGAGCCAACAGGTCTGTGGATGATGCAGTGAACCTGGCCCTCCATTTCATCCTGGAGCATCTGGACTCCCCAGGAACCTACGCCAGGATCCTGTTTGTGGACTTCAGCTCTGCCTTCAACACCATCCTCCCTGGACTGCTACGAGACAAGCTCTACCAGCTCAGCGTGCCCGACTCCCTCTGGAGGTGGATCAATGACTTCCTATCGGATCGGAGACAGCACGTGCGGTGGGGAAGATTGTCTCGGACAATCGGACTACAAACACTGGGACTCCTCAGGGCTGTGCACTCTCCCCCTGGCTCTTCTCGCTGTATACAAACTGCTGCACCTCCAGTCACCAGTCCGTAAAGCTGATCAAGTTTGCTGACGACACCACCCTCATCGGACTTATCTCAGACGGTGGTGAGTCCGCCTACAGGAGAGAGGTGGACCGGCTGGCTTCTTGGTGCAGTCACAACAACCTGGAGCTGAACGCCCAGAAGACAGTGGAGATGATCATGGACTTCAGGAAAGTCACAGCCCCACCGTATCCCCTCACCCTGATGGACTCTCCCACCCCCATCTCCATCGTGGACTCCTTCCGTTTCCTGGGCACCACCATCACCCAGGACCTCAAGTGGGAGCCAACCATCAGCTCCCTCATCAAGAAGGCCCAGCAGAGGATGTACTTCCTGCGGCAGCTGAGGAAACTCAAGGTGCCGACCGAGATGCTGGTACAGTTCTACACGGCCATCATCGAGTCCATCCTCACCTCCTCCATCACCGTCTGGTTCCCCGGCGCCGCAGACCGGGACAAACACCGACTGCAGCGCATTGTGCGTGCTGCTGAGAAGGTGATTGGCTGCAGGCTCCCATCCCTCCGGGACCTGTTCTCCCCCAGGACCCGGAGGCGTGTGGGTCGGATCACAGCGGACTCTTCTCACCCTGGACACAGACTATTCTCCGTCCTCCCCTCAGGCAGGAGGCTACGGTCCATCCAGACCCAAACCTCCCGCCATCTGAACAGTTTCTTCCCCTCCGCCATCAGACTCATGAACAATAACAAGACCCGATAGTTCCGTTACTGACCCATGTAGGATATAACCATCTGCACTAAGTAACTTTATTTTACTGCACTGTGTGGTCTGACCACACTTAGATCTGCTGCTGTCATTCACCCGCACATCTGTGAATGGAACCCTGCTGCTGTTCTTATGTTAAAAGGATGTTTATCTCTTCATAGTTCTTTTATATACATATAGATTATAATATTTATAAAGACTTTAGCCTTATAGCTCATTCTTTTTATTTTTATTTATTTTATTTTTATTTATGTTAAATGTTTTATGTTGCACGATTGTACCGAGAAAAATTCCTAGTTTGTGAACTTGTTCTCAAACAATGGCAATAAAACCTATTCTGATTCTGATTCTGATTAGGTGATTAAGAAACAAACAAAGCACATGATACATAATGAGACGATAAAAAGCATAAAATTCAACATTAGAGAAAGGAAAACGGCAACTAAGCATGAAACACAACACCTGATAAACAATATAGCATGAAAAACTGAAAAAAAACAGTAAAGCATTAAAACAAATGATACATGTGTCATTAATTACCCACTCAAAGAGCCTGTGAAAATTCTCATTCATCCAGGTCATGGTTATCTCAAGGAAATTTCAATCGAACGCAACTGGACTTGGTAATTTGTCTTGGAAGACGTTTCACCTCTTATCCAAGAGGCTTAGCGGCACAATTGATAAGGCTGGTGTGCTTTCCGCAGAAATGTTCAACTCCATTTTAAGAACCATCTAAGCTGTATTGTTATTGGTGGATTTCTCCTGATGACCATGGCTGGTACCTAGGGCTGTGTTATTCTTCTCCTGACAACCTCGGCTGGAATCAGGTTGTATTCTTTTTTAGAATACTGAAACTTGTAACTCTATTTTTGGCTGGATTTCAGTGGGCTTTTTTGTTTCTTGCTCTGGCTTGCTTTTTCTTGGCAGGAATAGAAGTGTTGATGTGTTTAAAAGCTGGACATTCTTCATCAAAATGTGAATGTGGTTTTCTTCCAGTTAAACACCTTATTCTGGCTGGTTTTGACTAGTTCTTTTCCTGTTGTTTCTGTATGAGGTCTTTAGTTTTTGTAATGATTATCACAGGGCTGCCAGGTTCTTGGTGTTCAGTAATAATCGGTGAGGCGTCTCGGTTCCATATCCAGTGTTTACCTCAAACGTTACCTCGAGACACCTGATCTTCACCTCAATGTTATCCGTTCTCTGGAGCAGTTTGTCAAAGTTCTCAGCTGAACAAAACAGCATTTTGTTATTCTACAGTCCTTCCAAAAGTAATCCAAAAAGAAAAGTCTGGTCTAAAAATGAGAGGAAAAAATAGAACAGCTACAGAATAGAGAAGAAAGGCGAGTGATCACGAGAGAATGCTCCTGCCTCAGCAGTCAGTCAGAAGATGTTGAATGTGGTGGTGCAAAGTTAAGACATTTCTTTCATAGGCATGAGTAAATCACACTGCGCCTGGAACGCCTACTTATTTGCATCCTTTCCCCCTTCTGACAGAAATGCTCACATTGCTTGTTGATCAAACGCAAAAGCACTAAATGGATTGTATGCATCTTTCTGTGGGTTCACCAGGAATATGCTTTGTTTTCCATGTTAATAAATTAGCTGCAGCCTGTTTTTGGGACACTTTGTGGTTTGCACCTGTTTTAACAAACCATAGATAAAGCAAGACCTAAGACTAACTGTTGTGGTTATTTTTACAGTCCAGAGCAGCAGGGGGAAGGCTTGAGTTGGGTGTTCACTATCACTTTTCATGAGCCTGGGGTTCCTGCAGTCCATATAAAGCAATGCTTAGATCCAGGAGAAACCATTAATATATGTTTATGTTTCATCAGAGTACTTCATCCTGGAATTTTAACGTGTATCTGCTGCTGATTTATCCTCCAAAATTAAAAACACTTCAGACTTAGACACTGCTTTTTAAAGATTCTGGGTTTTTAAACATCTTTATCTGTAATCTGTATCATATCTAACACTTAGTGTTAGATTAGGCTTGGGTCCAAGATATTTTGAATCTTGTAAAAACCGAGAAAGGATCAAATGTTCAGACACTCGTTCTGTGTTTTCACAGAGACAGCTGGTGCATGTGGCACTGCTGAAGCAGGAACCAGGAGCTTCATTCAGCTTTGCTGATAACAGCTCTGAACCATGCATCTACTCTGCAGGCCAAAGGTTCCTCAGTGACAGCATAACCTATGCCATCCCTGTGTCTTTTACATCGACACACCCAGGCCTGTACGAACAGTGGTTAGTGCTAGATTTTGGAATGAGACCAGTCCTGTTGAAGAAACTAAGAGTGAGAGTTGGCCAGCAATCACTGGACGACACTAAGGAGACGGTCTTTGATCATGGCGTTATTCTGCAAAGTGTAGAGCGCTGGAATCGAGGGAACAGGGTTATAATACCCTGTTCATCCAGGACAGAAAAACAGGAAGAGTTATTGAAGGAGTACAGGCCTCCACAGCTAAACCTTCTCTACAAGCCCCTCTGCTACAACCAAAGAGCATTGACAGCTGAAAACTACAAGGCAAAGATGCATGAGTTCCTGTACAACGAGGAGCGAGCTGAGGACCAAGCAGTTTCGAGGTGAAGTACTTGTTTAACAGGTTTCTTTTACAAGTTTCAAAATGATTTCTGCTTTTAAAACAGTCTTTGGTTTTCTTTCTTGTAGACTGAATGTTTGTGGACAAATTACAACCACCGATATGTTGAACAGTCCGAAGTTTGGAATGGAGATTGCCTGGCAGGGAGAGCTTTTCTGTTCCGTTTCTGTTCCTCATAAGCTCACCATCGACAGTCCTGAAGGATATGCTCTGAAACGAAGTGTCCGGTCAGCCCTCATTGCTCCTGTAGACTCCCTCCGTCTAAACTCCAAGGTTTATGAGGCCAGGCTTCTCTCAGTCAGAACCAGGGAGAATCTAATACACCTACAGCTGTCTAAGCAATGCTGCTCTGATCTTTCACTTGAACGTAACAATTCTTATCAAATGGAGGTACAGTTTCAAATGGATCGCCTCAGTTTGTGTTACATGCACAAGGCTGTAGACCTACTTTCAGATACTACCAGAGTCCTACCAGACCTCAAGCATTGTGGGGTTCCTGTCATTGATGTCACCTACGGCAACCTGAACTCCAAACAGCAGTCTGCACTTGGCTTCATTACAGGGAAGCTTGATGAAGGAAAGTTCACTGCACCTCTGCTCATTTATGGACCTTTTGGAACAGGAAAGACCTTCACCATCGCAACAGCTGCCATCGAACTCTGCAAGCATCCTCAGAACAAAGTCCTGATTTGCACCTATACCAACAGGTAATATGTTTGGTTCATAGAGTAACTGATAAAATAATAATTGTTATCATGTTATTGTTGCTGTTTTTAGCTGGTGCAGTTCACATTCACACTGCCTCCTTTTGTCGGACAATCCAAGGCTTTGAGCAAAAATTTCACCTCTCTGCCTGTGGTGCCACACTTCTTCCCTCCGCGGGAAACTTCAAAGTACAGTGAAATGTAACAAGGTGCAGCAGACTGTAGTGATTTTAGGATTGTTGTGTAGTGTTCAGCAAATGTGCCAGTTCAATGCTGCTGCAGCAACTCAGGATGAACAGAAAATGAGGCGGAGGACTATGGAGAATGTTGTTTTTACACAAGATGGCTCCATATGAGGTAGTTTGCAATGAGTACGACTGCCCGACAACTTCCAACACTTACTTCCTCCTTTTACAGATGGTGAGCACGGTATATGAAATCCATCATATATCTTTTTCCACTTGTTTAGATTGTATTTACACAAAAGTTCGCTTCCTGCTTTTGGTTTGACCCTGGTCCGCTTGCCATTCACACATGTAATTGAACCTCTGCAGTGTTTGTTTCAATCGAACCGAGATCTAAGTTTTTAGGTAAAATGGAGTTTGTTTGTTTGGTCCGAATCAGAATTCGATTGCCCATTCACACCTCCCCAAACAAACCAGACTTTCTGGGCAATCGAACAAGAGTAGGATTCAAGCGGACTAAACAGGGCTGGTGTGAATGCACCCAAAAAGTGGGTTTGGATTTGCAGCAGACCCTTACATTGGATTTTAACTGCTGACCCTAACGAGTTAATTGGTGCATGAGTCCAGGAAGAGACACTAACACCTTATTTCCCCTGAGCAATACGGTGCTGTTCAGTTCATTAGTTTATGGGCCCAACGTTTTCAGTGGAGTGTTTCCAGAGTCCACTCGTTGGACTCTCACTGGACAGGCGGGTCTCCTGTTTGTAGCAAACAGAGACATTTTCTGTCCCCGATCAATGGACTGTGTTGTGTGATGGCAGTAGCTCCGCCCTGACAATACCTTACTATCATCCTATAGACCTTAAACTGAAGGCGGCTTAGGAACAGTCCGATATTGTTCATTTGTGTGAGTCGCTTTTACAACAGAAACAGACAAAATATCGTACTGAATCGCACTGACCCATGTTGTTCTGCTGATTGAAACAAGGCATAACAGATCTAAGAACCAAAACATGGATTCTAAGTGTACTGAGGGATAGTTTTTACTTCCTTGCACCGTCATTGGGTCTTCCAGCCATAACCGAATGCTTATAATACCTTCTTCTTCCTCTTTGGACTTTTCCCTTCATGGGTCGCCACAGCCAATCATCTGTCTCCATTTAGTCCTATCCTCTGCATCCTCTGCCCTCACACCAACTAACTTCATCTCCTCCTTCATCCATAAATCTTCTTCTCCTCTCTGCCTAGTGGCTCCATCCTCATCATCCTTCTACCGATATAATCATTGTCTCTCCTCTGAACATGTCCAAAGCATCTCAATCTGACTTTATCCCCAAACATCTACCATGATCTGTTCCTCTGATGGACTCATTCCTGATCCTATCCATCCTCATCACTCCCAGAGAGAATCTCAGCATCTCCATTTCTGCTTCCTGTCTTTTCCACATTGATTCCTTCTCTAGACCGTACAACATTGCTGGTCTCTCTACTGTCTTCTACACCTTTCCCTTCATTTTTGCTGAAACCCTTTTATCACACCTGACACTTTTCTCCACCCATTCCAACCAGCTTCTACACACTTCTTCACCTCTTTTCCACACTACGCGAATTTGCAAATACCAAACATGAACTATAATACTTGTAATACCCAATAACATGATACCCTATACTCAAGTTTCATCCTGATTCATTTTTATTACCTCCGCCAACAAGGTAATGCTTTCAACAGGGTTTGTTACCAAAATAATTCAAAAAGTTATTGACAGATTTTGATTTACTCTTCAAGAAATATCTGCAATGTGACCAAAAAGGAGTGATTGAGTGGTATACTGAGCTACCTCGGCAGGGTCTGCCCCCTAAGAGACCTTGTCTAGTTTAGCCTACAGCACGAATGATACTAATTTATGATACTTGGACAAAACCGATTCATGTCAATTGATCATGGCCTTCCCTGTCAGCACCTCTACCCACTTTTGATAGGAAAGGATTGTTAACTTGTTAGCTGCTATTATATTGCTTTGTTACTGTGATGCTGCATATTAATCTGCCTGAGGAAAGTCTAAAAAAACGATAAGAAAATATCCTGATATCCTCCAAAGCCTACAGCAGTTTTAACTTGTCAATTTTTTACCTTTCAGTTCCGCAGACCTGTATGTCAGAGACTACTTCCATCCTGCCGTCAGTAAAAATAACAGACTGAAACCAATTCGAATAAAAGCAAACAGTCAAAAAGCTCTGATGAACACAGATGGGATCACCTTTAAATATTGTTTTCTCTCAGAAGATAGAAAGTCTTTTCTGCCCCCTACAAAAGCTGTCCTGGAAGAGCACAATGTAGTTGTGATAACAACTACAATGGCACGACAGTTTCATGACTTGAAGCTTGCAGAAGGATTCTTCACCCACATGCTGATTGATGAAGCGTCGCAGATGCTGGAATGTGAAGCTCTGTTGGCCCTGAGTCTGGCTGGTCCAAACACCCGAGTTGTTCTTGCTGGAGATCACATGCAGATGGGACCACAGCTCTTCTCTGTGGATGACCACCGTCGATCAGACTGTACACTCCTCACTCGTTTGTTCCACTACTATCAAAGCCAAAAATGTGTCGCCGCCCAGAACAGCAGGATCATTTTCAGTCAGAACTACCGCTCAACCAAAGAGATTGTAGAGTTTGTTTCCTCCCATTTTTATGTTGGAAAGAATGACGTCATTGAAGCTTCAGGCGACGTTCCAGCTCCACCAAATGGTCACGCTATCCGGTTCCACCATGTTCGCGGGGAATGCTGCTTGGACGCCACCTCTATGTCTTGGTATAACAGGCAAGAATCTTTCAAAGTCTATGAAGTTGTGGAGGACATTGTGAAAAACTGGCCAGCAAACTGGGGGCACAAGGACCTGAGATCCATTTGTGTCCTTTCGGAAGGCTCTCAGGTAAAAATCTTCAAATAAAGAAACCACATCTTTCTTAATGTATAAAACTTTGTTTTGAATTTCAGAACATTTTCTTTAAAAGTGACATAATATCAAGTCACATCATAAAACACCAAACTGAAGTGAAGATTTGTTGAAGCTCCTGCTTGACTATCAAAAAATAGACTTTGTAGCTAAAGATAGTCAATGGTTAAATCATTTAAATTGTCATTTCTCAATAGATTCAACAAATTAGATCCGTCCTTTCAAGAAAAGGCTTCTCTGAGGTTAACGTTGAAACTCTCGCTAACGTACAAGGTAACTTTAATCTAGTTCTGACAATGTCAGAGATTAAGAACTAACTGTAAAACTATGGTTTATGTAATCTAATTAAAACCTTTTTTATATTTTACAGGCAAACAGTTCAGAGTCGTCATCCTGACAGCTGTACAAACTCGTGACAGCCTTAAAGAATCCAACCCATCTGGTCTGCCTCTCTTCAATGATGCCCGTGTTTTAAACACTGCGATGACCAGAGCTCAGTCTCAGGTGACTGTAGTTGGAGATGCTGTAGCCCTCTGCTGCTTTGGGAAATGCTCCAGGTTCTGGCAAAGCTTCATAACCCACTGCCTCAGGAACAACAGTGTACAGCCAAAGCATTACACCAAAGGTTTCTTTGAAAGAGATGTAGGGGAAACAATCAGGTTTCAGAAGGTGGAAGATGTGGATGAGAGAAAAACCATCTCTGACTCAATTCTGCAAGAGCTAAGAGATGAATATGAACAGATGAAAACAGAATACAGTTCAGATGAAGAGGTTTTAGACTCTGAAGACTTTACCCAGCGGAGGTTCGGAAAAGCGTTCAAAGTTTCTGGTAGTCGAGAAGATCTGATAGAGTTATGTGAAAAACAACCAGAGTTGTTCAAGAAAGGAAAGTTTGTGAAGGAGTCTTATAACAGAGGTTATGTTGTACCATTTCGTAAACCCATCAGGAATATAAGCGTTCAGGGAAGATTAAGTGTTGGAAAGGCTTTCACTGGAGATGAAGTGGTTATCCAGGTCGCCAATGGGAACCAACCAGCCAGAGTGGTCGGTGTTATCAAGGAAAATCAATCTGCTCGTGAACTCGTATGCTTCCTCGAGGAAGAAGATCACACCAGGAGACCTCCACCCATCGCTAATAGATTTATAAAAAGGATGATGATACCCTTCAAAGAAAGTTCACCTAAAATCTCCATTCTGCTCAACAAAACAAAACGCAACTTTCTACCAATATGGGAGAAAATGGATGGAGACTGGACAATCAGAGAATGTCGTCATTTTAATGAGGTCAGGGACAAGGTCTTCGTAGTGCAGGTGATTGGTTGGAAAGAACAGTGTTTTTACCCTTTGGGAAGAGTCACAGAGGTTCTCCGAAGCAGTGGACCTGATCGACTCTGGCTGCTGAAAGAGCAATTTGAAGTTAAAGACACTCAAATGGAGATATATATGAATACATATGAAAGACTTCCAGATAAAAATGAAGACAGTGCAAAGAGGCAGGATGAAACTGACACAATCACATTTACAGTTGATCCAGTGGGAGCAAAAGACCTGGATGATGCCATCAGCATCAGAGATGCTGGAGACCATTATCAACTGGGAATCCACATTGCAGATGTGGCAAGTTATGTGAGTCCAGGAGATGAATTAGATAGCTATGCAGAAGAGAGAGGATCTACACATTACACTGGAGGAGAACCCATTCATATGTTCCCTAAAATCTTCAGCACAGGACGATTTAGTCTTCTGGAGGGTCAGGATCGCAGGGTGGTCTCCCTGATGCTCAAAGTGGAAAAAGAAACACACAATATCTGTGAAGATCTAAAATTTCAGCTTTCCATGATCAGGTCCAGAAGGCAGTTTACGTACGAAGAAGCAGAAAAAATCATCAACAACAATTACCAAAAGCCCCTCGAATTCAGCACAGTGGAGGACTGTGTCACTGTGGCATATCACTTTGCTAAAGCTCAGAGGAAGCTAAGATTGGAGAACGACTGGGCTTATTACCAGTGTGATGACGATCGGTCGCCTGGAAAGCGTAAAGCCCACCAGATGATTGAAGAAATCAGTGTGCTGTTCAACAGTCAGGCAGCAAAGTATTTGTGTGATTCCGGGGCCAGATATCACACCCCGCTTCGTTGTCAGAGAGAGCCAGACCCTGATAAGCTGGAAACATTCAAAGAGAAATGTGGAGAGTTAATAGGACTGTCCTTTAGTGTCAGCCATGATGAACGAACACCTTCTAACCCTGAACCTAACACTGGACACTTCCCCATCCTTGAGACTGTGTGGAATGACATCCAGTCGGCTCTGAGAGAAGAAGATACAGACAAACTGGTGGACCTTGTGGCTGCAGATGATATCTACCCTCTGCTCCAACCTGTTATTTATGAGATGCAACGCTGCAGAAGTAAAGCTTATTACATCCGCTCAAACTCCTGTGATGAAGCATTAGTTGGACATGATTCTCTCAAATTAAACCCTTACACCCAAGCCTCCTCACCAATAAGGCGTTACATGGATCTTGTCCTGCAGAGACTCCTGCACTCTTTCATATGTGATGTTGCTCTCCAGTACAGTCGCTCTGAGATTAATGATCTGTGTCATCGGTTTGACCCCAGCGCAAAGAACGCTAAGCAGTTTGAGCAAAAGGCTCAACAGTTCTTCTATGCAGTGAGCACAAAACAGCAGAGTGCACCAAAGGTAGCCTTCGTGGTATCTGCAGATCCAGATGAGGAGACCTTCAAGGTGTCATTTCCTTTTAACAGGAGCATTTTTCCTCTGCCATTATCTGTCACGTTCAGAGACTTGCAGTTAGAGGACCAACCGAGCTATGACTCTGAAAAACACTGCATTACTCTCAAATGGAAAAGACGGATATATGTAGCCGACGAGAACCTGATCCACCAAGAGTTGATCAGGATGTCAGGTCATGGTCCATGTATTGAGATTCCTATGACGGTATGGACAGCTGTGATTGAAGCAGTTCAAACAGAAAACTTTGACAAGGCAAAGTCTCTCCTGAGGAATGCCAAGCCTCTTCAACCAATAAGAGAAGAGTCACCTACAGTTTCATCACCGCCTGGTATCGAACACTATGCCGACATTCATCTTGACCTGCATCCAGGTGACACCATCCAGGTGCAAATGACATCAGAAGAGAAAAGAGGTTCTTACATGCCTGTTATCCAGCTGGTGCACATTAATCCATTGTTTGAGATTTGTGTCCAGCATGTCCACAACCCCATCTCCTGCTATAACCAAGCTGCATACGAGCCAACAAAGCCTCACTATAAAGACACAAAACAATACATGGAGATCTGGAAACCCATGTGTGAAATGGAATCTGTATCAAATGCAGTGGAGGAAAGTGACAGCATCATCATTGAGAACCTGGAGGTCAAGTTTACTCAGCACCTGGAAGGCATACTGTCCGGAAAGTTCTTCTTACACCAGGAATGGATCAAAGATTGGGTCATTGAATGCAATCTTGCTCAGTGCTTACTTTGCATTCGGAAAAGAGGTCTGAAATTACTTTTACCTAAAGAAAATTCTGCGCCGGTCGACCCAAAAGAGTTCACATGGGTCGCTCATGGTATCACAACCCAAGTAGAGGCTGGAAAAAATGGAAGTGAAATTAATTTTTATGTCAGTCACCTGCCAATGGAAAGAATCCCTGAATGTGTTTCTAAGAAAAACACGTGTTTCACTGCTGAGATCATTCCAAAGCTCCTGCCTGACATGTGAGTTTAACTTTACTTCAGAAATCCATTCAAGTTTACGTTTCCTTCATACGCTTGGTTCAAAATGAATGTCTGTCTTTGTTTGTCACAGCCGGAAAGAAGCTGCTGTCCTCAACCTGGGACACGCCTGTGACCTAGTCAAGAGTATTGCACTCGGACACAAGATCCCCAAAAAAGGTAAGAAGAATAAGGAAAAGAGTGTTCTGCATTCAATCAATCAAACTTTATTAATAAAGCACTTTTCCAACTGCATAGCTTCTCAAAGTGCTTTACAGATTAAAATGGCCCCACAAACCCTAGTCTTACCAAACCCAAAATATAAACATCATCACAACTACACCCCCACCCATCACCCCCCACCCAAATCCAACCCATCTCCCACGCACACACATAAAAGCAACACAGATACGAACACAACCAACACACACCTCCACAGTCCCGTCTATGAACCAAGAATAAAAATGAGAATCTAAATAGCATTTAAGAATTATGTTATGTTATGTTATTTAATAAATATACTGCAGCATCCCTCCTGCATAATTCTGCACAATGGATGCGCTGGCACTCATTGAAGATTCATTTTTAAGTCAGGCACACTGATGCATCAACACCGTGTCATCTGCAGCTCTTCTGGTTATTTGTATCACCCCAAATCAATATTTTGCATGGATGATACTTTTAAAAGTAGTTTTTAAGCACATCTTACAGTGCTTAAGCTTATTATCAGAATCAGAATCGGTTTTATTGCCATTGTTTGAGAACAAGTTCACAAACTAGGAATTTTTTTCGGTACAGTTGTGCACATAAAACATTTAACATAAGTAAAGATAAAATAAAATAAAAAAATAAAATAAAAAGAATGAGCCATAAGGCTAAAGTCTTTATAAATATTATAATCTGTATGTATATAAAAGAACTATGAAAAGATAAACATCATTTTTAACATGAGAACAGCAGCAGGGTTCCATTCACAGATGTGCAGGTGAATGACAGCAGCAGATCCAAGTGTGATCAGACCACACAGTGCAGTAAAATGAAGTTACGTAGTGCAGATGGTTCTATCCTACATGGGTCTTTAACTGAACTATCGGGTCTTGTTATTGTTCATGAGTCTGATGGCGGAGGGGAAGAAACTGTTCAGGTGGCGGGAGGTGTGGGTCTGGATGGACCGTAGCCTCCTGCCTGAGGGGAGGAGGGAGAATAGTCGGTGTCCAGGGTGAGAAGAGTCAGCTGTGATCCGACCCACACGCCTCCGGGTCCTGGAGGAGAACAGGTCCCTCAGGGATGGGAGCCTGCAGCCAATCACCTTCTCAGCAGCACGCACGATGCGCTGCACTCGGTGTTTGTCCCGGTCTGCGGCGCCGGGGAAACCCACACGGTGATGGAGGAGGTGAGGATGGACTCGATGATGGCCATGTAGAACTGCACAAGCATCTGGGTCGGCACCTTGAGTTTCCTCAGCTGCCGCAGGAAGTACATCCTCTGCTGGGCCTTCTTGATGAGGGAGCTGATGGTTGGCTCCCACTTGAGGTCCTGGGTGTTGGTGGTGCCCAGGAAACGGAAGGAGTCCACGATGGAGATGGGGGTGGGAGAGTCCATCAGGGTGAGGGGATACGGTGGGGCTGTGACTTTCCTGAAGTCCATGATCATCTCCACTGTCTTCTGGGCGTTCAGCTCCAGGTTGTTGTGACTGCACCAAGAAGCCAGCCGGTCCACCTCTCTCCTGAAGGCGGACTCATCACCGTCTGAGATAAGTCCGATGAGGGTGGTGTCGTCCGCAAACTTGATCAGCTTTACGGACTGGTGACTGGAGGTGCAGCAGTTTGTATACAGCGAGAAGAGCCAGGGGGAGAGTACACAGCGCTGAGGAGTCCCAGTGTTTGTAGTCCGATTGTCCGAGATTATCTTCCCCAACCGCACGTGCTGTCTCCGGTCTGACAGGAAGTCAGTGATCCACCTGCAGAGGGAGTCGGGCACGCTGAGCTGGTAGAGCTTGTCTCGTAGCAGTCCAGGGAGGATTGTGTTGAAGGCAGAGCTGAAGTCCACAAACAGGATCCTGGCATATGTTCCTGGGGAGTCCAGATGCTCCAGGATGAAATGGAGGGCCAGGTTCACTGCATCATCTACAGACCTGTTGGCTCTGTAGGCGAACTGCAGTGGGTCCAGGAGGGGGGCGGTGATGTCCTTGAGGTGGGGCAGAACCAAGCGCTCAAATGACTTCATGACCACAGACGTCAGCGCCACCGGCCTGTAGTCATTAAGTCCTGTGATCCGTGGCTTTTTAGGGACAGGGACAATGGTGGAGGTTTTGAAGCAGGACGGCACGCGACAGAGCGCCAGGGAGGTGATGAAAATGTCCGTGAACACGGGGGCCAGCTGATCCGCGCAGTGTCTCAGGGTGGAGGGGGAGACACCGTCCGGCCCGGGGGCCTTCCTCCTGTTCAGCCTCAAGAACTGTCGGCGCACATCCTCCTCCTGGATGGAGAGGGCAGGGGGGGAGGAGGGGGAATTTGAGGAGTCCTTTGATAAAGTGCTGGGGTCGTTGATGGTTGGGGTGATGGTGGGGGGAGCAGAGGTGTGAGGAGCAGACGGCTGTTCAAAGCGGCAGTAGTGTGTATTCAGGCCCTGGGCGAGAGTCCGGTCGTTCAGGGCCTGGGGGGCTTTGGGCTTGTAGTTTGTGAGAGCCCTCAACCCCCTCCACACGGCTGCAGAGTCACTGGAGCTAAAGTGTTCCTGTATACGGTTGGAGTACACAGATTTTGCTCTTCTCACTTCACTGCTGAAGTGGTACTTTGCTCGTCTGTATGTACTCCAGTCCTCGCTCCGCCGCGCTACTTCCTTCTCCTCACGTAGGCGCCGGAGCTTGGGTGTGAACCAGGGCTTGTCATTGTTATAACAGATCCTGGTGCGCGTTGGGATGATGCGCGTCTCATTGAACTGAATGTATGAGGTCACAGTGTCCGTATACTTGTCCAGATTGTCCGTGGCTTCTCCAAACGCTCCCCAGTCTGTCGTCTCCCAACATGAGCGCAGCTCCTCCACAGCTTCAGAGGTGTATTTCCTTGTTGTTATCACCGCAGGCTTGGCCAATTTCAGTCTCTGTCTGTATGAGGGAATTAGGTGCACCATCACGTGATCTGATAGTCCGAGGGCAGCGCGCGGCACAGCATGATACGCTCTGCTGACTGTAGTGTAGCAGTGATCCAACCTGTTCTCCTCTCTGGTCGGGCATTTAATGAACTGTCTATACTTTGGTAATTCCTGGCTCAGGTTTCCCTTGTTAAAGTCACCAAGCACGATAACAAGAGAGTCCGGAAAAGACCGCTCCGCATGTAATATCTGGCCTGCAAGCGTGCGCTGAGCCTCGTGCACGTCCGCGCTCGGCGGAATGTAGGCAGCCACCAGAATGAATGAAGCGATCTCACGCGGTGAATAAAAAGGCTTACAGTGAATGAACAGATATTCCAGAGAAGGAGCGCAGTGTTGGGAGATCACAGTCACATCCGTGCACCAGCTGCTGTTGATGTAGAAACAAACGCCACCGCCTTTTGTTTTGTTGGAGAGCTCCGCGTTGCGATCCGCGCGGAGGAGATGGAAGCCTTCCAGGTGAAGCGCGCTGTCCGGGACACTCGCGCTTAGCCACGTCTCCGTGAAGCACAAAACACAAGACGAGGAAAAGTCCTTGTTACTTCTCATCAGCAGCGCTAGTTCGTCCATCTTGTTGGGAAGTGAGTGGACGTTTGAGAGAAAGATGCCAGGTAAAGGCGTGCGCGCGCCCCGTCTGCGCAGGCGGACGAGTGAACCCGCTCGCTTTCCACGGCGCCGTTTCCCTCTTTTGGTCAAAAAATGGACCAGGTCCGCAGCTGATGCTAAAAAAACTGGTAATAAGTCCGTAGGGGTGGTAGTTCTAATGTCCAGAAGCTCCACGCGGGTATAAGAGCACGCAGACGAACAGTTAACGCACAAGAACAAACAAAACAGAGCGCACGAAAGCACCACGGCTGCCATCCTCGGCGCCATCTTGCTGAGATGCCAAGGATGTGATTTAGTTCTATTTGTTTTAATTTGCTTTGATTCCAGTCTTACTGTGGCTACAGATCATCATTTAATTGAACATTTATTTTTAATGTTCTTATTTGTTTCATCTCTCACTCCTTTTATTTATTTTTAACAGTATATTTTTAAAGGGACTATATCATGCTATTTTACAGCTTTCAACTTCTGGAATAGACATATATATGATAAAATGTTACCGTTGGTTTAATACAGTATGAATTTGTCCTGAAATTTAACTTGTACCCTGTAGTTAATGTTAGACCACAAAGTAAAACAGCTCTTTTCAACGCTACGCTGCAGAGCAGATCAAACCGAGACAAACAGTGCTAAGCTTCATCCCAAACAGTATTCTCACAAATAATTTGAAAAGAACAGAGTACCCAAATTAAACTTTGTTATATTAAGGGCTCAGACGTTTGGTTTATAAAAAAATTTTGTAAAGAAATTGAGTCAATAAAGCTTATTTCATTTGCTAAATCTCCAGGCTTTAGACAGAGCCCAAACCAACATAGCTGCATCCACTAAGCAAATCTTTCCAGCCCAGTATATAAAAAAGCCGTGGGTGTTGTTTGCACCCGTTTACTGAACATTCTGAGATGCTAAAGATCAATTAATTAACCACACAATGCTGTTATAAGATCACATAAGCACCTTGATAAATGGCTAACACACATTAGCATTAGCATGTAGCCACTTACTTCTCTGTCCATCAGGCATCTTTGTTCTTTAATCCAGCTGCTGTTCTTTAGGAATGTAGAATAAAATCCTGTAATTCATGCAGCCAAACAGGCGTTTTCACAGAGAAAGTAAAAAATCCAGCAAAAAAACTGTTTTAAACTGCTAGAAACTGGAGCAGCCATTAGCTGTGAGAAGGATGAGGGTGTGTTTGAAAACCTACCGGGGTAAGCTGCTCTGCCTGCAGGGGGCGATGCAAACACCTCTAGCACTCAACTTTCAACCAGTGATGTCACTAGTTGAACACTCAGTCGATTTCAAGGAGAGGGATCAAAGCTGGCTCAGACAGTGAAAACATCAAGGACTTAAAACTAATTCAGGGAATAGTCTAGACAAAAACATGTTTTTTATTTTGCTACACTTCAAATTCCCTCCATTTATTTAAAAGGAAAAATACAATATAAATTAATGATAAAAACAACTTACCCGTGTAGTCTACTATGGGACTTTCAGACCAAACCAACGCATTTTTTAAAGTTGTGAATTCATCTATCCCTCCTGTTTATGTATGGCAAGCCCATTTATCAAAACATAGATGTTTATTTGCATAGATGTATCCTGCAAACGTAGATGCATGTTTCCTAGCCATTTGTCAGGAGAGGAAAGCATCCCCCTGTTCAGTGTTAAGTAAAACATGCAGTGGCTGCAGTCCAGGTAAGTATAGGCGAATCAATCAGGACCAAAAGTGGTCATCAAGCACTTGTGCATGCCTCCAAAACTCAGTAGTTTGCTGTTGGGATAAACAACCTGAGGCAGCGACCCATCCAGCAGCCCCATGATCAGGCAGATTGGCATCATGGGATGCATGGGGTGGAGACACGGGTAGCACTTGCCACTCGTACACTGAAGGTGGTTCATCAGGTTCCAGGTTGCACCACAGAAAGCGCAGAAGAAGGTGATCTTTAGGTAGTAAGCAGACTTGGTGGAGCATTGCTTTGATGTCTCCACTGACTGCGACAGCATGCTCCTGGAACTGTATAATGACACAGAGCAGGGAAGCACCAAGGGTTGGGCCAGGAAGGAGGAAATCATTCAGTGTCTTAATTACTGTAAATGCTTTTTTGTGTTAAAAACGGAGAGCTTTCATCAGCAAGATCAGTTAAAGAACTAAAACTGTGTTTTTTACTCACTTGTCCCTATATTGTTGTATTTTTTTGATTATTTTCTTATTGTAACTGCTCATTTTTATTCTAATCAGCAAACTGATTTATGCCGTGAACCAGCCTTAATCATGTAAGGCACCGTGAATTGCCCTGTGTTGAAAGTGTGCTATACAAATAATATTGCTTTCCTTTGACCTTGATGCTGGAAAGAGCCGTCTAAGCTTGCCATTGTGGCTGATGAGATGTTGAGGAATATACCATCATCTCCCTTCTTTAACACTTTGGGTTTGATCTTGAACACATATCCAGCTTTTATAGCTGTGACTGCTGAAGTAGGAACCTTTCAAGCTGTAGCTCTCCCAATTCTGATCTTTAAGCCGTAGCTTCATTCATGGTGGGAGGAAAGGCCATATGTGAGGCAGGATGGCTCCATAACCTTGTTTGGCTTCCCTGAGGGATCCGCTCTTAAGCAAACTGCTCTTCATGGACATGCAGCAGATTCCCTCCTACATAATGTGTGACAGGTTCTCAGTGAGCCTATGCCTCAGCCGCTGACAGTGTAGAATATGATGAGATGGGGGGGGTCTTCTTGGCTGATCCCTCCTGCAGAGGCATCCAAATAACTTCCCTTCAATACTTGTAAGAAGCAGGACTGCCATAATCGAGCTCATAATCGTTGTAACGTTGTGGCCTACGAATTCCTAATGTTCATCCATCTTCACTAGGCTAAAGGTGCATTCAGACCAAGGACTTTGTCAGCGTCAGCAACGTCAAGATTACATGTTAAGTTTACGGTTGAGGCCGTTGGAGGAGCGTCACGGTCTCTGCGGCGCTTTGTGAGCTTTGGCTCCGTCAACTTTTCAAGCTTTTCCTGCTTTTCAAGCTTCAAAGCTCATAAAGCCATCAGCGCAGAAGTTCAGCTAGATGAACTTTTGACGGTGCTGACGGCCGTGAAGCGGCGCGTTAACCAATCAGAGCTTATAATTGTAGTGATGTCACTACAAGTATTTTAAATGTAGCGGGAGCAAGAAAAACCTACATTTTAAGTCTAGAAAACACAGATTTTAAAAATCCTAAATAACACTTACCGAAGACAGATGGACAGGCGCTCTTCGGGAGGAATAGAGAACATGTAGACCAGTGGTTCCCAAAGTGTGGGGCGCGCCCCCTAGGGGGGGCGTCGTGCCATTGCAGGGGGGGCGCGAGACAAATGAATGATAAACAAAATAACAAAATCACTACTTGACAGCTAGCAAAATGGTCAAAGCTGGACATTGAAACTGAACTCAGGGTGGCAGTCTCACAACTAAAACCCAGATTTGAGAAGATCTGCAGCAACAAGCAGGCTCACACCAGTCACTGAGAAGATGGCAGGATTTAAGTCATTTTTTATGACAAACCTTTATTTTAATTTATTTTCCTCTCAGGGAGTTGTTCATAATTATTATCCCTTTTTGAACAGAGAACCTTTCTTTTAAAAGAATGAATGGATCACAGTGTGGAATTTTGTTACAACAAATTTAAAAAAGAAAAGCATTACGTTGTTAAGATGCTTGAAAAAATTACACTGACAGCAAAAATACTGTTGTACAGACTACAATTAAAAATTTACCCTTACATTTTTTACACTGGTAAGACTGTTTGTTGTTTTGTTACTTGAGGTTGTATTTTATTGTTATGCAACCCGTTGTTTATTGCAGTCAGCCCTTAATTCGTCCAATTTTCTTAATAAAAGGGTGAAAGTGAAATAAACTGCAGTGTACTCTGATTGGACAAGGTGTGTGAGTGAGAGAATTTGCGCGGGAAGGGGGGGGGGCGGGGGCGTTTGGTGTTATGTAAACCAAAAGGGGGGCCCAGAAGAAAATGTTTGGGAACCACTGATGTAGTCGGTGTCCTGGTAGGAGATTTAAACTCTGATGCGGCCCAGGAGGTCGTAAAATTGGGCGCGGGACATACTGAAGTAGCGCTGAAAGCAGACCTCATCCATACGTAGCTCCTGAAGCAAATGGTTAAACTCCCCAAACTCAGAACAAGTCCGTGGAATAGGGTGTATCCACAAACGGCGCTGATGTTGCCGAAGTCGACGCTGTCTAGCTTTATTTAGTAAATAAAGCCAAGCCACACTCTCAATACTATCTGCCATAGTTCAGAATGTCCGGCAACAGAAGAAGCCCCGCCCACGCGTTGTTTTTTGCTCAGAAGTGGCAGACTTTGCAGATTTTGCAAACTTCAACATAGAAGCGTCAAACTAGATGCTTTGTGAGCTTTGCCTGACGCTGACAAAGCCTGCGGTCTGAACGCACCTTTAGGCAGTGATCCGGCTGGAAGGATCATTACCATAGGGGAGGCAGCTCTAAAACTGAAAGATTGTAAGGAACTGTTCGTCTTTATCACTACTCTCAACCTAGAATGTTGGAATGAACACCACTTAGACCAGGATTTCAGTTCAGGATGTAGGTTTTGGATACGTGATGCATGCAGAAGACTGAAGACACTACAAAGTCTCAATTTAACTTCTCTATATTTTTATTTCAAACCATTTTACAGACCACTGACTCAGGGGAACAGTTGAACATGCAGGATGTCTACGTGAATAAAGGTTGTAGGAGTAGGTTTGTGTGGTTTCCTGGTCATTCATGCACAACTTATGGGAAATAAAAACATATGAACATGGCTGAAGGCATTCCTATGCTTATGTCTGATCCTGCCAACTACTGTTTGCCCAACAGATGTCAGCAATGTTAGAACAACGTTTTAGACGTCCATGTGATGACGTCATCACAGCTCTAACTACGGTATCCTTTGAGGGACAAAAGGGTGCTGTACAGAAAAATCACCATATATAAACATAATAACTTAAATTTACAACTTAAACTGACTCCTATTTGTCTAACTCCGGGGGTCTTTTGAACACCTACATTGTACAATTTCAGTTAGCACAGAAATATTCCAAAAACAATTGAAACTTTAATGTAAATTTGAAATTAAGTGCACTATGCTTATGGTGTAAAAGCAAAGCCACTAAAAATATTAGACAAGACTTTCAAGTTTTCTTTTCAGTAATTTAAACATAATTTATTTTGTAAAAATCTATATTTTACCTTTTAAATTGTCCAATTAATCATTTCCATTAAGGCATCCTCCAATCTATTCTTTTGTTTTTTATTTTATCTTTTAGATGTGTAGTTTTGGGGAAGCTGCTACGCTCTGCAGATCCTCAAATCTTTCACACTCAGTACGTTCAACCTCCAGTTTGCCAACTATTTTCTTCACATTGTCATTAAACCTTTGTGCTTCATCACATCCACTTTCAATATCACCTTGCTTCTCTCTGTCTCCCTATTTTCCTCTCTTTCTATCTTATTCTGTTCTGCCTGTGTCTCCACATCCAACTTTTAAGGATTACATAATTACTTAATTATTTTATTTTATGACACTAAATTGTCCAAAATTTGGTACCTATATTCAACTGAGCCATGATTCAGTAGCAAGCAAGCACATTGAGTCCCGGACAGTTTGCTACAGAATCCTCCCTTCTTTTATCCATCTTTCCAACGGTTATCTATCTTTAAAAACATTGGTTTAGGAGCTATAAGCTATCATTGTTTGCTCAGCCTCACCTTTCAACTTATATCATCTCTTCAATGGGAAAAGGGAGGAGGCACATTCAGCATTTGGTTCCTCTTCAAAGAACTATTATAAAATGAGGTGGGTGAAATCTATGAGAGGACCATTTTTTCCTTTTCTGTATTTTAAAAGCACATATGATCCTTCATCAAGTTACATCTGCAGTCACCATTGATGTGCAGGGTGTGAACCACACATCCCTTACAGAAAGGTTTTGGAATTGACTGATTGGAGCCAACTCCTTTCCGGGAGCCAGAGTCAAACCGCCCTCTCCACTTTTAGAAGAAATAAAAGCACCGTTACAACGAATATTCCTTTAAAAGTCACCATGTAGATAACTTATTCTAGCAGTAATCTGAAATGTATTTCTCAAAAGAACATGGCAAACTTACCACGGTGAAGTTATTTGGATATTTAACACCCATCTGTTTCATTGAAACTCATTGAGCGAATACAACGTAGCTGAAGGCTCGCTCCTGAACGCGGTGGTTTTGGTTAGGGGCCGTCACTAAATTTTCACACATCACAGAATAGAAATCAATAACTGTGAGATCTGACAAAGTAACCCCAAACATTAGCGTACCAGCTGGTTAGAAATGTGGTGACGGAGGAATCAGTGTGGAGACCGACCTGTGCTGTCAGCACACACCATCATTGGAAAGAATCTCCTAAAAATACTTTTAATACTCTTCTTTATCCCTTCTGAGCCCTTTCTCTTCCTCTCATACACCTCAAATACTTTTTATGCTCCTGCGACTCAAAACCATTTTAAAACAATTTGGTGAGAACTGTAAGGCAGAATGAAAGGATAATGGCGTAGCTACAGATAAACATGTGAGAGTGTGCATGCAGACTCTCCTGAGACAATAAGTCAACTCCTACCAATTATCAATATTTTCACATTCCTAGATATACTGGGCAAGGAGGAGGAGTTGCAACCATCTTTCATTCAGATTTGCAAATTCCCCCTAGACCAGTTATAAACTAGAGATCTTTTGAACATCTAATCATTAGTTTTCCTCATCCAAGCTACAAAACATTAGTGATCACTAGCGATTAGTGATAGCTTAACTGCAGCCTTTAATATTATCTTAGACTCAATTGGCTTTACTCAGAAAGTGAAGGGACCCACACACTCTGGTTGGCACACTTTAGACATTGTACTGAAATACGGCATTGAGTGTGATGAATTAATAGTCCTCCCACATAACTGTGACATCCTTGTAAATAAAGAGCCGAAACAGTTCTAGAAGTTTAGTGGAACTTTATATAAGAACCGCAGGAGCAACAACCATACTACATGTCCACATCTTCTTACAGGGAAAAACTTCACTCTGACTAACTGGGACAAGAAGATACAACTACTCAAACTATTCTGTTGTCAGCCTACAGCGCCCCTACAGGTCACTAGCCACATTACATGCCCTATACTACATTCCCCCCTCTTAAGCTTTGACCTCCACAACTGTAATAAAAGAAAAACCCACCCAGTTACTTAATGACTACTTAACATGCTAACTCGTTAACTATTACTTTCCAACATAATTACGGTTGCTTTTTTTTTTAACTGGCCATGGACCATGCAAACTTTTAACACAGATAGTCCTTCAAGTAACCAGGTTTAACCATTGCACATTTACAACGGAACCAAGTGGTGACTCAGGTGTCCCTTTTACCGCTTCTTGTACATGTGCGTCCATCGCTGAAGATGCCGGTCCCTCTTATACACTTCCTTCCAACTCACTGCTGTCCTTCTCTGGAACAAGGATCTGGGATCCTCCTGCAGCTTCAGGTATTTCTCCTGAAACTAATGGTAGTTCTGGGGTTTGGAGTTCCATGAAGTCCTTCTTCTCTTCTCTACGCAGAATCTGGTCCACATGCCTCCTCACCAGGAATCCTCCATTCAACATCACCTTGTACGACAGTGGACCTGTGCTCTTGGCAATAAATCCTGGAATCCATTTAGCTCCATAGCTGAAGTTTCGAGTCATCACTGCATCTCCCACGTGGAAACTCCTCTCTCTACTTCGCTTGTCCTGATGTTCTTTTTTGAATCCTCTGTCTCCTATCCACTTTAGCTCTGAGGTGTGGGCGCACCAGATCCAATGTTGATCTCAGTCTCCGTCCTTGTAACATCTCTGCATGTGACAATCCTGTCGTAGACCGGGGTGTAATGCGGTAGTTGAACAACATTCGTGGCACTTTGGTTGCCACACTTCCTTCTCCGGCCATTTTCATCATTGATTTGAAGGTTTGGCCAGCCCTTTCAGCGCAGCCATTTGAAGAAGCATGGTATCGTGCCAACGTGACGTGTTCGATGCCATGCGTCTTCAAAAAATCCTTGAACTCCACACTCATAAAACATGCAGCATTATCTGATACAATAGTCTCTGGTAGTCCTTGGCTACTGAAACTCTTTCTCAGATATTTGATGGTAGTGGTAGAAGTTGCTGTTTTTACTGGGTATGCATCCATCCATTTAGAATGAGCATCCATTATTATCAAAAACATTGACCCCATAAAAGGTCCTGCATATTCAATGTGTAGTCTCTGCCATGGTTTATTTGGCCACTCCCATGGGTGTAGTGGTGCAGCCACAGGTGAGTTTCAATGTTGTTGGCGGGTGTTACATGCTTTAACAGCGATTTCGATGTCTTGGTCCAACTTGGGCCATCAGAAATAACTTTGTGCTAAGGCCTTCATTCTGGTGATGCCACAGTGACCCTCCTGCAGCTGTTGTAGGAGTGCACTTCTTCCTGGTGGAGGGATTATCACTCCTGACCCCCACAACACACATCCCTCTTGCACACTCAGCTCTGTTTTTCTCTCCACGTATGGCTGAAAAACGGGATTAGTTTGTTGTGTTGGCCAGCCTTGCTGGACAAACTGAAACACTCTGGACAGCACAGGGTCCTTGCGGGTCCACCCGCTCATTTCCCTAACTGACACCAGCGTGATGTCCTCCATCATCAGAACTCGGTCCTCTGGTTCTTTCTCCGTGGGATGCCAAAGCAGAGGTAGTCGGCTCAGCGCGTCCGCCTTGCTATGGTGTTTTCCTGGCTTATAAACAATCTCATATTCATAAGCTCTCAACGTTACAGCCCATCGCTGAATGCGGGGAGAAACCATCTGAGGCACAGCTTTCCTCTCGTTGAATAGTGCCAGCAACGGCTTATGAATCAAAATCACAGCTAAACCCTCTTTGTCTAGTTGGGAATAGTTTGACTCTGTTGAGGTTAAGGTTCGTGACATGAACCCGATTGGTCGTTCTTGTCCATCTGGCATGCGGTGTGCCAACACTGCCCCTAACCCATAAGGCGATGCATCACATGACAGTATTAAGTCTTTCTGACTATCATAGTGCAGCAACACATCTGATGATTGAATTAGCTTCTTTGACTGCCCAAATGCTCTGTTCTGTTCCTCCTGCCACGTCCACGGTGTATCCTTCCTTAATAGTTTATGTAAAGGAGCTAACAGTGTTGACAGGTCTGGAAGGAACCTGTTGTAGTAGTTGAGTAAGCCTAAGTAGGCCTTCAGTTCTGTAACATTTGTGGGTGCAGGTTCCTGTTGTATGGCTTTTACCTTGTTTGGCAGGGGGTGGAGTCCCGATGCGTCCACCTTGTAGCCCAGGAACTCCGCTTCCTGTTCCATGAAAGCACATTTACTTCGCTTCAACCGCAGACCTGCCTCTCGCAGTCTCCTCAGCACCTCGTTCAAGGTCTCCAGATGCTCACGGTCGTTCCTACCCGTCATCAGGATGTCGTCCAAGTAGACTGCAAAATTTTGGATGCCAGCCACCAGTCCCTCCATTGTTCTCTGGAAAATAGCTGGACTAGAGGAAACACCAAAGGGAACAAACCTTTGTGTGTGTTAATGGTAACATATGACTTTGACCCTTTATACAGAACCACTTGTTGATATGCATGACTGAAGTCCAGTTTGCTGAACTTTTCACCCCAAACAGCTTTTCAAATAAATCCTCCAACTTTGGTATTGGATACTGCTCCAGCGTTGAAACTTGGTTAACTGTTAGCTTGTAGTCACCACATATGCGTACAGTATTATCTGGCTTTAATACTGGAACAATTGGTGCCGCCCACTCCAAAAACTTCACTGGTTGACTCATGCCTTGTTTTGTGAGTCTCTCCAACTCTGTCTCCACTTTCTTCCTCATTGCGTATGGTACGGGTCTTGGTTTGTAGAATCTTGGCGTTGCTTTTTCCTTTATATGTATTTTTGCTGGTGGACCCCTCCAGGTACCCAGTTCCTCTTTGAACACTTCTTCATTTTCCTGCAGCACATCTTGCAAGGTCCGCTGATGCTGTTCTATTTTATGGATCTGTAGACAGCCCATTTCTAGCTCCTTTAGCCACGCCCGGCCTAACAGGTTTGGTCCGCTACCTGCTACCACCATGACTGGCAACTGCTTGACTTTGTCTTTGTGTGTTACAGTTACTTTTGCCATCCCTAGTGTGGGGACTTATTCACCTCTATACGTTTTCAAAATCACTGAACAGTCCTGCAACTCTTGAGCTTCACCGTCTTGCCATAACTTCCCATATTCAGTCTTTGACAAAACTGTCACACTACAGCCAGTATCCGCTTCAAAATTGATCATTTTGCCATTTAAGTCTAACTGTAACGTAATGGGATCGACCCTTTCCATCTTTGACTCTTTCATGTTGAGCATAGTAAACACTTCCTCTTCTTCACTGGTTTGTGGATCTGCAGCTTCACTCGTGGTGTGCATACGGTTGTTTTGTTTTCCGGTTTCCCTTTTTGTCCTTTATGCTGCACTTTTCCTCCCCCTTTCTCTGCTGGACCCTAGGGGGCGTCGACCTGCACATTTTCTTCACATTGCCCTTTATTCCACATGTTTGTTTATCTTCCACCATCACTTTATGCACTGGTAGTGGGGTAGCACTCCTGCTTCCAACCCCCTCCATTGTTCTTGGTTGTAAATCACGAATGTCTTTATTCGCTGTCTCAATGGCTTGTGCCAGCTTTAAGGGTTTTTCAAACGTCAACTCAGGCTCCGCTAGCAATCGTCGTTGTATGCGGTCATCTGCAATGCCACATACGAGCCAATCATTTCCTTCAGTCTGTCACCGTAGTTATAGTGTTGCGCCAGCTCTCTCAGCACAGCTACATACTCTGTTACTGTTTCGTTAGCCGCTCTTGTCCTTGAATTGAACTTGAATCTTTGGACTATTTCACTAGGCTTCGGGTTATAATGTGATTGAAGCAGGCCCGTCAACTCTGTGAACGATTTATCACCTGGCTTATCAGGGCTTAATAAATTCCTCATCAGACTATACGTCTTGCTTCCCACTGAGCTCAACAATATGGCACGTTTCCATCCTGCATACGTAATCTGGTTTGCTTCAAAAAAAATGCTCAAACACTTCACAATATTCCTCCCAAGTCTGTGTTTGACTATCGTATGAAGCCAGCGACCCTAACATGGAAACAGCCATAACTCCGGCATTCACACTCTCTTCGTCATCCGACATTAACTGAACTCCGCGGTCTTGCGAAAAAAAAACAACTCACCGGCCGTCGTCACTCTAACAGCGTGCTCTGAGTTCTCCAGTTTCCTCGTCGCCAATATGTGCCTATACTACAATAACCCAGTCCTATCTGACCATTTTTTGATAACCTTTGAATTTACTTTACTCAACGTTCCAAAATCTGAAAGAACATTTCATTACAGTAGAACTTTATCAGACAATGCTGTAACAAGTTTTAAAGAATCTGTTCCATTCTTGTTTCCGTATGTGTCTCAGAATACCACAGTGGATGGCAGTAATTCCAATTCTAACCCTTCAGATATTGATGGTCTGGCTCAAAGTATTACTTCCTCACTGTGTTTGGCACTAGACAGTGTAGCCCCCTTAAAAAAGAAGGTAATCAGCCATAGGAGGCTGGCTCCCTGGTTTAATGCAGAGTTACGTACTTTAAAGCAGAATACTAGGAAACTGGATAGAAAATGGCGCTCTACACACTTAAATGATTTCTTTCTAACTTGGAAAAATAGTCTACTACTTTATAAAAACGCCCTTCGACAAACTAGAACAGCATATTTCTCATTATTAATAGAGGTAAATAAAAACAATCCTAGGTTTCTTTTTAGTACAGTTGCCAAACTTACACAAAGTCATAGCTCTGTTGAACCAACTATTCCCCCTTCTCTTAGTAGTGATGACTTTATGGGATTCTTCATAAATAAAATAAATTCTATTAAGAATAAAATCATTGGCATTCTCCCAAACATGATTAACTCTCTCTCAGTAACTGAGGCAGTATCAGAGAGAACTGTAGAACCATGTTTATGTCTGTGCCTTTTTGATTCTACTGAACTTTCGGAATTATCACAAATATTAGCTTCATCTAAACCCTCAACTTGTATGTTAGACCCAATACCAACCAAATTATTTAAGGAAGCGTTCCCTCTGGTTATTGGCCCTATCCTAGACATCTGCTGGGACTCCTTAGGTTAAAATCATTTTAACTGATTGGAATATTTGTATAATTGTTCTGATATGACATTTCTTGTAAAGTACCTAAAGACGACATCTGTTGTGAATTGGCACTATATAAATTAACTGAATTGAACTGATGACTCCTACTGAGTGTAACAATCACAGTTTTAGAAAATCTGCTTTTTTATTGTTTGAAACACAATAACTCTGGAGATGTTTCTCTGACAAGGCTTTTATTTTTTACAGAAAACTGTTGTCCTTTTGTGTCAGATTGATCATTTACATGAATAAACTGGAATCAGTTTACCCGAGTGTGGTCCCCCTGATCTTAGTGGCAGTAACACAAAACCATACTGTGTATTGTTTTCTCTTCCAGTTATGCAAAGCAGTGTGCTGAAACACCAGATTGCCAAAGCAAATTTACCAGCAGAACTGCCAAAGCTTAATGACAGTCAGCTTCGAGCGGTTGAAGCTGCTCTGAAGAGCAACTTCACTCTGATACAAGGACCACCAGGTAGGAGCAGAAACATTGTTATTATCACCGTCTCTACACCAAGATTTTAAAAATCTCCTCTATTACTTATTCAACTGACAGGAACTGGGAAGACGGTAGTGGGTGTGAATATTGTGTACTGGTTTTTGAAGCAAAACTCTGAGAGCTGCAGGAAATACATAGACCCAAAGGACAAAGACAAAAAAGAAGTTATTCTCTACTGTGGTCCATCCAACAAATCTGTGGATGTTGTTGCTGGTAAGTTTCCTCTTTAAAGTATTGATTGAATTGGTTCTGGTTTTACATTTGAATCTCTCCTGAATTTATTGAACCATTTGGGGATGATGTATGTCTAATTTTCCTACAGAGTACTTGATGAAGTTTAAGGACAGTCTCCGTATCCTCAGAGTCTATGGCCTCCAAGTAGAGAACGTTGAGTATCCTTATCCAAACAGCAACCTGCAGTTTTCCCCGAGGGCGCTTCGCCAGGACCGCTCCAAGCCAGAGCTCAGGTACCACACTGTAACATTTATTAAAGACTTCAGAGCAGGTAGCATGAAGCATGATCCCCTCACGCCTCCTAATAACTCTGGAGATGTTTCTCTGACTATCAGTGTTGCATCTATTTTAGGAGCATCACGCTGCATCACCGTATGCGAGAGCCAGAAAACCCCAAGGCAGCTAAAATCAAAGAATTTGACCGACGTATTTCTGATGATGAAGTCTTGACGGCTCAGGAAGTGAAGGAGTAAGTAACCATGAATCAGTCACCATGCAACCTAACCAAAGGTTTTATATTAATATGGGGTTTCATTACATCCTTTGAATATAATGAAATAGAGATAAAACGCATCTAGTCTTCTCTGTGCTTTTCCAAACAGATACAAAGAAGCACTCAGAGAGGCTCGGATCCATGAGCTGAACAAGCATGACATCATACTGTGCACGTGCACACAGTCGTCCACCCCAATCCTCGTCTCCGCAGTCAGTGCACGCCAGATCCTGATTGATGAAAGTGCTATGGCCACCGAACCCCAGGCGCTGATTCCTTTAGTCTGCAACAAACCGGAACAGGTTCACTGTTTCTTCCTTGAAAATGTTCAATAATAATAATGATGGATTGGATTTATTTAGCGCTTTTCAAGACACCCAAAGCACTTTGCAATTTCCTTATTGATTCACTGACATTCACACACTGATGGAAGCTAGCTACGGGTTTAGCCACAGCCGCCCGGGGTCAGGCTGACAGTGCATGCTGCATTTCCTCATGTTGATCTCCTAACCCTAAAGGCTTTTCAGCCAGAAGCCACCAGATCTTTATTTCTAATATGCTGCTATGTCCAAACATTGTACAAACTGAAGTCTTCATGGAGATTTACACACATTTCCAGAAATCAATTAAATGTCAAATATTCTTGTCTTTCCCTTTTTGAAGAATCGCTAAATGGAATGTACTTCTTTATATTTTTACTCAATGGAAAGTGACATATTTACAGAAAAAAAAGTTAAAAGAGAGTCTGATCAAACAGTATTCATATTCTTAGAAGAAACTAACAAACAACAGCTTCTCAGCAAATCACTAAACATCGGTCTGGTTTGGCCTGTAGAACATCAGCACCACCAACGGTCCATCCCCCCACTCCCCAATTCAATTCAATTTATTTATATAGCGCCAACCAACAACAGGTATCATCTCAAAGCGCTTTATAAATCAAGTCATTTCAATTCAGTCATTCAAACACTTTTCTATCTAAGAAATCCCAGCAGATTTCACATCAGCATTCATTCCTCCTGCCTGGACCAATATGTAGCAAAAGTAGACAGTCTCCTTCGTTGTGTTGTCATATCTAGTCAGTGGAATAAAAGAGAAATTGTTTGTGTACACTGGTAAAAAAAAAAAACCTGATTCTAATATATTAGCTGACTCCCGTCCTCTGTCCTCCTTTATCTGAGACTGAATAACGTCAGTAAAACGTCAGAGAGGAAAAAACAAACATTCTGCTACTTAGAGAACCCTGTGTCCGATTCTGAGACAGCATAAATTGTTTCCTGGTCAGCAGGGGAAGAAATCCCTTCAGAAAGTTCTGGGTCTTTTCTCAATAGGATGTGTCCACAATGTCCAAATGGACAGACCGAAGACATGATGAGAAGAAGCACTTTTGATGACTCTATGTTCAGACAGTCATATTTCTGCTACTCTTTTTTTCATTTTCTACTGCTTGATTTCTTGTTTTGCTGTCACATCTGTTTTTGTCTGTAAAATATCAGAATAGACCGTGGTTTTTCTTGTTATGTTGGATGGTCTGTAGACGCTTATCTCTTACTATCTCAAAGCTGTAGAGTGTTTAGAATGGCATTAATTATGAGTAAGAGAGATTTGGATCTTTCAGGATTGCTCTGACCTCTTCTGAACTTTGTGGTGGTTTACCAGGTGGTGCTGATTGGGGACCACAAACAGCTTCAGCCAATCGTGAAGAACCAGAGTGTGAAGAAACTGGGGATGTCCAGGTCTCTGTTTGAGCGTTACTACACCATACAGTCTACAAGCCCGGCTGTGATGCTGGATACCCAGTACAGAATGGTGAGACCATCAGATAGTCTTCAGTAACTACCTGCAGCAGTGCGTCATAACCCAGATCTGTTGCTGTGTTCGGTTTAACAGCATGAGGACATCTGTAAGTTCCCCTCAGGGGAATTTTATGACAACAAGCTGAAGACGGGTGTGGAGCAGCCAAACAGCTTCCTGCGTGTTAAAGGCCGGACGATGCCCTTTGTGTTTGGACACATTGAAGGAGAAACTGTTCGTCTGGTGGTGAAGACTGCAAAGGGCAACAACAACTCTAAGGCCAACCTAAAGGAGAGAGAGGAAGTGGTACGTACCATTCCCTAGCTTAAACATCTACAGGACCAACCATCCTCGGCTGGATTCTGCTGGATGTGAAGATGGTAACTGGACAAAGTTTACCCTAACTTGTATCCAAGTCATCGTATCCACCCAGCTAACCAATAGGGAAAGGTTATATGTTGAATCCAAGCAGAAGCAGCTTCATGAACTTTCTTCTGTTGGTGTCCTGTGACAGTTTATCACAGAAACAGTGGCTAATGAGGGGGAAAAGGTCGATCGTTTCATGAACAAAGACTAGCCTGGCTTCCCTATTGCAGCATGGCATATGTTCAAATCAAGAAAACAAACTAATTCAGCTGTTGGAAACTAGAGCTGCAGCCCCAGTTCCACCAGGATTGGCCGTAGAAATGATGAACAGCTAATGAGCCGCTCTGGGGTCAGAAAACCTTCTTGCACAACAGGCAATATCATCTAATGATAATAACTGAGGTGCTCTATTAAGCATGTGCTGTGCATGTTTTAATATCCACTCATGTAATCATAGAAACATGAATGGTTCATTGGGCCTGTGTGGTTTGAACAATAACTGATTTTATATCATCTCCAGCTTCCCAGCCTATCCTCTAGGTGTCGCAATTGAGCAGGTAACTATAGAAAAACCGCCTTCATGATCAATCATCACCAATCATCCTGAGGACCCGAGTCTCCTGGGTAGCTACTACGCTGCCCTTCATATACACCATAATGACTTTATTTACTGTAATGTACTCATGATTCGTAGTGTGGAAGTTTGTGCTTCAAAAAAGTGTCAGATTAAGAACCAAATATCAACCAAACTTTATTGATAAAGTACTATTCATACAGTCTAGTGTCACTCACAGTACTTTATAGTGGCAAAGAATAAAAGAACAGATTTGCCCACTGGTAACAATGAAATGCTAAAAGTGGATGAAAACAAGTATACAGTAATTCTCAGATCCTGGTAGCTGGAGGGCAGGGTTGATGAAAAGTACAACAGACTAACCCCAAGTACGAGTGCTTCATGCTTACCTCCACTGTTGATCATTAGCAGAAACCTGGCATTTTATTTGTCTTGATTATTTTGTAGATAAAGATTGCTGAAAGGCTGGTAAAGAAGGCTGGAGTGGATCAAAAGAGTATCGTTGTTCTGTCTCCGTATAACGCCCAAGTATCAGACATCAGAAAGAAGCTGGAGGAGCAGAAGCTGGGAGGAATTACAGTAACCACCGTCACAAAGAGCCAAGGTAAAGGTTTCCCTGGGAACAGGCCTGATCCAAAGCATGTAGGCTACGTCCACACTAAGCAGATAAGGTTATACGGGGAGTTAGACGCCTAATGTTATCCACTCAAGAGCATTTACGCCCCGTTTAAGGTCCGTTTAAGTTCCCATGATTGCGCAATCCCATACCGACCTGTGCAAATACTGGGCATGAAAATACGCTTCTTCCAGGCACACAGTACCATACTATAGCACTCTCAAACGAACATTTTACCCTAAATCATTCTGAAAATCCAGTGCATATCAAAATCCACCTTAAGGAAACTTTCCTTCTCATCACTCCCATATTTGATGCCTTGATATTCGTCTGAGTCTCTCTAAGCCCTCTTACCCTTTACGAAACTCCCCCTGCAGAACGTCATACAGCAGCTATGATCACAGCATGCACGTGGAGTCGGACTGATAGTTTACAAAAGTTTTCAGTGTATTGCATTTTAGTATTAAGGGGGGGGGGATCACATTGGTGAAAAATGGCAACACTAGAGATTGTAAGACGACACATAAATGATTCGATATCAGACTCTGAACGTGTTTTTTTTTTTTTTGAAGAACCAGAAATAATTCAGAGGCTTTTACAAGACGTGTCGGCTTTGTAATATTTAATCCTTGGCACCCTTTTATAAATATTAATCAGTATGAAGCTACGTTTGCCACTAAAACCATAAAAACACAGAAATATGAAGTCTTGCATTGAAATCAAAAATGTAGAGAGAAATTAAGCTACTTTTTGCACAGAAACCAGAAATTCAAATACCTATGCAGCTATGTTTTGCATTACAACCATAAAAGCACAGAAAAATGAAGCTACGTTTTAAAGTCAGAGTTAGTAACGCTAAGCCACGGGGGCTCGGCTGCTGAGTGAGCTACATCAGGGAGGAGGAGATGGGTGGGAAAGGGGGAGATAGGTGGGAGCAGTCGTTTCAGCTCCCCCAGTAACTACCAGCAGGGACTCAAAGATTATTCAAACATAAGTGGATGAGTCCAAGCAACACTTCATGTTTTTAATGATGAAATAACATTTTATCAGGAAGTTACACGTCAGAAAGTCAATTTTGCATAATAACCCCCCCTTTAATTATCTGCCTGTGATTGGCCAGTCCAACATCAGCCCCAGATCATTTCAACAAGATAGTGGTCTATAGTCTATGTGAACAGTAGTTAGTGCAGTATTTGGACACTTAAAGGTTTAATAATAAAAGGATAATTGATCTAATCTGGTCTTTTGGTGATTCTTAACACCAGGAGGTGTGGAGAAGAACAGACGCTTGGTTTGTTTCCATGTGTTTTAGAATATTCTATGAGCTGCACTTCTAGTATAAAGCTTTAAAGCTTAATCAAAACTCTCTCTGTTGGCCATTGCTCCTCGAGTGGATGTGTGCTGTAGCAGTTTAGCTTGCTTTATTTTTATGCTTGGGTGCCTGTTTGCCCAAAGTCTGACCATTTATATTTTTAATATGACTGATCTTTTTAGTTATCTTTTTAAACCACTGACAACCTTCTAATAAATCAAAATAAATCGCACACCATCACATTAATAATAAATGCTAATCCATGATACAAGACCAACACAAAGCAACACAGTTCAAAAGACAGGTGCAATATTAATTATATTTATTGAAAGGGGAAAATCAGTTCACTTTCATCAGGTTCATGACAGCTTTTCTGAGTATAAATCAGTAACACGTTATAATGGCGTAATGGCACCAGAAAGTCTTAAAGTCTCGGCCACACACACCATCACTGATTACTCATTATTGATTGTTTGTATTGTTTAGAACCTTCACACCCCTGATGCACAGGAAACTACATCAATAAAAAAGATTCCCATGCCAGCATTTGGGGATAATCTCAGATCTGAACACAGTACCCAACACATTTCTCTTTGGTGAGCATTTCACATTTAATTTGATCGTTTATGTGTAGGGCCACAATCTGGGGTTTTCTGTCATTGCAGAGAAAAAAAAGACATTCATCACCTTGATTATTGACAGCAGAATATGGATTTATCAACTCATTCAGACTGAGTATTTAAATTAATAAAAATATCATAAATTGTAAATGTAAAATGTAAAGGATACTATAGACGATATGCTTTAATAGTTTAAAACTAAGTAAAAAGTTGTTGTGACTGGATTCTCTGAGCCCCATTGGCCAAACTGATGAAAAAGTGCAATATGGGCAAATTTATATTTTATAACCTACTCTCAATGTTTGGACTAGCTTTATTCACTTACTGTCACTCTACTCTTTTTCAGTTGTTTCACAGTTTTCCAGAGAACATCTGCCTTTTTAATATTTACTCATCTTTCACAATTATCAAAGTATTTTATATGTTCTTTCCCTGTTACAACATAACATTAACTTGCTATCATTCATTTTCTGCACCAAAACTTAAAGTAGATTGACATTTAGGAAGTCATCACTTTTAGCATAGGATTCACAGCCCTGAATCATGATCAGTTTCATCTCTGCTGTTGTCAGTCTGTACTTTGTCTAAAAATGTTCCTGATGTCCACATCAGCAAGAGTTTTCTCCTGCAGGTGTTTTATACACATTAGTATCCACAGCAGGCTGAGCAGCAGCTGCTGAAGCCCTTCTTCTTCAGGCTGCCTTCCATTGCTGCTGCCCCTCTGGTGAACTCTGGTACTGGAACTTATTTCCAAGAGGCAATTTCCCTCTTTCAAAAGTGAAATCAGGATACAGGGCTTCTCAGAAAACATCTCCGCACATGCAACATCTTTCCTGGACAAATGCTGTCCTTACTGGTTACTTCCAACTTTTGGTTTTTGGTGCCAATATCGGCTTCTTGTGACTGTGATCTGGCTGAATGGGATTGGCAGCAGAGGTATGGGTGTGTTTGGAGGGACATCAAAGCTCACTAATGTTGTGGATGCAGAAAGGATGCAACTATTTGGCTATGAATATTTAATAGATTTATTGCTTATGGCAATTAAAAATATTAATAATTTATGGTAAATTATTATAGGGCACCATCTGATAAATCAGTAATTATCTTAATACCCAAATACTTCAGTCTCAGTAAGTTTATTATCTACCTTACTACATATTTATGTATAATAAACTTGACAAACAATGACTTTCCAAAATACAAGAACCTATTTACAAAAGAAGAAAAACAAGACAAACATTTTAATCACCCAAGCTAGTAACACAGACTACTGATTAAAAGAAATTAATGACTACCAAAAATAAAACAATGACTAGATAAATATGCAATAAAATAGAAACCGTAAATTCTGATGTCACAGTTCTGTACTAATCTAGATGTTTAAAGACCAATACTTAAATTGCAATGCAGGAATGAAAGCTAAATTAGTTTACCAGTGGTGATTACTTTAAACTAATTAGCACCATTGATTTATGTCTAAACCAATCAACAATGTATGGTTAAAACACAAACATTATGATTAATTTTCCTGTACTTAAACAATCTACTTTAAACTAATCTAATTTGAACACCCTCAGTAGCAATCTTTGTGTATGAAATGTAGGCTTAAACCACACATGGGCTAATCTTAGGTTGTAGCTTTCCTCTAACCCATGTGGAGTTGTCTAGATCCACACTTAATTATTTATTAAATATTAAATAAAGAAAAGAAAACTCCTGTCGGATTGAGTAACTCAGATTTACAGGGTTTAGAACGACTCTTGGCCGGAAAATCTTCGAAAGCACCGGTTTAACCTTCAGGCTGAATGGCCTGGTTTTACCCAAACAGATAGCAGATAAAATCTTACACAAGGTAACAAACGCTAAAAATACACCCTTAAATCTTAGTATCTTAAACTAATCCTACCTCTGCCCAGACAGACCTTAGTGAACAACTGAAGTTCTCCAGGTTCTCTGTGGTCGATGAGGGGAAGAGCTCAACTTGTTAGCCAACAGGCTAACAATAGGCTGCAGTAGCTAGTTAGCAGTGAACCTCATGGCTGTTGGGGGCGCAGGCAGCTCGCCTTTGGTTGGACGTCGGCTCGTCCAATTTGGCAAAGCGGCGATCAGCTCCAACTTCCCTTCACTGAAACGGTTCCTCTCTGCAGCTTCTATAGCACAGCTTTTACCTCTTATCGGCTCCATTACAGTGTGAATGTGCCTCATGTGCCTTACCAATCAGAACGCAGCCATGGCTTGAGTGGAGGAGGCCGGTCTGTGTTAGTGCAGGTCCTTATATAACATCTGGGCTGCATCCTAATACCTCTACTATGCATACTAAGTAGGATGGATCAGAGTAGTATGCATAAAGTTCTGGATGTGTAACTACCGCCACAGGAAGCAGCCAGTGGATGCTACGCTATCCCACAATGCAACAGAAGCCCCAAAATCATAGAAGAAGACTGACCTCGGCTACCGAGGAACTATCAACCACTGACACCGCCACAAAATTGGCTTATAAATATAAAAGTGTAGCGATGCTACTGATTACTTCAAATGTTTTTTGACAACTGATTAAACATTTAAGTTGATTTAACTCCAGTCCTCAAGGGCCACTATCCTGCAGGTTTTAGATGTCTACCTGCTTCTACACACCTGATTCAAATTAAATGGATCAAACAGCATGTTGCCAAGTCTGAGACCTGCAGGTTAGGGGTTCCCCACCCCTGATTTAACGGGACCACAGGCAACCAAACGTACCCTAAACATCTGTGTCAAAGGACACGCAAAATGGTGGAGCAGTATGTCCCATTTCATGCCTACTCGCTCGTTTGCTACGCAGTATTTACTACATCAGTGGTCGAGTAGTTGTTACTACGTAGCATGTAGTACATACTAAGGATTCGGATGCAGGGCTGGTCCTCTCTGCCCCTCCCTTCCCTGTGGGGCTGAGTTTTCTTCTTCTCCTTTGGAGCTACAATGCATATTGGCGCCACCCAATGGCTGTGTGAGACCTGAAGTAAATAAACTGTACCCAGCACCCCCTGCTGTCTTGGTGGAGAATTGTTTCACAGCAACAATAGAAGTAGAAAATGAAAACGTCTCCATACATCTGTGCGTTTAATCCTGCTAACAGAGAAGAATAAACAAGGCTTTAGCCCAGCTGTCCTTGTCCACTAGAACCAGAACCAAACCAACTAATTTCTGTTTTTTCTCCCAGGGAGCGAGTGGAGCTACGTGATTTTATCCACAGTCTGCTCCGTTCCCAGCGATGAGATCCCAAGAGAACCGGACGGTGCCTGGATGTCTAAACATGTGGGCTTCGTAGGAGACCCCCACCAGATCAACGTAGGCATTACCAGGGCCAAGGAGGGACTATGCATCATCGGTGAGGATTAAACTCAGGAACAGCTTCTCCAGTCCTTAAGATCTACTGCTCTGCTCCAACTGCTGAATAAGATGGAGCTAAAACCTGTAGAGACTTCCAGAGGACCAGGGTTGACCCCAGAACTAAGCTCCTCCAGAATCTGCTCTGAACCAAGTAAAAGTTCAGAGTCAGTGTCTAATATCTGGGTTACCTGGAGTAGTTCCCGGTACCGGTGAGTGAGGCCGGGGTCTGTCTAATATCTGGTGAGTGAGGCCGGGGTCTGTCTAATATCTGGGTTACCTGGAGTAGTTCCCGGTACCGGTGAGTGAGGCCGGGGTCTGTCTCATATCTGGGTTACCTGGAGTAGTTCCCGGTACCGGTGAGTGAGGCCGGGGTCTGTCTCATATCTGGGTTACCTGGAGTAGTTCCCGGTACCGGTGAGTGAGGCCGGGGTCTGTTTAACATTTGGTGAGTGAGGCCGGGGTCTGTCTAATATCTGGTGAGTGAGGCCGGGGTCTGTCTAATATCTGGGTTACCTGGAGTAGTTCCCGGTACCTGTGAGTGAGGCCGGGGTCTGTTTAACATTTGGTGAGTGAGGCCGGGGTCTGTCTAATATCTGGTGAGTGAGGCCGGGGTCTGTCTAATATCTGGGTTACCTGGAGTAGTTCCCGGTACCGGTGAGTGAGGCCGGGGTCTGTCTAATATTAAGGTTACCTGGAGTAGTTCCCGGTACCGGTGAGTGAGGCCGGGGTCTGTCTAATATCTGGTGAGTGAGGCCGGGGTCTGTCTAATATCTGGTGAGTGAGGCCGGGGTCTGTCTAATATCTGGGTTACCTGGAGTAGTTCCCGGTACCGGTGAGTGAGGCCGGGGTCTGTTTAACATTTGGTGAGTGAGGCCGGGGTCTGTCTAATATCTGGTGAGTGAGGCCGGGGTCTGTCTAATATCTGGGTTACCTGGAGTAGTTCCCGGTACCGGTGAGTGAGGCCGGGGTCTGTCTAATATATGGGTTACCTGGAGTAGTTCCCGGTACCGGTGAGTGAGGCCGGGGTCTGTCTAATATCTGGTGAGTGAGGCCGGGGTCAGTCTAACATTTGGTGAGTGAGGCCGGGGTCTGTCTAATATCTGGTGAGTGAGGCCGGGGTCTGGGTTACCTGGAGTAGTTCCTGGTACCAGTGAAAGTACATCCCCATTAGCTCTGCAGCTCTCATCCACATTCACACCTTCAGACAGAAAATTAACTTTTGTATTTCTTCTTTCTTCCTCTGGAAAAGGTAACCAGAAGCTGCTCAGACTCAGCACCACATGGCGCCACCTGCTGGACCACTACACTCTCCACAACGCAGTGACAGATGCAGAGAACATTTCTGTCATTGGCTGATGACCGGTTTCCGTCAGATGGAGATCAGAGCATTCTTTCATATTTTACTAGCTTTTATTATCTGGTGGTTTTTCATTCAGTTTGGTGATTTTATGGGGTACAACAATTATTTCTATCTGTCTGATGACTTTCTATGTAGAACTGTAAAACTTAGAATGAGATCTTATTCATTCATTATATGTATGCAGCACTGGTTCATAACAGAACTCATCTCAGGGAACAAATGGGTCCAGTTCCATGAAGTCAACCCAGGTTCTTGGCTTTCACTGATCTCAGGCTTTTATGGCAAGAATGAATCCTCTGATAATGGTTTGCTTGCTTTTAATGGAATGATCTGGGAATGAAATTATCTAAGCGTATTTTTAAATGATTTTTCCATCACTGGACTTAATAACTAATTGTTTACTTTGGTCTCATTAAACCGAATTTAACAGCAAAACTCAAATGTTTCAGTGTTCTTTAAAGGTTAACCTCAGATAAGACCCAGGTGTTAAAATAGAGCAGATTAATCCTTTATTGTCCCAAAAATCAGAAAAACAGCTACGACTGCAGCAAAGTGGCAGGTAAAAGCAGAATTCACGATCACACTAGAAAGTTAAAAAGAAATATAAAAGGTTGGTTGATGTGTACTCATATTCACAGTGAAAAACATAATAATTCAAAAATATTTGTCAAATGACATAATTATATCCCCTTGTATATGAATACTTCAAAACTAAATGTGTCCATATCTAATTCTTCATATTTTTTGCATATTATTCCCTTTTTGGTGTGGTAGTCCTAAAATGTGTCCACCGGTGCAACAAAGTAAAGAATGTCATTATTTAATTAAGGTAATGTTGGACAGATAAGATAGTAAAGTCCAAGGCATATCACTTTGCCCCAATTATATTTCCACATCAAACGTACCCCAAAAAATACAGAATTGTGTTATTTATATACTATAATATAAAATATGTACACATAGAGACTTTACCTAAATGTCAGGGTTACATTCATTATAATTAGTATAAAACCCAAGGAATCTTCATTTCATCCTTATAGCTGCATATTGATGATATTATTATTATAGTATCCAACACTTTTTACATACATTTTTCTTTTACATACCTTTTCCACTCATAATTCAGTTTGTTGCACCATTGGACAACAGAGTACTAGTCTGCCCATCTTGGTTACAAAGTTTTATTATTTTAAATTCAGTCAACTTTTCAGTACAACACAGGTAAATATTTTTTCTGATAGTCATACTTTGACATAACCAAGAATGGAATTCATCTATAAAATAACTGGGTCAAATTCATCGAACAACCCATCAACACAACATAGTGAAACATCCTGTGCTCCTTAAAAATTATTCATTAGGAATTGATTCATTATTTCCTGAACTGTGCTTTGATACTGTCATTCATCAATAATGTCTCTTAATATTGAATAGGCTGGAACAGTTTATCCTGACCTCCGACAACCAGTTTGGTTTTAAACCTAAACATGGCACAGATGCATGTATTTTTGCTCTTAAAGAGATTTTAGACTTTTACAACAGACAAAATTCCACGATTTATATGTGTTTTATTGATGCCTCTAAGGCCTTTGATCGTGTGAATCACGAAAAATTATTTTTTAAATTGCAAAATAGAGGGGTTCCTATGTCACTTATAAGAATCCTCATTTTCTGGTATTTACACCAGACAATGTACGTGAAATGGGGTGATTTTACATCTGCTCCCTTCAACGTATGCAATGGAGTTAGGCAGGGGGGTATTTTATCTCCATTTCTTTTTAATATTTATATGGATGAGTTATCCAACCAACTGAACAGTTGCAGAACAGGCTGTATGGTTGGAGATGCTGTTGTGAACCACCTGATGTACGCAGATGATCTGGTTGTCCTGTGTCCATCCAGTGCTGGCCTCCAGCAGTTACTCAGAATATGTTCCCAATATGGCTCTGACTTTGACATTAAATTTAATGGTAAAAAGAGTAACATAATGATCGTCAGAAGCAAGGAAGACAAACAGTTATCATTTCCTGTCTTCTCTCTCTCTGGTACTGTCCTTAAAACGTGTGAGGAAGTTAAATACCTCGGACATTATTTGAGCGACGACCTGTCTGATGATAGGGATATACAAAGACAATGCCGTATGATGTATGCACAGGCTAATATGCTAAAAATAAAATTTAGTATGTGCTCTGTGCCTGTTAAGTTAACTCTTTTTAAAACGTTTTGCACCCCAATGTATACTGCCCACTTGTGGCGGCACTACAAAAGGAGCTCCATGCAGAGACTTAAGGTGGCATATAATGATGGCCTGAGGATGCTGCTCAATGTGCCGAGAGGGAGCAGTGCTAGCCAAATGTTTGTGAGTGCTGGTATTTCTACATGTCCTGCTGTTCTCAGGAACCTTATGTTCAGCTTTATGTGTAGAATATCTAAATCTGAAAATGGCATCATTTCTGCACTGGCAAACCCTGCCCTGAGTACACTTCGGTTCACTTCAAGGCTTTGGAGGCATTGGCGTTTTAGCTTATATATAAATATGTGATATTGGAATATCTGTCTGTTTTGGTGTACATGTGTATGTCTTTTGTAATTTGTTGTTTCTATGGACCGCCGCTGTGTCTGAAATAAAGATTTGAATTGAATTGAATTGAATTGAATTAATTCACCATCTATTAGTTATTATTTAATTATAATTAAATAAATTAATAATAATTGTATAATTAAAATGAAACAATCACAATTATTGAATTTTAATTATACAATTATTTATTATTAATTATTAGGCTAAAATAATTTCTGGTAACTTGTCAAATGTACTTTCTGCGTCTCTCTCAGGAAGTTCTCTTTCTTCTCAGGATCTTCATTCAGCCTCTCCTTAAACTTCCTGGATCTTTCCTTGGTGATCATCTCAGCCTCATATTCAACATAAACTAGCTTTAAAAAAAGAGAATTTTCAATTCACTTTTATTTATATGGCGCCAATTCACAACAAATGTCATCCAAAGGCATTTTACAACAAAAGTCATTTTAATACAATTATACAAACATTCCAATCAGTTAAAAGTTTTCTATGTAAGGAATCCCAGCAGATTGTGCTGAGTCATTGATGTGAGGTTGTACCCGGATCATGCAGACTCCAACCACAGCAATTCCTCAGCAATCCCTCATACTGAGCAAGCATGTAGCGACAGTGGAGAGGAAAAACTCCCCTTTAACAGGAAGAAACCTCCAGCAGAACCAGAACCAGAACCTGGATCAGTACAAGCGGTCATCTGCTACGACCGTCTGGGGGTCTGAGAAGACAGAGAAGAGACACAGAGAGAACAAAATAACCTAAGCCATCTAACTATAAGCTTTATCAAAAAGGAAGGTTTTAAGCCTAGTCTTAAAAACAGACAGAGTATCTGCCTCATGGACTAAAACTGGGAGCTGGTTCCACAGGAGAGGAGCCTGATAACTAAAAGATCTGCCTCCTATTCTACTTTTAGAAATCCTAGGAACTACCAGTAGACCTGCATTCTGAGAACAAAGTTCTCTGTTAGGAACATATGGAACAATCAGATCTCTGATGTACGATGGAGCTGATTATTAAGGGCTTTATACGTAAGGAGGAGGATCTTAAACTCTATTCTGGATTTAACAGGGAGCCAATGGAGAGAAGCTAAAACAGGAGAAATGTGATCTCTCTGTTTAATATTCATCAGAACTCTTGCTGCAGCATTTTGGATCAACTGAAGGCTTTTGATTGCATTTTGTGGACCTCCTGATAATAAGGAATTACAGTAGTCCAGCCTTGAAGTAACAAATGCATGGACTAGTTTCTCTGCATCACTCCTGGACAGGATGTTTCTGATTTTAGCAATATTCCGGAGGTGAAAGAAAGAAATCTTAGAAACCTGTTTAATATGAGATTTAAATGTCATGTCTTGGTCAGAAATTACACAGAGGTTCTTTACACTATTACCAGAGGCCAAATTAATGCCATCCAGATTAAGTGATTGATTTAGCAGTTTTCTTTTTAAAGGTTCTGGTCCAAAGTCAACAACTTCTGTCTTGTTTGAATTTAAAAGCAGAAAATTCAGAGTCATCCAAGTTTTTATGTCTTCCAGACATGCTTGTAATCTACCTAACTGATTGGTTTCATCAGGTTTTATGGATAAATATAATTGTGTATCATCAGCATTACTGTGGACATTTATTCCATGTTGTCTAATTATTTTACCAATTGGAAGCATATATATAGTAAAGAGAATCGGTCCAAGCACAGAACCCTGTGGTACTCCACAAGTAACCCTTCAGTGTGAAGATGATTTATCATTGACATGAACAAACTAGAATCTGTTGGACAGATATGATTTAAACCAGCCTAGTGCTGTTCCCTTTATCCCTACAACATGTTCAAACCTTTCTAAGAGAATATTATGATCAACTGTGTCAAAAGCAGCACTTAGATCTAACAAGACCAGAACCGTCACAGATCCATTATCTGAGGCCATTAGAATATTATTAGTAACTTTTACCAGTACTGTTTCAGTGCTATGATCAGCACTAAAACCTGACTGAAATCCCTCAAACAAGAATTTTGGATAAGAAAGGAAGGTTAGATATAGGTCTGTAGTTAGCTAAATCATCTTGATCCAGGGAGGGTTTCTTAAGTAAAGGCCTAATTACAGCAACCTTAAATTCCTGAGGCACATATCCATTTATTAAAGATAGATTCATCATGTCTAGAATAGAGCCAGTAACCAGAGGGAACGATTCCTTAAATAATTTGGTTGGTATTGGGTCTAACATACAAGTTGAGGGTTTAGATGAAACTAATATTTATGATAACTCCGAAAGTTCAACAGAATCAAAAAGGTACAGACATAAACATGGTTCTACAGTTCTCTCTGATACTGCCTCAGTTACTGAGAGAGAGAGTTAGTCATGTTTGGGAGAATGCCAATGATTTTATTCTTAATAGAATTTATTTTACTTATGAAGAATCCCATAAAGACATGACTACTGAGAGAAGGGGGAATTGTTGGCTCAACAGAGCTATGACTCTGTGTAAGTTTGGCGACTGTACTAAAAAGAAACCTAGGATTGTTTTTATTTACCTCTATTAATAATGAGAGAGAGAAGAAAAGTATGAGTTGATGGACCATCCAAATTCATTCGTCTGTTAACCTCCATTCATTTTATTAGACTTGGATTATATCCATCCATCTTCTTAACCGCTTAATCCTTAATGGGTCATAGTGGGCTGGTGCCTATCTCCAGCTGTCAACGGGCGAGAGGTGGGGTACACCCTGGACAGGTCTCTAGTCCATCACAGGGACACATAGAGACAGACAGGACAAACAACCATGCACACATACACCCACACCTAAGGACTATTTAGAGTGATAAATTAACCTGACAGTCATGTTTTTGGTATGTGGGAGGAAGCCGGAGTACCTGGAGGGAACCCACGCATGCATGGGGAGAACACGTAAACAGTGCTAACCATTGTGCCACTGTGCAGCCCTTGGATTATATCTCTTTTACATATTTAGACTAATTTTTCAAAACAAACTTATAATACAAAGTAAAATGTTTGTTGACATGTTTGCTTATATGTTATAGTTCATTATGATAGGAGTAAAGGAAAAAAATGAAACTGACATCATGTTGTACTATAGGACATTTTCAGCATCAATGTTAGTTTGTAGCCTAGCTATATGAGACATTCTTAATACTGAGTAATAGTGTTAAAGTTCATATTATTTTCAATTATCAATCAATTAAAATTATAAAAATATTTAGATCAATACTTAAATGACTTTGTACCAAAGTATTACCTTAAGACAAGCAGTTCCAACACTGCACAGAAAAAGTAATATGAAAATATTTGAGACAGAACTGATCTTGTCCATGTGTTCCAGTTATGTCTTCTGTCCTGCCTGATTCTGGAAGGACCCCTCTCAGTAATGTGGTCATTAATGAGATGAAGGTATATAAACGGAGTGATGTGAACTGATTCCAAATAGATGGATATGAGGATGATTCAGTCTCAGTTGGGGTTTCTCAGATATTTAATAGGAACTGGACAGAAACCCATCTCCTGGGTAATTGCTCTGTCCCCATCGAGACATTAGTGACTCCGTCTCTGAAGGTCTGTGAACTTATCTCAGAGTGAACTGTTCCACAGACATAACAATGTCTCTGTATCCTTCAGTTGAGCCAGAGAAGATAAGATGTAAAGAAGTCTCCACCTGGGCATAGGAATTAGCTCATAATAATCAGGAATTGTCCATTTACTTTGAGACGTAACTTGTTGTCAGAACCAAACAAACCCATCTGGGGTATTTTTCCACTTTGTTCACCACTCCGTTCATTTGATGGGAAAAATACGTTCTGATGACCTCCCTGCCCTCTGGGACGGCCACATTCGTCTCGTCATCTGCCAGAAACTCCAAATGAAGATCCAACAGAGAGAAATGTTACGTAGCCTCTTCAGCACGTCTCAATGAGATATTAAATGTCCACTCTTCCCTTGGTTGTTGGTTCTACGCCGTCATCATCAGCCCCATGGTCCATCTCTGGTCTCCTTCAGCCTCTGCACAAAGTGGCCCCCACCACTTCTGTGTTTCCCCAGAAAGGGAGGTTCATCAGTCAGGAGACCTGTGTTAGTTATTAAGTATTTGTTCTTTAAGCAAATGATGAGATCAGAGTTTAGCAGACATGATAGTCTGGTTTAGATTACCTTAATGTTGCTGCTGCATCAAACAATCATAAACAAACTCCATAACTGAAGTTAATGAGCCAAGCTTTATTAACTTATCATGCAAGAGGAAATTAGTCTTTTTAGGTTTATGCCCAGAACCCAACAAAAACTTCCCAAACTAGTTAAAATCTGAGTTAGAATCCTAGTATAGTCCTCCATCCTTCTATGCCCCCCCCCAAGTATAATTCCATTATACTACAAACTTCCTCAAAGGTGTAATCACACCCAGATTAGACCAATATCTTCACCAATATCCCCTTTTCCTAACGATATTAAAGCCCTGTTCCTGATTTCTACCAGCTGTGGAGACAAACATTTAAACACAACAACCAAACTTCTGACCACAGACTGCATCAGATGCTCAAATGGCCTAGTTAAAGTTCAGTTAAAAATGTTTACTGTAGTTTTACTGAGAAGCCGATGAAGGACTGATGAAGAGCCTGGCTGTGGTCAGATGATGGGCCGAGCAGCAGAACTCTGGAAGAGTACTTTTCTTATAACCGGACCTTTAAAGACCCCAAGAACTGACTTCTGTTCCTCAGTGAAGAACCCAGAACCTCTGACCTGGGCCGGTTCTACACCTGTACAGAACTTTGGCTCAGCTGCTCGTCTTCAGTCTGAATACAGAAAACCGGTCAGAACCGGTCCAGAATAATCAACAAAGAGAACCTTAAACCAAAGCCAAGTAACTTCAGAACCAGACGAAGGAAACTGGAATTCATGACTTAAAAGCCAGACGTCACTCTTAAAAAGAACCTTGGATTAGATACTTTGGACCCTGACTGTTGCTCAGAACCACACAGCTTCTAGAACCACTTTCCAGAACTTTCCAGTCCACAGCAGAATTTCCCAGATGAAGGAAACTCCTGAGATCATCAGGTTCCATCAGAACACCAAAGTTCCTATCCACCATTCTGTTCTGATCCGTTTGGACTGTAACCAATATTCCACATCGGGTTAAATACCTGCTGAGCTGTTATGGATCCAAGGTTTAAGGTTCTGAAACCAAACTTACCCAGACCTCACCAGAACAGTCTACAACTGGACCTGACTCAGCACCACTGAAGGCTCAACATTCTGACCTATGAAGCATCCGGACCAGAACCAGAATGGAAAACTGGACTTATGTTCTGCAGGTCAAGACCATGACTCAGCAGAACCTCTGACTAGAACTAAACCTGACTCAGCAGAACCTCTGACCAGAACCAAACCCTGACTCAGACCAGAACTAACCCTGACTCAGCAGAACCTCTGACCAGAACTAAACTCTGACTCAGCAGAACTTCTGACCAGAACCAAACCCTGACTCAGCAGAACCTCAGACCAGAACTAAACCTGACTCAGCAGAACCTCTGACCAGAACTAAACTCTGACTCAGCAGAACTTCTGACCAGAACCAAACCCTGACTCAGCAGAACCTCAGACCAGAACTAACCCTGACTCAGCAGAACCAACCAAACTAGCCGTGTCGTTGTCTCTGACCCAGAGTCCAGGGGTTCAGGACAGTTTGTTTACTGATCCTTATCTCTCTCCAGCAGATGATAAAAGCCCGGCTCCGTTCTGCTCGGATCACAGTTTCTATTTTCTGAGCCTTTTGGACCCAAAGAACCAGAATCATGAAGGTCTGTCTGCTGCTGCTGCTGCTTCTGCTGCCGCTCTGCTCAGGTAAGAACAAATTTGGATCCTTCTCAGAACCAAACAAACTATCAGAACCAGGAAGTATTCAGTTTGATCAACAATATCATGTTCTGACATTCTGGGGACAGTTCTGACTGGGTTCTGATCAGCAGAACCCTGTTGGGTCATGTTACCGTATCAGCATGGAGCTTCAGAACCGCTCTTACAAGATCTGGGCAGAACCTTCTAGAGGTTCAGCAAACATATAGGTGGATCATCCAGGATTTATTGGGTCTAAAGCGGTTCTCGACAGTTGATACTCTGACCTGTTCTAGGACGGGTGTGTTCTGGATCAGGTGTGTTCTGGATCAGGTGCGTTCTAGGCAGTGGCGGCTGGCCAATAGAGGGCGCTAGGGCGCCGCCCCACCACTGACAACTTGCCACATTACCTTGAATAAAAGTGGAAAATATTTTTTATAATAACATAAAAATGTTTCGAAATAATATGATATAATATGAAAATATGTATATTTTCTTTCAGATGTGTAAGATAAATATTTAATAGTTTAAGGGGAGTTGAGTTGTGGTTGTGTTGTCTGATTGAGGACGTATTTCCGCTCCCATTGACTCTCGTTATAAGTTGTACATGCGCAGTAGCATCTTTTCAATACAAAAGATGCGACGCTGGGGGCGCAGGAGAGGTGCGCCCTGAGGGGGCGGGGCTTACAAATCGTCCACCTCCAGCTGTGGGGCCTAAGCTGAAGTCAAACGTCACGGACGTCTGTCATACAGCGCGGTTGATAAACACGTCAGACCGCGGGAGTTGGAGACGAACGAAGGTATTGCTGCGTTAAAAATGCGCATTTTTCAGTTAAAGTGATGTTTTCGGACTTAAATTAGCGCTAACTGATTAGCGGAAGTAGCTGTAGTGCAGACGCCGCTACTTCACAATAAGAGCATATATTCCTATTGGGTAGATGGATGACTTGATAGTTTATCTGCTGAGTGTTTACATTTTGAAAAACGGTAAATTGGGACATTTTATTAATAAATCAATATTACATTTGATTTATTTGATATTTAACACAGCTGCTTATATCCAAATATTAAGTTTATTCATATATTTTGGTTATTTCTTCCTTACATTTGCTCTTATTTTCCATATGAGATCACACATATCATCTCCCTCCTCACATTTCTATCAGCCAAATCTGTATCAGCAGCTGTGTGGAAATAATAAAGAACAGCAGAAATATATCAGCCTTTTCTCCACCATATCTTCTCATACTCTGATTGGCTTTAAGTGGAGCTCTGGCAGGTTCTCCCAGTATGAACAGACTGATCCCAGTCTGAACCAGAACCTCTATAGACGCTCAGTGTTTCCTCCTCTACAGTAGCAGTCTGTGAAGCAGCAACACTGTTGAAGCCTCTGACTGAAGTCATTCTGTTGTCGTAGGATAGTCCTATTAAGAGGAAGATCAGGGTTGTCCAATACAGTATGATTAAGAAACATTCATCTTTACATACAAAAAATGTTAGCTGGTTAGTTTGCCTTAGCAACTGGTTAAAAGATCAATATGTCAATGTACAAATGTATGTAGTCAATGTGTGAATATGATTGTGGAATTAAAAACAAAATTCTACTCATCTCTATTTATAAAAAAAGAGCGATGGCAATTGGATTTGTCCTTTTACTCTAAAATTTTTAGTTTTTTAGTCATATTTAGGAATGCTAATTATTCGGGATTAATTCAAAGCTATCCCTTAATTAATTAGGTTTAAAAAAATATATCGTTTGACAACCCTAATAAATAGCCATCATCATAGCCCCCCCTGGAGAAAATTCAACCAGCCGCCACTGGTTATAGGACAGGTGGGTTCTGGATCAGGTGTGTTCTGGTCCGTCTGATCCGTTCTGTGATTATTCTACAGCTAACCAGTTTCACATCCGATGCTACGGGGAGGATTTTCTGATGGTCAACAACATTCTGCTGCAGTGTACTGGGAAAGTCCAGCAGGCCTGTTACACCAGAGGTGAGTTCTCCAGACCAGAACCAGAGGGGCGGTTCTGTGTGAAATAAACGGGGCCTTTATTAGCAGAAATGTTAGATCCACGCCTTCCCCTTTAAGTGTGATGCTGAAGGATCGTCTGATAACCGGCCCCAGATCAGATCTAGACTCCGTTTGTAGTCTCAGGTAACGTATGAAGGTAAACACGAGTCTGAGGATAAATGTTTTCTCTGATGATGGACGAGGTTCTGCTGAGGAAGAGAGATGTTTAAAACGTACAAGAGAACCAGTTAAAGAACCGCTTAGAGAACCAGTGAGGTCCAGTTAAAGAACAAGTGAGGACCAGTTAGAGAACCAGTGAAGTCCAGTTAGAGAATCAATGAGGACCAGTTAGAGAACCAGTGAGGACCAGTTAGAGAACCAGTGAGGACCAGTTAGAGAACCAGTGAGGACCGATTAGAGAACCAGTGAAGTCCAGTTAGAGAATCAATGAGGACCAGTTAGAGAACCAGTGAGGACCAGTTAGAGAACCAGTGAAGTCCAGTTAGAGAACCAGTGAAGTCCAGTTAGAGAATCAGTGAAGTCCAGTTAGAGAATGTAGAATTAAATTTTATCAAAAAGATAATTCATTGCATGTTCAAAGCAGAGACAAGGAGCCAATTCCCAGTTCTCAGTTTTATTTATAACAGATTAACAAATTGCAGTTTACAGAGAAACATGCCCATTTTCTCTGGGCCAGATAAAGAGATCTGACAACGAATGGTTTTCATGTCATAACTTTTATAAACGTCCAAAACTTCCCAGGATTCTAGGCGTCTCTTCTCCCTCGGTCTCTGCTCCAATCAGAACGTTTTTAAACAGTGTCTTGACAATGACTGGTTGTCAAGAATTATGCAGCCATAAGATGGAAGTGTCCTCCTCTTGGGTCCAAAGTTCATTCTGAGTTTTATGGTTTTATGGTTCCGGGTCCTCCCAAGCAAAACTCCTAGTTTCTATCTCAACACCCTAATCTACAGACATCCTGTTTTTACAGCCTGCAATAAAACTCTTTGTCTCAGAGGTCCTCAAAGGTCACACATACTCCCAACATTATCCAAGGCTCTGATGTTCCTCAAAAGGTGCCCAATTAAAATACTGGTCAAGGATGTGTTTCACAACCATGCATAATATAAAACAGACTTTTACCTTCTGAATGCTTACTAAAGATATAAAATAGCCCCGAAAACGTAAAATACAACAAATCCCTCTTTCAATCTATTTTCAAATAGATTGATAACTCCTCTGTACTCTCCTTCAGGGTTAGTGTTTAAAACTTAAGATCTAAAAGCATTTGAGAATGCAAAAAAATGTCAAACCCAAGAAATTTTATCAGTTTAAAACATGAAGTCTTTCATATGATACCACAACAAGACTTCCAGATTAAAATTCAAAACACAACCTGTTAAAATACCTTTTTAACCTTAACTCCCATTACTCAAAAAATGTCAATCTGTTAATTATAAATTCACCCTCTTTTGGCATTATACAAAAAAATATTATTTTAACAATTCCCAAAACTACTAAGTTCAAAACCCAAAAATGTAATAGTAGGTATAAGAATATCTTAAATGTGAGGAGATAATTAAATCTGACTTGACATATGTTAATACTGTGGAAGAAGCTTAGAAAACCCATGAACATAGACATTATTACTATGTTATATTCTGAAATAAATCAAACTTAAAGTGGGAAGAACCCTGTGAAACAGAAAAAATAGTTAGAAGTAACATTTTTGTTCTTTTAAAAGTTCATATCTTCTCTTCCGCACCGCTGGCATTCCGTCCAAGGCTGCTGGGAGCTGCATTCAGTAAATGTCTATAAAGGAACTGTCTTTTCCAAATGAAATCACAATCAGATGATTACAATAATAATCCCTCTTTAATGGTAAATTACTCCCGTAATTGACCATTTCCCAAACACAGCCAATTCATTCAGGTGCAGGAAGATGCGATCTGATGCCATTAAGAAAACCTGGTATGGAATCAAATGATTAATTTAACATTTACGCATTGTTTCTGAATTCTTCCTTACAGCTTAAAAATCCCATAACATGTGTCATAATAGCCAGAAATATATCCCATAAAATACGCAAAAACTAACCTAGTTAGCCTGAGTTTTTCCCACTTTAGCTGTCAGACCCTGTAAATTTTCCAAGTATAAATTAACAAACCTAAACCTATAATTTTAAAGTATCCAATTATCTTCAAATTCACCAAACCTGGGCATTGGAACAGAACCATGTTTTCCCATCCAGCACTTGAGACAGGCCTGTCCTACTGGGGCAGCAGCTTTGTGCCTCTCCCCATTCCCTCAGGTGCTTGCTGTGGATAAAGCCAAGAACGTTTGTTAATCTCAGCAAATTGTCTCCTGCATTATTGTCGAAAGGCAGTTATGACAAGACATTCCACAGATAAGCAGACCAGACATTCCATCCAGCCTCAACACAAAGCACCGAGCTTCCTTGCAGCCATTGGAGTGCGTCAACAGTGGACAAACAGCCATACATGTCCCATGCCCTAATTTGGCAAATCAATATAATCTTATTTAGTTTTACCAAACATGCCCAGACTTAGTAGATCTATGGTCTGATCACAAATACAATCAAAAGTATAGAAAAACGCAGGTTAACCTCTATCAGTCAGTCTTACCCACTCTGCAAATTCTTTCATCACCCCCACAACTTCCTTCCTGGGCAATACATTTCAGTCTCAACAGTCTCCCAAATCCTTGAGGTGAGTAAGATATCTGAAAATAAATCAGTAAGATCAGTAGGCTCTATGTTCATGTCCTACAAAATGGTGTCTGAGAGTAAACATAACAATTCATAACATAATGTCTATTCCTCAGATATAAACTGCATCGATACCATTCACTAATTCTTTTCTTCAAAGTTTAGGGGTCTGTTCACAAAGTAAATAGATAAATAAAATAAAATAAAAAAATAAAAAAGGCTGGATTTTTCTGTTAGATATTGCTAAAGCACCACTGAAACATTGCAATAACAAAAATAAAGGCAATAACCATCTGCAAAGGTTCTATCCCCTTTTTTTTGTCCCTCTTGTAAACAGTCTCTATGGAAAAGTGGCTCTCCTGGTTTCGCTTCACTGAGGTTGAGACGAATAGCTCATATTGAACTAAACCCCTTTGAAATTCAGACTTCACACCACTTTTCCCAGACTCTGTCCCTTTAATCAATTAATAATTTCTGCTAATATAAGTATGCTACTTACAGTGAGATAAAGATGTCCAACTAGGTTCCCCTCCAATTATAACTGTTGTTGGTGTTGTCAAGGTTACCTGTGAAGCTCCTCCCATCTGAGCAATTACCAATAACGATCCAGTCTCCAACTCCCCATCACTTAAGTGTACTGGATCTCTATCAAGCTGGCTCAGACAAAAAAATATCAAAATTAAAAACATCAAATGTTTAAAACAAAATCAGAGAATAGTACTGACTGATAAACACAACATAGTTTACAAAAATAGTCTTCAGTTTGCTATACTTCAAATTCTATCCATATTTCTAAAGAAAAATCCAAGATTTAAATCACTGACAAAACAGCTTCCCTATACATATTTCTGTGGGACTTTAAGACCGTAGTGCAAAACAGGCACGTCTCATTCCCTGATCAAATTGATGTGAAAGTAACCAGGTGGTTGCTTATTGTTAGAAATTGCCAAACCTAAAGTACTTGTTTTTTTTCTAAAAGTCTAATCTAAATTCAAAGTAACTTTTGCTTATATGATTCCTCTTTAAACAAACCCAAAAAGCCAACTGGGCAAGATATTCTGGTTGTAAATAACGAAACAGTTCATACTTCAAGAACATCTGTCAGATTCTGTGAAGTGAATCAAACATAGTCAAACTGATTTGTGCAACTAAAACTCCTCTTAAATTTTTGTAGGATACATAGTAGTCTAATTCCCCTTAGCAGTAAAACAAAAAAAAATTCAATAAAGGAGGTTCAAGAGATAAGATTTCTCTAAACAAAAACTAGTAGCATTAAAATAAAAAACAAAAACCAGCATTTTTACAGTATCCCAATTATCTCCTTCTATGTCTCAAAGTACAAACACTAAATTTAATTGAAGCTTCTAAACAAATGTCAAAGAAATTACCACTGAATCATGTTTTCTTTAATCCAGCTTCTCAAATTAACATTTTTCCAAAGTTCTCATTAATAAGCAGACCGCAGTTCAGTAATCTGGGTCAGAATCCAAGTCGAAAAAATATATAAAGGTTGAGAGAGAAAGAGAAAAAAAAATAAAAAATAAAGAAAATAAAATCAAAACAATCTAAATAAATTGTCAGTTACAGAGTCTCCACTAATCAAATTATATATTATGCCATTATTCTATGATCAGAACTGTTCTAAAATGTTTTAGGACATGTAAATTTACTCTCAGCATCAAGTAGACTAGCTAACAATTAATGAATAACATCTAAAAGATTAATCTTAAACTTTAAAACTAAAACCAATTCTTATTTGTCAAAACAAAATGTGCATTCAAATATATGGTAAAAAATTATTTCAATGTAGCTGGTCCAATCACATTTTGCTTCTACACGATCAGAATAAATGAATTAGAATTTACTTCTTACTTCTAAATTAAACCATCATTTCGATCACCGCTGATATTCATTACTTGTTCTTAAACAAATCTACCAAAGAATTTAGTTGTTACTTTCAATCCTTAGACCAATTCCAAATTTATCCCCAGCCTGTTTAAAAACAAACTGATGCCTTAAAGATGACTCTGTGTTTTAATGTTTTCTTCTTTTTTTTCAAACTCAAACATTCAAATCCCACTAGTTTAGAAAATATCACTATGATAAGTATTGTTTTGCATGGTAAAAACATTCAATTTGTAACGGAATTGAAATATGCTGGGTTACTCCTTGAACCCCAGTTGAAATTTGATAAATCCAATAAGCATTTAGTGTCCACAAAATCCTTAAGAATGTTCAATTGTGTAAATAATTTAACACCAGTCTCCTTTAGGTCATTCATTCAGAGACTAAGCTATATTTCTAAAGTCTATAGAGCCATCAGAAATAAGCCAAACATAATTTTAGCATAAATGATACTTATTTAAATCACAGAAAGAATTCATTCTCTGTACCATTCAACACGGTGCTTATTAAAAATAATTTAGACCAGTTTGTTGCTTTCCAATTAACACCGTTTGCTTTTCGTTCTATTCTTATAATTACTGCTTATAGGTTTATCTTTATTTAGGCCAACTTAATCAAATCCTGCTTAGATCAATCAAAAAGCAACAAATCCACCCAATTAAAGATTCAAAAAATGCAACTTTTATTTTGACTATAAACTCCCCTCTTTTTAATTTTAAAGATGAAATCAAAAATTAAAACTTCACCAAGTCAGAATCAACGCATGAATAACTGTTCTTAGTCATTTGCGTTTAATTGTATACATGCATCATTATCCCAATAAATGTACATGCTCTCCTCATGTGATAAATTGAGCCTTCTCTGGCAAAACCAGTTAACTAAATTCAGCATGTACTTCTTAATCTTTAATCTCCGTATTGTAACAGTTCAGTTAAATGTGAAACACCTTAAAATTGCCCTTCGTAGAAAATGTGCTAAAACATTGCCGAAGGGAGTCCAAATGAGTAGCAAACAAAATATATCTGAACAGTTATTTTGAGGCCGTTTTCTAACAAACGTCCAGTCATATCATAAAATATTACATCCTAATTAACCAGAAAAATTTAACAAAATCCAAATTCGTTTAAGTCTTAACAAGGCAATCGTCTGCAGGAGTCTGTAATCACTTTCTATCCAAAATCAACTTTTAGCTTACAACACACAGAACATGCAGTTATGTTTAACCACAAAACACATTGACACACAAAAGCAAAAACGCTAGCATAGCACAGCAGCCTACAGCAACGTGCTACCGTTAGCTCTCTTTGTCCAACGAAACCTGAAACAGTACAAAACGTACGGCGAAAACAGTCAAGAAAATCGCAACACATACTTTAGAAAATTACATACCGCAATGCCAGGTCTTAATCCGCACAATTTATACCACTTTACCAAACTTTAATTCGGCACAAACAAAACAATCTCCTGTTCTTCCAACACGGACTGAAACACATGTTTCCAAAACAGCCGTCCCGCACAGAAAACACCGAATCTACAACGTCCGTTACAGCCCAAAACCATTAACAAAAAACACAACATTATAAGCGGTGACTTTTAGACCTTATTAATTATTTTATCGCGGAGGTTTACACCAATCTGTCACAATTTTCGTAGTCTGCTTTGAGAAATTTCCCGGCGCCGGCCTCCAGAAAACCACTCAAAAGACTCGAACAGATGGCAGAAAACCGCCTATTACCACTAATTTATTTATCAAAACATATAGTCAAAGCTGTTGTATGTTAGCCGTGCTATTAAGCAGAAAATCACGCAGAATTCGCTCCGCCATCTCACCACCTAGCTTGGGCGTCCGCTCTGATGGCCTGTTGTAAATGTTCACAGCTAATTCTTATAGATTTTTTAATTTCAGTTATCCATCATATTTAGTTATATATTTATTTATCTATTTTAATGATTTTATTATACCCGAGTTCATTATTTATACTATAACATTTTAACACAAACGCAACATCTCCAGCACGTCTCGCAAAGCACCTGCGTAAAAAACTATCTCACACACACATACAGACACACATACACAAGCACATGCGCATCACACACCAGCTCGTCACCTCAAAACATCAAATACAGTACTTTTACAATATTATTAAAAACTAACCACAATCGTACACACCAAAAGCCGGACCATTAAACCCAACCCAATTCACGTGGCTCAATCGTGAGTTTGGGGATACGCCGGCTTCAACAAGGTAATCCGTACATATTACGGTAGGGCTCCCCGGCTCTACCGCAATCTTTTTTCGTTTGCCAGCCTTGAAGAATCTCCGAAAGCGTCCTGTCGAAGTTGAGATGCCAATTCTCAAGCCCCGATCCGCAATTTGGTCGGCCCCGATTTTGAGTCGTTGAAGGGACCGCTCCATCCGGTCCATCTGCTCCATTGTCCTGCAGAGTAACAAACACCATCTCCCAGCAGGCACCGGTGTTTCTCTGCGGAGCGCAAGGAAGGTCGCAATCATGCGCAGAACAGAGAGACAGAAAGATGAGCAGCCTATTTATCATATTTAACTTGCATGACAACATTTACCCAATGTTAGATTAACCAATCAACAGAATTAAAAACTACGCAACTCTGCGCAAATTGTCAATAGAGCAAATACATGTCCGTTAATTAACTTAAAAAATAACTGGATCTTGGTCCAAACTCTGCACACGTTCGAGGTCACCATTTGTAGAATTAAATTTATCAAAAAAATAATTCAGTGCATGTTCAAAACAGAGACAAGGAGCCAATTTCCAGTTCTCACTTTTATTTTAAACAGATTAACAGATTGCAGTTTACAGAGAAACATGCCCATTTTCTCTGGGCCAGATAAAAGATCTGACAACGAATGGTTTTCATGTCATAACTTTTATAAACGTCCAAAACTTCCCAGGATTCTAGGCGTCTCTTCTCCCTCGGTCTCTGCTCCAATCAGAACGTTTTTAAACAGTGTCTTGACAATGACTGGTTGTCAAGAATTATGCAGCCATAAGATGGAAGTGTCCTCCTCTTGGGTCCAAAGTTCATTCTGAGTTTTATGGTTTTATGGTTCCGGGTCCTCCCAAGCAAAACTCCTAGTTTCTATCTCAACACCCTAATCTACAGACATCCTGTTTTTACAGCCTGCAATAAAACTCTTTGTCTCAGAGGTCCTCAAAGGTCACACATACTCCCAACATTATCCAAGGCCTTTGATGCTCCTCAAAAGGTGCCCAATTAAAATACTGGTAAACAATGTGTCTTTATACCCATGAATAATATAAAACAGACTTTTAACTCTGAATGTTTATACAACAAGAACCAGTGAAGTCCAGTTAGAGAACCAGTGAGGACCAGTTAGAGAACCCGTGAAGTCCAGTTACAGAACCAGTGAAGTCCAGTTAGAGAACCCGTGAAGTCCAGTTAGAGAACCAATTAAAGAACCACTTAGAGAACCAGTGAAGTCCAGTTAGACAACCAGTGAGGAGCAGTTAGAGAGCCAGTGAAGTCCAGTTAGAGAACCAGTGAAGTCCAGTTAGAGAATCAATGAGGACCAGTTAGAGAACCAGTGAGGACCAGTTAGAGAACCAGTGAAGTCCAGTTAGAGAACCAGTGAGGACCAGTTAGAGAACCCGTGAAGTCCAGTTAGAGATCCAATTAAAGAACCACTTAGAGAACCAGTGAAGTCCAGTTAGAGAACCAGTGAGGACCAGTTAGAGAACCCGTGAAGTCCAGTTAGAGATCCAATTAAAGAACCACTTAGAGAACCAGTGAAGTCCAGTTAGAGGACCAGTGAGGACCAGTTAGAGAACCAGTGAAGTCCAGTTAGAGAACCAGTGAGGACCGATTAGAGAATCAGTGAAGTCCAGTTAGAGAACCAGTGAAGTCCAGTTAGAGAACCAGTGAGGACCAGTTAGAGAACCCGTGAAGTCCAGTTAGAGATCCAATTAAAGAACCACTTAGAGAACCAGTGAAGTCCAGTTAGAGAACCAGTGATGTGTCATGCCACACTCAGCTTCCCTCACTCACTCATCATCATCATCACCCTCACCTGTGCCTCCAATCACGCACACCAGATCCTCCTTACCTCACCTCTTTATAACCTGCCACTTCCCTTCAGTCACGGCCGGATCATTACAGGACTTCAGACCTTCCACTGTGTGTTTCTCCTGTTATGTTCGTTCTCGCCAGCCTTCATCCCTCAATAAAGAACTCTGCACCTTGCTTCTGCGTCTGGGTCCATACCTCACACCGCAAATCCCTGACAGAATGATCCGGCCCAGAAAGATGGACCCAGCAGAAGCCTCCGACCCCGATATCTTGGAGTCCCTCTGGTGCAGGCTGGAGAAGGTCTCTGGCTTCGCCAGCCTGTCCGCTCGCCTCACCGCGCTGGAGGACTACATCTTAGACCTCCTTCCTCGGTTCCGCTCCAGCCTCAACCCGCTCGATGCGGAGGAGTTGGAGGAGGCAGCCGACGACGCCTTCCTTGCTGCGGAGGAGGAGCTGCCTCCTGCAGGGACACAGCCCGCCTCTACCAATGTCGGCTCGGTCTCCTGGTTCCATGCGCCTCCGATCCTCTCACCGGCTGTCTTCGCCCCTTTCCCGACCGCTTCACCGAGGGCTCCGGTCAATCGCCCAGCTGCTGCTCCCACACCACCGTCTTCGGCTGCGGCAGGACGGGGTCCCCTCTACGTTAGCGAGGATGAACTGTTCGAGTTTTTTCATGGGGACAGACTCGAGTACCTCTGCTCGAGAGGGGATCCAGCTCCTCGCCGCGGTCAGCGACGCAGACGCCGGAAGGTTGCGCCGGAGTCTCCGCCCTCGGACGGTTCGGACTGGGAGGACGCGGAGGAGCAGTATCTGGAGCAGCAGACCTCGCTCGTCGGCTCTAGGCTTGCCTACTGCGCTCCGGGAACAGGCCCACGTAGGCATGAGCCTCCATGTCAGCCACGCAGCCGAGGGCACGAGGCACCTCTACCATCTCGCCGCAGACGGCGGCGCCGACGGGAAGTAGTTGCTTCCGGGTCCCCGAAGTTCGCGTCTGCATCGCACTGCTCGGCCCCGAAGTTGGCGTCTGCATCGCACTGCTCGGCCCCGAAGTTGGCGTCTGCATCGCACTGCTCGGCCCCGAAGTTGGCGTCTGCATCGCACTGCTCGGCCCCGAAGTTGGCGTCTGCATCGCACTGCTCGGCCCCGAAGTTGGCGTCTGCATCGCACTGCTCGGCCCCGAACTTGGAGTCTGCATCGCCCTATTCCTCCTTCTCCCTTCTTCAGTCTCTGTTCCCAGAGCCCACAGAGCACCTGCAGTCTCGGCTCCCAGAGCTGCCGGATATGCCGCTGCCGCCTCCTGAGCTGCCTGCTGCATCGCCTCCAGGCTCCCACGCCGGCTCCTCGCCTCCAAGCTCCCACGCCGGCTCCTCGCTTCCAGGCTCCCAAGCCTGCGCCTCACCGCCAGGCTCCCACAGCGGCTCCTCGCCGCCAGGCTCCCACGCCGGCTCCTCGCCGCCAGGCTCCCACGCCGGCTCCTCGCCGCCAGGCTCCCAAGCCGGCTCCTCGCCGCCAGGCTCCCAAGCCGGCTCCTCGCCGCCAGGCTCCCACGCCGGCTCCTCGCCGCCAGGCTCCCACGCCGGCTCCTCGCCTCCAGGCTCCCACGCCGGCTCCTCGCTTCCAGGCTCCCAAGCCTGCGCCTCGCCGCCAGGCTCCCTCGCCGGCTCCTCGCCGCCAGGCTCCTCGCCTCCAGGCTCCCACGCCGGCTCCTCGCTTCCAGGCTCCCAAGCCTGCGCCTCGCCGCCAGGCTCCCTCGCCGGCTCCTCACCACCAGGCTCCAACGCCTGCGCCTCGCCTCCAGGCGCCTCGCCTCCAGGCTCCTGCGCCTCGCCTCCAGGCTCCCAAGCCTGCGCCTCGCCTACCGGTCCCCAGGAGAGGACCGCCGGGCCGTGCGCCCGCCTCCTGTCCCGTCAAGGGACGTCCGTCCAGCCCCCAGCTGGACCTCCAGGTCCCCAGGAGAGGACCGCCGGGCCGTGCGCCCGCCTCCCGTCCCGTCAAGGGACGTCCATCCAGCCCCCAGCTGGACCTCCCGGTCCCCAGGAGGGGACCGCCGGGACTTCCGCCCGTCTCTCGTCCCGCCAGGGGACGTCCGCCCGTCTCTCGTCCCGCCAGGGGACGTCCGCCCGTCTCTCGTCCCGCCAGGGGACGTCCGCCCGTCTCTCGTCCCGCCAGGGGACGTCCGCCCGTCTCACGTCCCGCCAGGGGACGTCCACCAGTCTCACATCCGGCCAGGGGACGTCCGGCCAGAGGAAGGCATTCGGGCCGTCCGCCCGACTCACGTCCGGCCAGAGGAAGGCATTCGGGCCGTCCGCCCGACTCACGTCCCGCCAGGGGACGTCCGCCAGCCTGTCGTCCCGCCAGGGGACGTCCGCCAGCCTGTCGTCCCGCCAGGGGACGTCCGCCAGCCTGTCGTCCCGCAAGGGGACGTCCGCCAGCCTGTCGTCCGACCAGAGGACGACATTCCGGTCGCCCGCCTGACCTTCAGGGGCCTCAAAAAAGACACTCGGGCCCTCCTGCCGTGGGCCCCCTCCACCCACCCTGAAAGGGTGCTAATCCTTTTGGGTTTTTTTTTTCTATATGGCGTCTGGGATCCGCCTTTAAAGGGGGGGGTCCTGTCATGCCTCACTCCACACTCAGCTTCCCTCACTCACTCATCATCATCATCACCCTCACATGTGCCTTCAATCACGCACACCAGATCCTCCTTACCTCGACCAGTTAGAGAACCAGTGAAGTCCAGTTAGAGAACCAGTGAGGACCAGTTAGAGAACCCGTGAAGTCCAGTTAGAGAACCAATTAAAGAACCACTTAGAGAACCAGTGAAGTCCAGTTAGAGAACCAGTGAGGACCGATTAGAGCCAGTGAAGTCCAGTTAGAGAACCAGTGAAGTCCAGTTAGAGAATCAATGAGGACCAGTTAGAGAACCCGTGAGGACCAGTTAGAGAACCAGTGAAGTCCAGTCAGAGAAACAGTGAGGACCGATTAGAGAATCAGTGAAGTCCAGTTAGAGAACCAGTGAAGTCCAGTTAGAGAACCAGTGAGGACCAGTTAGAGAACCCGTGAAGTCCAGTTAGAGATCCAATTAAAGAACCACTTAGAGAATCAGTGAAGTCCAGTTAGACAACCAGTGAGGACCAGTTAGAGAACCAGTGAAGTCCAGTTAGAGAACCAGTGATGACCAGTTAGAGAACCAGTGAGGACCAGTTAGAGAACCAGTGAAGTCCAGTTAGAGAACCAGTGAAGTCCAGTTAGAGAACCAGTGAGGAACAGTTAGAGATCCAATTAAATAACCACTTAGAGAACCAGTGAAGTCCAGTTAGAGAACCAGTGAAGTCCACTTAGAGAACCATACAGAGAGCCAGTCATAAGATTGCGTAAGATGGCGGCGCGCAGCTTAGCTGTTGAATGGAGCTCTGGCTTTGTTGGCATTTCTCCACATTAATCTATCACACAATTTGCACTTTTGTAAACAATCTAAGCTAATATGGGGGGACCCACGATTGCACAGATGAAAATAGTGGAAGAACACTTGGAACAGATCAGCCTAACGCTGAGAAACATAACCAAACAGGAAAACTTGACGGCATTGAATGAGAAACTGTCAGCTGACATTCGGTCACTTAAGATGTTACTGATTGAGAAAGATGAGAAAATAGCTATGCTGGAGAAACAAATCGATGATCTTGAACAGTACACAGGAATGAATGACCTCATTATAACTGGCTTGGAAACAAAACACCGTAGGCTACGCGAGGGTGGCGGATCCAGAGGCAGGAATCCCTGATTATAATGCGCCGGAGGCAGAGACCCAATCTCTGGAAAAGCAGGTTTTTTCATTTTTGGTGAGCAAAGATATTGAAGTTCAGAGCAAAAACTTTTCTGTCTGTCACTGGCTACCTAAAAAGCGTCTTTCTACGATCCCTGGGCCTTCTGCCATCATTGTGCGCTTTGTGTCTCACAAAGTCGCGCTGTTGAGACAAGGGGGGGAATTGAAGGGCACGAAAGTTTAACTCAATGAACATCTCACTAAGAAGAATGCAGATATTGCTAAGGACGCTAGATTACTACGTAAAAATGGAAATATTCAGTCGACATGGACCCAGAACTGTACAGTGTGGATTAAGACGTATGGATTACAACCAGAGGATGTGGAGGTTATGGCGATACGGGATTCACATCAGCTGGATGAATATAAATGAATCATTTCAGTCTCAAGAACTCCTGTTTCTACTGCTGCCGATGGGCTTCTCGAGTGAAAGGAATAACCTTGATGTATTGGTGGAATGCGAGTCGTTTTGGTGTGACGATGTTCTTTCAAGGTACTTTCTTATCATTTCCTTATTATGACATCAACTGACTCTAGTTTCATAACAAGTGTCTGGAAACACGCAGCGCCTGGAATAGATTCACTGATTTTGAACCCATTTGAGCTAAACATGGACAACAACTCTGGAATTTTTGAAACCTTCTTTAATCCTGTTAATCTGTCGTGTGAATATTATACTGAACAGCAGTTTAATTCCTTGCCTTGCTCGACTCCTCCACAATGTGATCAAACCTCGTTCTCCACGATTCATGTGAATGCACGTAGCTTCAGAGAAAACTTCGATCACTTTAAAACCTTCTTATCTATTTTGTCACACTCCTTCTCAATTCTAGCATTTACGGAAACATGGCTCAATAATGGCACATCACACCTCTATAATCTATCACACTACAATGCTATCCACTCCTGTAGAGACATGAAAAGAGGAGGAGGCGTTTCTTTGTACATGTCTGATTCATTTAATTATATTCTCAGAAAAGACTTAAGTAATGACTTCAACCTAACATTAGTAGAATCTTTATTTATTGAAATTCAGTCATGTTACTCATTTAAAGGGAAAAGCATTGTTATTGGATGCATTTACAGACCACCTGCCTCAGACATAAACACTTTCATACATAAGAACATAAGCTCTGTTTGTTACACGATGACTTCAATTTGAATATCTTAAATACTGATCACACTGCTACACACGACTTTCTTAACACCCTGTAATCTGTAAACTTTGACCCTTTAATTACAAAACCTACCAGAGTTACCACACACTCAGCCTCTCTTATAGACAATATTTTCTTTAACTCATGTGACTATAAAGTGTCATCAGGGCTGCTATGGTGTGTCGTGTCTGACCATTTTCCATTTTTTCAAATGATACATTCTGCTTTTGGAGCTCATATTACAAATAATGAGCATGTAAAATATCGAAAGTTCACTCTTAAAAATATAGAAATATTCAAATCAGCCATTGGCTCCATCAATTGGGATGAGCTCATGTTGATGCAGGATGCTATCAAAGCCTATGATTTATTTATGACTCTCTTATTTCTGCTCTGGAATCCAGTTTTCCCTTGATAGCTGGGAAATACAAAGTAGCTAGAGACAAACCCTGGTTTACCGGTGAATTGAGGAAACTGTCCAGAAAGGAAAATCGGTTGTATCGCAATTCTGTCACCAAGCCTACTCGTCATATCATAGAAACATACAAAAAATATAGGAACCAATTCACAAGATTAATTAAGGCGACCAAAAAAAAGTTTTATGCCGACCAGTTTAATCGAGTTTCTAATTACATTAAATCGAGCTGGAACATTATAAATCAGATTCTGAGTCGTAGTAGGAAGGCTGCATCTGCACCCAGAGAGATGAGAGACTATGATACGTGTCTATCAGACCCTATTGATATAGCTAATGGCTTTAATAATTTCTTCATCAACATTGGTTCTGATTTAGCACACAATATCCAGAAAACTGATAATGATCCATGTAGCCAAATAAATGGGCGGTACTCTCCCCTCCCTAATCTTGATCACCCTACTACGCAGAAGGTCAGAGATACTATTTTTTCTTTAAAGAACTCAGCCTCTGGCCATGATGGCATTAAGAGTACCCTCTTTAAGGAGACCATTGGTCATATTATTCAACCTCTTACTTAGGTAATCTCTTTATCATTTCAATCTGGAATTATTCCCCAAGCTCTCAAATTTGCAAAAGTTATTCCCATTTTTAAATCAGGTGATACAAAGGTGTTTGGAAATTATCGACCCGTATCCATTCTGCCCTGTTCTCTAAAATATTTGAAAAACTTGTCAATAAACGATTAAATGAACATTTAATTATCAAAAACATTATATACAAACACCAAAAATAGTTTCGAAAAAAAATATTCAACAGAACATGCATTAATACAGCTTGTAACTTATATATCAAATCCCCTAGAGAATAAAAAAAATGTGCTCTCTGTGTTTTTTCTTGATTTAAGTAAGGCTTTCGACACTTCAAATTCACACTATATTTTGACTTCCAATTCAATTCAATTCAGTTTATTTATATAGCGCCGTTTCACAACAGATGTCATCTCAAGGCACTTTACAAGAAGAGTTATTACAATACAATGTTTAATTTAGAAATTAGAGAACCACAGAAGATTGAGTCGTCAATTCTCAGCAATCCCTCACACTGAGCAAGCACGAAGCGACAGTGGAAAGGAAAAACTCCCTTTTAACAGGAAGAAACCTCCGGCCGAACCAGGCTCAGCACAAGCGGTTATCTGCAGAGACCGTCTGTGGCTTGGAGAATACAGAACAGAGACACAGAACAGAGACACAGAAAGAGCAACAGAACTGATGCAGAAGTTTGTTGCAGGACGTGGAGAACTTTCCGTCACTGCAATGCCATCTTAGTCAGGGTCGTCAGGCAGGGCGGGTCAGGAGCACCTACTGTAGGAAGAGACTAAGAGAAAACAGGTTAGCGCTTGAATTGACAGCACATCATGCAGTTGGGGAGAAGCAGGAGAGAAAGTAGGAACAGACCCTAATAATGTCCTCCAACAGCCTAGCCTAAAGCAGCATAGCTACTAACATTAACCTGTCTCCTAGCTACTAGGAGACCTAGCTACTAACACTTTCTACCTGGCTTACATTAATCTATCTCTACCTAGCTACTCTACCTCTTCCTATCTCTTCCTAGCTTTTGATACTCTACCTGACTACTAACATTAACCTGTCTCTTCCTAGCTACCTGTCTAACCTGTCTCTAACTACCTATTAACATATATCTAACTGTAAGCTTTGTCAAAGAGGAAAGTTTTTAGCCTAGTTTTAAAGATAGACAAATTGTCTGCTTCACGAACCAACCCTGGGAGCCGGTTCCATAGGAGGGGAGCCTGATAGCTGAAAGATCTGCCACCCATTCTACTTTTAGAAATCCTAGGAACTACCAGTAAACCTGCAGTCTGAGAGCGAAGGTCTCTGTTAGGAACATATGGAACAATCAGGTCTCTTATGTATGATGGAGCTAGATTATTAAGGGCTTTATATGTCAGAAGGAGGATCTTGAATTCTATTCTAGATTTTACTGGGAGCCAGTGAAGAGAAGCTAAAACAGGGGAAATGTGATCTCTTCTTTTAATATTCATCAGAATCCTAGCAGCAGCATTTTGGACTAACTGAAGACTTTTAATTGTTTTCTGTGGACTACCTGATAATAAAGAGTTACAGTAATCCAGCCTTGAAGTAACAAAGGCATGGACTAGTTTTTCAGCATCACTCCTGGACAGGATGGTTCTAATTTTTGCAATATTCCTAAGGTGAAAAAAGGAAATCCTAGAGACTTCTTTAATGTGAGATCTAAATGACATATCTTGGTCAAAAATAACACCGAGGTTCTTTGCTTTATTACTGGAGGCTAATTTAATGCCGTCCAGGTGAAGGCGTTGACTAAGTAGTTTATTTTTCACAGCTTCTGGTCCAAAGACGACAACTTCTGTTTTATCAGAATTCAGAAGCAAGAAGTTTAGAGTCATCCAAGTTTTTATGTCTTCCAGACATGCCTGTAGTCTACCTAACTGATTGGATTCATCAGGATTTATGGATAGATATAGCTGTGTATCATCTGCGTAACTATGGAAATTTATCCCATGCTGCCTAATTATTTTACCAATAGGAAGCATATATATAGTAAAAAGAATCGGCCCAAGCACTGAACCCTGTGGTACTCCGCAAGTAACTATTGAGGTTGAGGAAGATCTATTGTTTACCTGAACAAACTGAAATCAAATAAGATAGACAAATAAGATTTAAACCAACCTAGTGCTGTTCCTATTATACCGACACTTTGAAGCCTTTCTATGAGAATATTGTGATCAATGGTGTCAAAGGCAGCACTGAGATCTAACAGGACCAGAATGGTCCTAAGCTTAATAGATATGGAGTGGAGGGTACTGCCTTAGTTTTGTTCGCAATTACATTATTAACAGAAAACAATTTGTTTATTTCAATGGTTTCTTTTCTAAAACCTCTAAAATTTCATTTGGGGTTCCCCAGGGTTCTATTCTGGGTCCTTTATTGTTTCTAATTCATATTAATTATATATTCCTTTTTTGTGATGATTTCCTACCCATATTATTTGCAGATGACACCAATCTCATTGCAGGACACGAGGATTTTGTCACCTTGATCCAACATGTTAATGACGAGTTAAAAATAGTATCAAATTGGTTTCGCACTAACAAGCTAACGCTCAATGTTAAAAAATGTGATTTCATGATATTTCATAATATGAATAAATCTTACCCCAAAGAACATGCTTGTATTGAAATTGATGGGGCTCCAAATACTCAAATGGTTTCAATGAAATTCCTCGGTGTTCTGATTGATGAAGGTTTAACTTGGTCCAAACATGTTGATCTAGTCTGTACAAGATCCTCTAAAATGTTAAATATATTAAGAATTGTTTTACCTTCAATTCACTCATCTGCTCAACGCTTTACTACAGCTTTTTATTTCCATTTATGAATTATTGCAATATTGTCTGGGGTGCCACTCTTCCAACTTATCTGGCTAAAATATCTAAAATTCAGAAGAAATTCTTGCGTATTATCTCCCACTCTTCTAAATATGCTCCTTCTGCACCTCTATTTCACAGATACAAGATTTTATCAATTGAGAAAGTTAATGTTTATTTATAATGCATATTCATTTATACGTTTATTTATAAGAGAGAAGATCTCCCACCAACATTACAATTTTTTGCTTTTATTGCTGATACTCATATCCATCAAACAAGACATAGAGAATTAAATCTTGTCTTACCGTTCTTTTGAACTTCAGGTCATAAAACTGACCTAAGCTTTAGGGACCCTCAGCTTTGGAGTGTATTAAGTTTGTCCCTAAAATCCATGTCTTCTCTGCTTGTCTTTAAAAAAGAGTTGAAAGACCTTTTGATCCTACAATGATAGCTTTTTGTTATAGTTCCCTGCAGGATACTATAGTCTTACTGACGCTCATATGCTGCTCTTTACTTTTGTTCCCTTTACTTTTATCCTCCAACATCTGTTACTTTAAGTTACTTTAATCAGGATAATCATGTTTCTAAAAATATATGTTTTTTCCCTTTTCTTGTTATTCAATTTATTTGTCTGCAGGCCATTTTTGTTTTTTCATGCAAGTGGAGTGGAACTCTGTATAAACCCAACTGGGTTTCGTTCCCCTCCTTGTGCTGTATTCATGTGATATACGTGCAGAAATAAATAAATTAGTAAAATAGAACCAGTGAAGTCCACTTAGAGAACCATACTGAGAACCAGTTAGAGAACCAGTGAAGTCCACTTAGAGAACATTACTGAGAACCAGTTAGAGAACCAGTGAGGTCCACTCAGAGAACCATACTGAGAACCAGTTAGAGAACCAGTGAGGTCCACTTAGAGAACATTACTGAGAACCAGTTAGAGAACCAGTGAGGTCCACTTAGAGAACATTACTGAGAACCAGTTAGAGAACCAGTGAGGTCCACTTAGAGAACATTACTGAGAACCAGTTAGAGAACCATTGAGGACCACTTAGAGAACCATACTGAGAACCAGTTAGAGAACCAGTGAGGTCCACTTAGACAACATTACTGAGAACCAGTTAGAGAACCATTGAGGACCACTTAGAGAACCATACTGAGAACCAGTTAGAGAACCAGTGAGGTCCACTTAGAGAACATTACTGAGAACCAGTTAGAGAACCATTGAGGACCACTTAGAGAACCATACTGAGAACCAGTTAGTTTGAGTTTTGCTAGAATCATCTAGAACCACATGGAAACAAACCCAGCATCTGTTCTGTTGTTCTCTACACCTCCTGAACCTGGTTGTGTTGGACTCTGAGTTCTGATGAGGTTCTGATGGATTTTCTGTCTGCAGATAACGGAGAAAAAGGCTGCACTCGATTGGAGAACTGCTCCCGACCCGGTTGGACCTGCTGCAACACGGACCGCTGCAACGGCGATAAGAACTAAAACCATTCTGGATGTCGGCTCAGAACATTCCTCCAAGTACTGATGGGTTCTGTAAGGACCGTCTCTGGGCCCGTTTAATGTGTTCTATACTAATAAAGTGTTGGATGGACCAGTGATGCGTGTCTGTGGTTCCTCTATTCAGAACTTTTCACCAATAAAACCAAACCTTCCTGGTACCAGTCAGTCAGTTTGTTTCAGAAGTGCTGAAACCCAACCAGAAGGTTCTGATGAACAATTCAGGTTTGTTAGGTTCAGACAAAAAGGTTCTGTTCTGCTTTAGGTGTCATTAAATGGATCCACACATCAGGTTCAACTCTATTCATAATTTAAAAACTGAATCGGGTTTTAGACGGAAGCTCGGAACCAGAATGCTTCGGTGGGCCTCTTTACTAAACGTGTCCAGGTACCGTGTACAGGTTCTAAACAGGGTTTAAATGGACTTCACAAGTTCTGGACCGGGTCAGAATGAACCGTACAAGTCCTAAACTGGGTCTAAATGGGCCCTGCAGGTTCAGCAACGTATCCGAATGGACCTTATGGCTTCTAGACCGGGTCTGAGGGCCTGTCTGATACTCCCTGCTCCAAGTCTCACAAACTGTGGTCTGTTTGTCAGGTAGTCATTGATCCAGCTGATTTTTTGGGCCTCCATCTGTGTCTTCAGGAGTTTCTGACAAAGTAAATCAGGCTGAATCTTGTTAAAACCAAAGAACATGATTCTCACAGTGCTGCCTGCTTTGTCCAGATGACAGTGGGTTGGTTGAAGCAGGTTGATGATGGCATCTTCAACACCAACTCCATGGCGATAAGCAAACTGCAGGGGGTCCTGATATGTTTAAGTCTGCTTACTCAGGTGGGGCAACAGGAGTCTCTCCAGGACCTTCATGATGTAGGATGTCAGGGCCACAGGTCTGTAGTCACTGATGACTGATGGGTGAGTTTTCTTTGGTACTGGAACAAGGCAGGATGTCTTCCACAATACTGGAACCTTCTCCTGGTTCAGGCTAAGGATGAAGAGGAGTTGCAGGTCTTCAGGACTCTGGGGCTGACACCATCTGGACCTGCAAACTGATATAAACCCTGCATCCGAATACGCCTACCACTACTACGAAGCAGGCGGAAAGGAGTGTGCGAGCGATGCCGTAGATCTGAATCCAGTATGGATTAGTAGGCATAAAGTCCCGGGATGTGTACTAAGGCCACCGTAAAATTCACTGTATATTACACTATCCCACAATGCAGTGGAACCCCCAAAATCGTAGAAGAAGAGTGACCGTGGGTACCGAGGAACTGTCAACCATTGACACTGAAGCAATTTTAGCGTATAACTGTAAAAATGTAGCGATTTTACTGATTACTTTAAATGTTTGTTGACAACTGATTAAACATTTAAGCTGATAAGTTCATGTTTAACGGCACCACATGCGACCTTACGTAACGTAAACATCCGGTAAAATGGTGGCGCAGTACGTCTGATTTCATGTCTACTACTCGCTTGTTTGCAACGCAGTATTTACTACATCGACGGTCGAGTAGTAGCTACTACGTAGCATATAGTACCACTAAGGATTTGGATGCAGGGGGAGTTTTAAAATGTGGGGCTCACGGTTAAGGAGTTATTAGCCTAAACGTATTGGCATTTACAATTGTGCCCCCTACAGGTTCTTGGGTAAAAGGGCAACGATTTATATGCACTGTGGTGGGTGCTCACGTACTCCACCTACCGCAAGAATACAACTTTAGCGGGCTGTCCATTACACTCCTTGTCCCTATGTGGCAAGGTACACAACAAGGGCCCAGGCGGGATTCAATCCCACGAGTCCCAGGTGAGAGTCGTGCGCCCTAACCAGTCAGCCAAGGGAATATCCCTTTGGCCAAGCAGCCAGGGCACATCATCAATCAGAGTCATAGTAACAGGACCTCCACACTGTCACACTTATATCCTCACTGGTCCTATGAATAAACTATTACTAACTATAACTCCCTAAGTATAACAAGCTTTAACTTTTGCTGCCTCGCTGTTTCATTTATTTTTGGATTGGATAGTTTTACAGGCTTTCTGTACTGCGTTCTAACACACATTGTATTCTGCATCCTGATTGGAGGCTTTGTCAATCTACTCCGTGCCTCGTCTCCTGTACTTGCCAAATTGATCATGCTTGATTATAAGAATTGTCTCATCTAGAAGACAAAACAGCACAAAGCGCTTCCCATCCCCATGCTCCTCACTTGGAAACAGCAGGTGCTCTGAGACCTACAGAGGAAAAAAACTTATCAGTACTTTTGTGTTTTAAAATACACAAAGGTTCTGAATGTATGTCAGAAAAGTGTATAAAGTGGCGAGAAGTTTTACAGCCTTAAAACATATAGAATTGTTACAAAAAAAACCTGCGGGTTTTGCCTGTTGCGGGTTATTTTTAGAACGCAATTCTGCAATAAACGAGGGAACTCTTTACACCTCATAATACCATCAAAACGACACCATGGCTCGAGCCTGCACATTACATCACTGGTAATGTAGGCTGGTCAAGTGACAATATCTGTGGAGCATCAAGACGAGGCAATTTTATCTGGAAGGCACCTTTCAACACAAGGCCAATAAGATCACATTCACAAAGAACCTAGGATACTAAGATCACGGATAGTGTAAAATCTAAAAAATAAAAACAGACTTTAAGAGATTAGTCACCAAGGCTTTAAAAAGTTCACTATGATGTCATGTGAGCTTAAACACGTTTGTCCAAAAAAATGTGATAACGAAAACCAACCATTCAATGAAAATGAAGTTAAGCCAGCAGTATTTCCATTCCTTAAAATTCAACAGCTAAACAATAGAACATGCTAACACAGCTGCACTCCACATTAGTTTGTTAAACTATAAGTCGCAGTGGATCAGATTTTTTAATTTGTAGCATTTTTGTCATTTTATTTTTTTACAATCTTCTGATTACTAAATAAATTAAATGGCGAAAACATGTAATGTACACATAAAATGCTTGCACTCACTATGGATGAGCTTTACATCGCTTACTTGCAAATAAAATCGATCCTCCGTTTCTCTGTCAGCCTTATTCTCGCTGGACTACAGACCCAAACATTTTTGAAAGCACCGTAGCTTCTCAGTGCCTAGCTGCACTTTGGTGTCTCATTGCTGCCTTGGCAAAGCATCCACCTCTTCTCACAAGATCCATGTTTTATCGTCTGTCATGCAACCAGATCTATCATTTTCCTTCAGCCGTTGTGGATTAAAAAGTACACCGCTAGCTTTTGAATCTCTGGCTTTAGGTCAGTTTCTAAAATACAGCGTTTAACACTCAGTGCTTATGCATCGCAGGACGCTGATCTTAGTGTCGCAGACTCGGGAGCAGATTGCCTATAGCAACTCAAACTAATGCTTAGTCAGACAGTTTCCCATTTATCCCACGTGGGATACAGACACTATTGAGATGGGTGGAATTCCCCGTGGGCGCTTCGGGGACCGAGCGCCCACGGGGAATCTGTGCCTACGCTTGGGTAGCATTTATTTTTCTGAGCATTGTTAAGGTTTTCCTTCAGACTCTCATATTGGCTATTTGACGGTATATTTTATGGTTCTTCTGGCCAACGACTTTAAACGGAGAATAATAAAAATAATACATTTTTAATAGTAAAATTTGTACAAAAACAAGTTTTTCCTCCTGGACCAGAGGAGATCCTGACAGGGAATCTGAAACCTGGTTCTGGTTAGGCTGGCTCCAGTCATCTGAACCAGGAGGCCACCGGGTCGGACCTGGAGGACTGGACCAATCACAACTTTGGAGGTGTCACATGACTTTACCTTCCTCCGTTTTGTCCTAATGGAACCAACTCAGCAGCCTCCAACCAGAACCAGTCTCTGAACCAGAACCTTACTCTTAAACATTCTGGACTTTCAAGGTTCTGCCTGATGGTTTTGTCCAGTTTCAGAAAGATCCAAATAATGCATAAATTGATGCTGAAAAAAGGAAATTCCTTAATTCCCAGTAGATCCGGACCTCTAGAGTTCCGATCCAAATGTTTCATTCAGCACCAGAACACACATGTTCCTTCTGCAGGGTCTGGTTCCTCCAACGCTACAACAGAACCAGGAATGTAGTCTGCTCTAACCCCTGTTTCATTAACAGGGTTCTACAGAACACCAACGGGTCAAAGGGGAACAAAGCAGCTGAGAGGAACCAGTAGGGGGTGTGGTGGAGGAGCGGGCCGGTTCTGGATCAGATGGACCTTTGCCCCTAACCACATGCTGCTTATCTTCGAAATTCTGTAGAACCTTAACTTGAAGAGGTATGGATCCAAAGGCAGGAAACGGTTCACGACCTTTTGACCAATCAGTACCAGTACGTCTGATCCTGGTCCGTTTTCCCATCAAAACTTCTGGAGTACCTCTTCAGTAAGACCTTTTGATGGGTCCGGTTCTTCTGGACTCTCTGATCCAGATCCATTTAGTGGAACCATTTCAATACTGAGCTGAACAGATTCATCCATTATTTTGGACCACTGAAAACCTCAGAACTACTGACCAGAACCAGAACCGATGGTGACTGAGTCTTGTTGTAGATATTATGAAGGATAAATGGAACCGGGTCCGGTCAGAAATTCAACCATTTAAAAATGATTAACAGAACCAATCGGGTTCTGGTCCAATCATTCTTTAATACCACAGCTTTAATACAGAGTCGGACAAGCACGGAGCCAATTGGCTGTCACCATGGCAACGTTTATTTGCATTTTGCTGTTGAAATCTTCAGTACAGTCTGTCCTCAGACAGGAATGCATGAGAGAAAGACGATTGGCTCAAAACAGTCACATAAAAATAATAATCATCATCAATGAACACAAGCCCCGCCCCCTTCACATGGCCCCGCCCCAACCTGAGCATCCAGGTGAGTCCCTGAACTCCACAGAAGCCCTTTGGAGGTGAACATAGAAAAGATGAAAGTCAGTAATAAAAAGGCAACATCACAGACCCCGCCCCCTGGCCCATAGACCCCGCCCCTAATGACATCATCAACACATTCAACAAAGGCCTGAAGTGAAATGGTCCAGAAGAGACAAAAAAAAACGTCACCAGCAGTGAGTCACTGAGGAACCAATCAGAGCAGAGCCACTCCCCTTTCCTGTCACCTGATAAGAGATGTGAGCCGATTGTGACGACGAGGTGCTGCCCTCTAGTGTTGAGCAGAAATATACACAGAAATCTGACGTATATACAAACAACGGACAGGAGCTGGGATGTTAAGGAAAGAGGCGGCTTCACTCTGATTGGTTCTCTGCATCAACATGTCACAGTTTTAACCTGAAAGGTCACCTCGCCTAACAAACACTTCCTGTCTCATCCTCCTGGTTGTTAAAAAACCCAAACACAACCAAACGGTTCAGAACCGCTTTACAACTGAACTTAAACAACAGATGAATTTTCTCTAAACAAAAAAAATGTCATTTTCTCTTGGATTTATTCATCTTAACTGAAACCTGACTGTCTCTGGAGTTTCAGAATAAAAGCCTGCAGCAGTTTGCATCCTTCAGTGATTCACAGATTTAAAAGATTTTACCTAAAAAGCTTCAAATGATTTTCTTTTTAATCAAGGTTAGAAACAAAACTCACAACTTTCCTCTGAGCCACAAACTTCTGGTAAACCCTGAAACGTTCCCAAAAACCCGGACGTAAAACACCGTCTCTCAGGAGGAAAACCTTTGATTTATTTAGTAAAAACCATCGACTCCCTGCTGCCCCCGTGTGGCAGACAGGAGCATAACAGAAGTAGATCACAGGTGTGACCAGGTGATGAGTCATATGACTTCCTGACGTTAGCAGCCATCTTGATGAAGCGTAGGGTTACTAGAAGGTTCTGGATCAGGTTCTGGAGTGGTTTCGGAGGTCTGACTGCAGTCCTGAAATGATCCGACTGTTAACAGGTACGTTGTCCAGCGGCAGCAGCAGCAGACACACCTGGTCTACAGGAGGCCACGCCCCCTCTAGGAGGGTGGGGTCATGGGTGGCATACCCTCGTCGCTGGGTGTGGCCGTGTCGTCGCTGGTCTCCAGGCTGTCCTTCAGGCTCACCGTGCTGTCTGAGGGGGGCGGGGTCGACACCGAGGGGGGCGGAGTGAGCTCGGCGGCGGTGGGGATCACATCGGGAGAGATCTGGGTTTCCTGGGTCGACGGTTCCTGGGCTGTGGCTGTTGGAGGAGGCGTGGCTTCGGCCACGGCCAGCGGAGGAGGCGTGGCTACAGTCGGGTCCGTTCTACGGGGGGCGGGCTTGGACACGACGGCGTCTGGCAGGGACAGGGAGGACTTCTTAACCAGACGCCACTGCATGATGCTGGTGTCCTTCCCCCCCGTGGAGATCAGGTGGCTGTCGTTATGCAGGAAGCTGACGTTGGTCACATGACTGCTGTGGGCGCTGTATTTATGGCTGGGAGCCTGCGGAGACATGAGGCAGCCAATCAGAACACACCCTGACGTCGTCCTGAACTGGTTCTGCTTCCCTGAACCCACCTTGAACCTGGAGCAGGGGTAGGCGAACAGGTGGACCTTACAGAAGTCATCAGCCAGCGCGATCACCTTCCTGTTGTGGGACCTCACCAGAGCGTTGATGTCGGTGCCATCAGAACCTTCGGGCCAGACACCTGGGACACAGCAACAGAACCATCAGAACCCACCAGAACCCCTCCCCGACCCAAACACAGAGAGAATCCCACTGACCGAAGACGTGGTATCCCAGCACGCAGGTGTAGGTGGCCCAGTCAATGTCCTTACACTCTGAGCGGTTCCTGATCAGCTGGCAGCTGTTCTGGATGTCCCCTGGAACACACACACAGGCCTGGTAATACAAAGGTACTATGGTGGTACTATGATATATACTATGGTGGTACTATGATATATACTATGGTGGTACTATGATATATACTATGGTGGTACTATAGTGGCCCTATGGTGGTACTATGATATATACTTTGGTGGTACTAGAGTGGCCCTATGGTGGTACTATGATGGTACTATGGTGGTACTATGATAGTACCATGGTGGTACTATAGTGGCCCTATGGTGGTACTATGATAGTACTATGGTTGTACTATGATATATACTATGGTGGTACTATAGTGGCCCTATGGTGGTACTATGATGGTACTATGGTGGTACTATAGTGGCCCTATGGTGGTACTATGATATATACTTTGGTGGTACTAGAGTGGCCCTATGGTGGTACTATGATGGTACTATGGTGGTACTATGATAGTACCATGGTGGTACTATAGTGGCCCTATG